>CM062820.1:1659673598-1660048598 GCA_031772625.1 Pinus tabuliformis
AGGGAACTACTGGGTCAATCTACTCAACTTTCAAGGGAGCAGTGAGTAGGTCATCCAGTCTAGGATCTGTGTATTTGCTCCAGGGAAGACAAAGTGGGCAGCAAGAGGCATTCAAGAAAATATGCACAGCTTTTCAGAGGAGGACAGGATCAGGTTGCAGGAGTGTTGATCAGACTGCGCAATTCTGGGAGACAATGTTGGGCATCAGTTTACACAGTTTCGAGTGAGTGTAGAGCAAGCAAGAGAGTATGGGCAGCCAAAACTACACAATTTTCTGAGGGAGAGAAGAGAAGGCCAGTAGGGGGACCTGCCTGTCATATCTACACACTTTCTTGGGACAGTGTAGTGATAGGCAACAAGTGGCCTGTCCCACATGTCTATGCACAGTTTCTGCAGGCAGTGTAAGGCAGATTGAAAGTTGGACAAATTCTGCACATTTTTGGAGATCGGTGCAGCCTTGGATCACAACTCAAGTGCGTTTCCTGAATATGAGCGGGAGGCTTGATGGGTGATATTGCAAGAAGCGTAGACTGGATCGAGTTCTAGGACAACTTCTGCACAATTCTGGGAGACAGTCAGTTGGCTCAATTCTGGAATTGCGCAATAAAGATTGTCCCGGAGGATAGCCTCAAGCTCTGTGCAGTTCTGGGCAGCAGAGAAAGGTCACTGAGATCGGGGTCCGGTTGAAGGAGGGTTGTCCAGTTGACAAATTTTCAGGAAAAATGACTAAGTGTGAAAGAAAGTGAACTTGTGCATACATGACATTTTGATCACACACTTAGCATGACTCAATGACAAGACACCTCAAACCAACAAGACAAACATGTGCTTAGTGAGACTGACTCAAAGGTTACGAGTGATAAGTGTGACACTTGAGATAGATATTTGAATGACCATGACGACACTTGTGCGATAGTGTTTACAACTTTTTGTCTGAGTGAAACCGATGTTATAGAGAGAAAACAACTCATACACAAAGACAAACCTTCAAAATTGCCAAAACAAACTCACAAGCATGACATAGCAATCAACATGCCAAAATATGACCGATGGTCGATCAAGAAAAAGGGTGTAAAGACTCAACAAGAGCTCATGGGATGAGCCTGAGTGTTTGCAACTATAAAGGGGAAAAACCAAGGAAGGCTCCAAAATTTGGATGCAGGCCAAAATTTTAGAGGGTGTTGCAGTTGATACAACACTTAATTACTCACTGGTTGAATACCAGCTTCTCTATTTTGGTTCATTTACAACACAGGGCCTTGGCCTTTTAGGGAGTATTGATTAATTGTTCAAGTTACTTTGGCTTCCCCACTTACCCCATGGACAGACATGGTTCACCTTGTACCAACTCAGTGAAACACAACAAAATTTTAGTTGTATCATAATGTTCCAAAAGCAGGAAGGATAGTTTGGTTTGCGAGCCTAAGATTTGCAGAGCATAAGTTTTCATCTCTTGTGTTTCTCCGCTACCAGCAGTCCTAGACAGAACCCCAGTAGAGTCACATAGGAACATAAGCATTAATCCACTGCTGGCGATCTTGGTCAGTACCCTAGTGGAGTTTCCTGCTTCACCTCTCTGCATAGGAAGCCTTTCTCTTCTTTCACCTTTGTATTTTTTTTGAAAGAGGATTGTGCATAGGCACTTATTTATTTTTGGGCGGAAGAGGGATCCCGACTTATTGAGAGCAAAAGAGGTTGTTCCTTCATAGAAGCATGTAAGACCTCTGATTTAGGTTTGCTCGTTTAGATTTTTCCCCTTCTCTATTTCTACTAGTTGGATAAGCTTGAACACACAGAGAAGAAGACTGAGTATAAGCATGGGGTTTCCCAGTTTGGAAACAAGTTCATGGTTGACCAGAGCTTCCCTTACAGATAGATCATATTTTCCATCAAGGCTTCATCAGCCAAAAGTTACAACCAAGCACAGAGAAGACAAACACAGGACTGGCCAAGTGTTGCAGTGTCACAAGGCTCTTTAAATTCAGCCACATACTTATTCAAAATCCAAAACACAGTATAGGACAACACTTATTTACAAAACAAAAATGGCATGACAAACAAAAAAACGCAATGCGAAGTGAAGAACAAACAACAAAGTAAAATAATGGAACAAAAAACAATCATGTTATATATATAGGCGGGCGTAGCCCCAGGTCATTGAAAATAACATTTTAAATCTTGGCCATTGACAGGAAGGTTGTCAATCCTCCCATCAAGTGATTGTAAGTGATATGTGTGTTGGCCAAGTTTTTCATGAACCGTGTATGAACCAATCCATAGGGACTAGAACTTCATATGTTTGCCTTTGTCTTCGTGGGGTTTATCCCACTTCAAGACTAAGTCACCCATAGCAAAGCTGGCATTCCCAACAGACTTTTGATCAAACCATCTCTTGATACAGTTCTATTGGAGTGAATTTTTTTCTTTTTCTTGCTTTTGTTCCTCCTATAACTTGTGTAATGTGTCCATCCTATGTTGAGCCAATAGACACGACTTGCCTCGGGATTCTTGGGATAACTAGAGAGGGGGCAAGTAGATATTTTGCAGAAGGATGGCTTATTTTCATATACAAAGAAGTAAGGAGATGTGTTCAAAGAGGGATTGGGTGTAACTCGGTCATCCCAAAGTGCATTCACTAGATCGGAATGCCAGTTTCATTGCTCAAAGTAAATGGTCCTTTTTATGATGCGAATGAGATTCTTGTTTGTAGATTCGGCAGTACCATTTCCCTGCAAGTAGTAGTTAGCTAAATGTTTAAACACAATACCATATTGCAATGAAAAATCATAAAATTTTAAACGAAGAGAAGTAATTTGCATTTTTAAAAGCAAGTGATACAGGGACACCAAACCTCGAAATAATGTTCTAATGAAGGAAGATGATGACTTCCTAGTCGTTCACTTGTTTGAGTAGAAATGCATATGTCCACTGCGTGAAGTAAGTTGTAGCAGTCAGAATGTAGTAGTGTTTCTTTGATGAACATGGGAAGATTTCCCCAATGATGTCTAAACCCCACCGTTGGAATGGTTATTCCACTGCAACAGGCTATAGCATGGTTGTTGACTTTCGAGTTTTGTCAATGCATCGTTGACAGACTGGTAACTTGCAGACATAAGAATGTGCATCTTTAAACAATGTGGCCCAGTAGAAACTGACTCTCATGACTTTGGGTGCAGTTGTGTTACCCGTGAAGTGACCTCCGGCTAGTCCATCATGCATATCACATAGCACTCTCTCTAAATCTTGTGCCTCCAGGCACCTGAGAAAAATGACATTGTTGTGCTTTCTGTAAAGCACTTTGTGCACCAACTGGTAAGGTAAGGCTTTGAGTCAAAGTGCCCTCTTCTGCCGCGTGGAAAAGTGAGGGAGCATGGTGCTATTCTCAAGGTACTGCTGCACTTCTTCATACCAAGAGTTTTCGTGTGAAGTGGGTGGTTCTTTCTCTACATTGTACATTTCGATTTCTTGCTCCCAACTGGCGAGCTCTTCTTCTTCCTCTTGCGCATGTACTGCTTATACTACAAGTCTGTAGAGACCCTGACCCTTAACAGTGTGAACTCACTTGATATTAAGATCATACTCATGCAGTCTTGTCATCCATTCCACATGTCTTTAACCCAGCACTTGTTGAATAAGCAGTGCTCTGACTTCTAGGTGTGGCACAAAGACTATGCAATGATTTTTTAGCATGTAGGGTCTGAAGTGTTTCACCATCTTGTATAAAGCATATGCTTTTTTATCCACAATGGGATAGTTGACCTAAAGTCCCTCCATGCTTATGCTCATGAAGGAGATGGGACATTCATTGTTTAGCTCATTCTTTTGTGTGAGTGTTGCAATGAGTGAATTGTCATAAGCGAATGTATAAAGCAAGAAATCTATGTTGAAATATAGGTTGTATAGCACAGGTGCATCTATTATTACCTACTTGATACGGGTGAATGCATCGTTTTCCTCCTTCCCATAGTTGTAGACTGCATCCTTCTTGATCATGTCTTTTATAGCTTTAACAATCTGTGCATAATCTAAGATGAACTTCCAGAGCAAGTTGATCTTCCCCAAGAAGGACTGCATATATTTCTTGTTGACTGGGTGAGGAATCTGCATGATATTTTGAACTCGGCCCAGATCAACCTTGATCCTGCTCTTGGCGATGATATGCCCAAGGAGGCTCCCTTAGAAATTGCAAATACGCTCTTCTTGGGATTCAAGGATATCTCGTACTTTCAACATTTCTCAAATATCTTCTTAAGATGGCGTAGGTGATCTGACCATTTTCTAGAAAAGACTATCACATCATCAAGGTAAACCACCATGCTCTATCCGATGAGTCCACGGAAGGTGATGTCCATAGCGCGTTGAAAGGTTTCACCTGAATTTACCAGCCCAAATGGCATTCTTCGGTAAACAAGTGTACCCCACTTAGTACGGAAAGTAGTTTTAAGTCTGTCAGGTTCTGCTACCAGAACCTGGTTATATCCGAAAAAATATTCAAGGAGAGAAAACATTTATGCTCCAGATACTATCTACAAGATGTGCTCCATAGATGGCACAGGGTAGTTGTATTTTCCTGAGGCCTTATTAAGATTTCAGAAATATACGCACAGGAAATTTTCCCCGAACTTCTTCTGTTACACAAAAATATCGTCACCATGATTATTTGCAGTCAGTATGGGTCTATCATCACTTGTACTGTCCTCCTAAGCAAGTCTCAGACCTCATCTCTTCAAATCAAGCTTTGGAAATGAGAGAAAGACTTTAAAAATCAATGTAACTCTGGTTCCGCACTTTCTCTCATGGTCACTGCGGTCCCGCACCTTCTGTGTACAAAAACTGCGGACCTGCCCGCTCTATCCCTAAAGCTGTAGGTGCGGACCTCTGTGAAAGTCAAAAGGCGCACGTTTTATCTTAAAAAACTCACTTTGGGTTAATTCTAGAGGTTTCTAGAAGGAATTTTGACGTGGATTGTTCGCTCTGAGGTGGTTCATGCATCCCAAAAGAGAAGGAGCTAATCCCTTGATGAGAGGAGCTATCCCTTTGAAGGAGCTAATCCCTATGAGGGTTTTTATAGTTTGTAGATCTCAAAGTTAGTCATTTTCATTAGTTTTGAGTCTTTTATTAAAAAATATAAAAAATCTCTTTTGGAAAAAAGTTTGTTTTTTGTAGTGATTGAGTGCTTTGAAACGAAAAAGGGAAATTTTTGTGAAATAACTAGTTGTCTCGTTTTGAGTGCTTTGGAAAGGAAAAGCTCTTCTTTTAATTTGTTTAATTGAGAAAGATTTGTGTTTACAAAGTATTTGCATTCTCAAACTCTTTCTTAGTTTAGAAGTTCATCGAAGAGAAAAAGATTGTTTAGATCATCTTAGGTGCATTTTTAGTGATTTTGAGTCGAGTCTTCATACCACGAATTTCATCTCCGCACCTTTGGACTTAAACAAAAACCACTAAAATTAACGCTTAAAGTAAAATTCACCTAGTAACATTTTTATTTCTAGGGCTCTGATACACCAACTTAGCTTAGGCTAGTGTCTTGGAGTAGGAGAGTAATTAGCTTTCCAAGACAGTAAAAACAAACAAGTAGTTGTATCTTGTGGTAGGGAAAAAATCCAATTGTTGCATTTATGCTCTGGGAAAGCTCCTCTTAAAGGAGAAGCACGAGATCGTGTCCGAACCAGTGTGGGAATCAATCCTTCCTCATTGGGAACGACGCCAGATATTCACATATTAAAAACGGTAAACCTCGGATTAACCATTGTCGAGGAGCCTGGGGTCACTTGTTGGTAAACCTTGGATTATGTCAAGGAGCCTTCAAGGGGATTGAGCTTGCTACTCTGCCTTTGCGTGCATATCGGATCGTAGACTGTTCCCCCAGGTGTATTTGTCTCAGTTGGTAACCTTAGTGGCCATATTCTTTAGGACTCTTCCTAAGGTGACAGTGGTGGGAAGATCCCACTATACCTGGAGCAGACGTCGGCTAGACTCACTTGGATTTTTTGTTCCCTCCGGGTATCAGTCACTTTCTGGTACTTTTTCGGGAGCATCTCCTCAACCCATTGATCAAGGGTATTAACTGGAAGTAATGGTACTAAGCTGTTGAGCGTAGAAGACATTCTTATGATGTTAGGTTCTATTCCCAATCCTCAACCTCAAGGTGGCCAGTTACCGCTTGGGGGGCAGCCTCAATTAACGCCTGGGGGGAAACCTCAAGGTACACAATTTGCATCTGGAGGGCAACCTCAAGGACAGTACATACCTACGGGACAGTACGTTCCTCAAGGTCAACCCCAGACTCAATATGTACCCCAAGGTCAACCCCAGTATCAATTTATACCTCAAGGTCAACCCCAGTATCAGTATGTGCCTCAAGGGTATCAACCCCAAGGTCAATACTCGAACCAAGGTTTCCAACCACCCCAAGGTCAAACGTTTGTTCAAGGAATGGGAAATGTACCTTTCAATTATCAATCCTACCCTCAACCCGGTTATGGTCCTCAGTATTCTCAACCAGTTATGGGTCAGTACCCCGGAATGAATATAGTGTGGGATCCATCGCAAACCCAACAGGTGTTGCAGCCAAGTGTACAGTTGTCATCTCAAACTGGACAACCCTTAGTTTCTGGTACACCCCAGCAACTAGTCCAGTCTAACATTCAAACTTCTGTACCTTCTGTAGTTTCTCAACCTAGGCCTAGTACACCTCGTACTCTGCCTCAAACGACTGCTACAACTACCGCTACATCTGTTCAATCTAGCCCACCTACTTCTGGAGTATCGACAGCCCCGGTTTCTACTGTTCCTGTATCTACTCCTCAGACATCTTTACCATTGTCTGGATCTACGATTCAAACTTTGGTTCAGATGCCTGTAGGACAACCTGGTTTAAGTACGGTTGTCACAAGTCAACCACAATTCACCTATCAACCGTACCAGGGACAGTACCAATTCGGTCCTGCTGTCCAGCAGCCAGTTTATCAGTATCAACTGTATCCTGGGTACACTTATCAACAACCCCAGTACGGTCTTGTTAATCCTGGTTTTTCGGGAGGATACAATATCCCGAATGCGATTCCTATTCCTAGTTATCCTGGATATCCTCCTCCTGGGGCTGGTCTCATGACCCAGATTTTTAGGGATCCTAATCGGCAGTTACCGTTTATCGCAACCTTGGATTTACCTGACTTGTCACGCCTAACGAACGATCCCATTAATTATCTTCCGTTTTGGCCGCCAATGCCGAATAAGTTGCCCAGTGACATTCCCAAGTTCGAAGGTAAATCAGGAGAGGACCCGTCGAACCATTGATGACTTACCACCTCTCGTGTGCGTCTAACTCCATCACAGATGATTCAATCCGTCTTAGACTTTTCCAGCGCACTCTAATTGATCTCGCGGCCAAGTGGTACATTGAGTTACGCGAGGCACTTTTTATAATTTTAGTCAGTTAGCTACCTCGTTTTTAACTCATTTTCAGTTGCCAGTCCGATATGAAAATGGCACGGAATTGTTAACTTCGCTAAAACAATCGACATCCACGTACATTTCATATCATATTCATGAGTGGAGACGTCGACGTCGTTTAGTGAAGGTATTTATTCCGTATCAAATCTTGGCTAAGTGGTTTGTAAAATCTTTGTTGCCAAAGATCACTGAAGATGTTGCTAAAGCCGGAGTTGTTACTGAGGAGCAAGTCATTGCTCAAGCATAGTACCTTGACTTGGTCTATACTCAGTCAGGTACGTTACATGATAATAAAAAATCTTCCCAAGCAAAATCAAATCGCTGCAGCTCCTTCGGGATCTCATGCCGCAGATGGTATGATTGGCACGGTTAACACTAAAAGTAAGAAGAATTCTTCCCCTATCATAACCTTGCCTGATTCCCCAACAGGAGATTCTTCTACAGAGATTTCCGCCGATATTCACGTTGTAAAGTCATCTACAGCCAAATCAAAATCTGGTGGGAAGAAGAAAGGAAAGAAGAAGAATAAAACGGACAAAAGTTCAAAGGAGAAGCCTGAAAAGGCAGAATCTAATGATGAAAAGCGCAAACCTCGTTATCCTTGTCTCATTTGTGACGATGAACATTTTACAAGAGACTGCCCTCATCGTGCAGAGGTTGCGAAAATTGTCAAGGGTTCCCAAACTCCTGCTGTTTTGAAGGATCCTTTTCCGACTCAAGACAGTAAGATGATAGGTTCATCCTCCAGTGCCAATGAAGAACCCATACTGATGATGTCCCATGTTAGGATTATGACTCGATCGCAAGATTATGGTAGTAAAAGTCCTATTGATGGTAAAGAAGCAGAATCTTCTCATTCTAATCCATCAACCTCAGCTCCCGGTTCTATCCACTACAGATCGAGAAACCTAATCCAGACTTGGTAATCAAACCGCTCGCCAAGGGTATACTTCGAAAGTCAGCGTTCAATCCACATGTGAGAGCGGCTCAAAATTATAACATTGTTGAGGATTTAGCTGTTTCATCCTCAGCAATTTCGGCTTTGGAAGTGCTGCAATCATGCCCAGCACAACGTAAATTAATTTTGTCGGCTATAGGAGCTGTTGATGTTCAGGACCCGAACCTAATAATTTTCGATCTAAAAAATAGTACACCGTGTTTGCCTCATCAAATGGCTTTCCAAATTCCAGTCATAGTAAAAAATAGGCCTATTCATCGGACTATAATTGATGAGGGAGCCTCAACGTGTATTATGTCGATACATTGTTGGAGAGCGCTTGGTTCTCCTTTGCTAAATCAATCCCCGACAATTCTAAAGGCCTTTGATGGCCGTGGGTTTCATCCTTTTGGAATTCTACAGGATTTGCCTATAGGGGTTGAAGGAAAAATCGTTAGTCTAGATGTGGAGGTGGTTGATGCCCCTCTATATTACAACCTTCTCTTGGGTCGAAGTTGGTCTTACGCTATGACAGCGGTCATTTCATCGGTATTTCGAGTAATAAAGTTTCCACACAATGGAAAGATCGTAAAAATAGACAAGCTGGCTTAATTTTCATCCGACCCAGCCTCTTCGGAGAGTATTCAGCATGTCGGTAAAACGACTATCCCATATAAGGATGTTGGAGTAGGACTAGTTAAAGATGTCGGTTTACTGGGAACTTTTCCTTTTCCTCTGATCAACGCATCATCTTCATTTGCAACCATTCATATGATTACATCAGACACCATTATTTATGATGATCCTTGGATCGTCCCTTCTAAATCTGAGATAGACTCATTTGGCAATTCCATGCCTTTGAGTCCATATGAAATTTCCTATGAAGCCGTGCAGTCGTTTGCCGACCCGTGTTCAACCAAAAATGACTTAATGAATGTGGTCCGTGAGGAATCACTTTTCACATCAACCTCGGATTTAACTACGTTTTCTGAACTTGTTCACTCCGATGAGAATTCGTCGTGAAATCCTATGTGTAGATGATTTACCATGGGAAGATCTCCATCACAGATCTTCGTTTTTACCTGAGGATGATCATTTTGAAAATGATTTCTCATCAATTTTTACAACTGAATATGTCAAGGAACCTCAAAATCCAATGAAACATCCTGATTCAGAGTTAAATTTGGGAAACATCTCTCAAACTATTCCTATTGACATTTCGGTTAAGCCCCGAATTGTTGAGAACATTCATATAGGTGCCTCGTGTACAGATGACGAAATTCAATTATATAAGGCCCTATTTCAAGAATTCCGTGACGTGTTTGCCTGGTCCTATGAGGAAATGCCAGGAATTGATCCCGCGATTGTTGTTCATGAGATCAAGACTTACCCGAATGCTAAACCCGTCTGGCAACGTTTACGTCAGATTCACCCACGAAAAGCTGATGCAATTAAAGCAGAAGTTGAAAAATTGTTGAAAGCAGGTTTCATTTATCCGATCCCGTTAACGGATTGGGTATCGAATATTGTTCCAGTTAACAAAAAGCAGGGAACAATAAGAATATGCATTGATTATAGGGACATTAATCGAGCCTGTCCAAAGGACAATTACCCAACCCCCTATATCGATCAAATCATTGATGATTGTGCCGGCAGCGAAATATTTTCCTTTATGGATGGTTTTTCCGGATACAATCAAATCAACATTCTACCTACCGATCAACCAAAAACGGCTTTCATTTGTCCATGGGGGACATTTGCTTATTGCAAATTACCTTTTGGGCTTAAGAATGCCGAAGCAACTTTTGAAAGGGCGATGTCTTATGCATTTCATGACATCAAGCACATTGTGCAACCGTATCTCGATGATTTTCCTGCTCATTCATTACATCGAGCTGATCACCTCATCCATTTACGAGCAATCTTTATGAGGTATAGGCATTATCGGATTCAGTTGAACCCACACAAATGTGTCTTCTGTATAGAAACGGGTCGATTGCTGGGGTTTGTAGTTTCGAAAGCCGGCATTCGCATTGATCCCTCGAAGGTCGAAGCTATCATCAAATTGCCTCCTCCTTTGAGTCTTCGCCAACTCCAAAGTTTGCAGGGGAAAGCAAATTTTTTACGACGATTCATTCCTAACTACGCCGAGGTTACAAAGGGTTTTACCTGGTTGCTGAAGTAAAACACTCAATTCTATTGGGATGAGATAGCTCAGAAATCTTTTGATGCACTCAAACACGCGTTGACCCATGCACCGTTGTTGCATCCTCCCAACTACAACCAGGATTACTTCTTGTATCTCGCCGCCTCTCATTCCACCATTGGAATGGTCTTAGTTCAGGAAGATGAATCAGGAACTGAACATGTGATATATTACCTTAGTTGAACGTTAAATCCACCTAAGCTAAAATACTCACATGTGGAGAAATTGGCATTAACAGTCGTTCAAGCTGTCCAACGTTTTCGTCACTACATTTTACTACGTAAAACTACGGTAATTTCAGATTGCAACCCTATGATCTACATTTTGACCAAGAAATTGCTAGGGGGCAAGTACTCTAAATGGATCGTTATCCTGCAAGAGTTCGACTTGGAATTTGAGAAATCTAAGTCTAAGAAATCTTTAGTTTTTGCGGAGTTAATGTGTGACTTCCCGCGTGCTGACACGGAAACTGTGGCGGAGGAGCCCATTGCGGAGGACTAATCCTTGTTTCTAATCAGCACTTTAGATCTGTGGTATGGGGATATCATCGTTTATCTCCAGACCCAATCCTTTTAGCCAGAAATTTCAAGGTCAGAACGTCGGAAGATTCGATTCCAGTCCCAACAATTCAGAATTATTGGAGATACTCTTTATCGCCGTGGGGCGGACTCTGTTTTTCGACGTTGCTTAACTCACGAGGAAGCTGAAAGGGTTCTAAATGATTGTCACTCTGGAGCGTGTGGCGGTCATATGTCTGGGTTTGCCACAGCCCAAAAGATATTGTGCGGTGGTTACTTCTGGCCGTCCTTGTTTAAAGATTGTATTACGACGGTCTGAAAATGCCACAACTGCTAGATTTTTTATTGTAAGATGCGCACTCCACCTGCTCCTCTCCGCCCTATAATTGTCGTTGGTCCTTTTGCCAAATGGGGTATCGATTTTATTACATGTAACCCTCACTCGGCCGGGGGGCATGCGTATATCATCCTTGCGGTAGATTATTTTACTAAGTGGGCCGAGGCGATGCCTACATTTGAGGCAGACGGCAAGACAACTGCAATTTTTGTGTTCAATCATATAATTGTTAGGTTTGGTGTCCCGCAAGCAATAATCACTGATCATGGGCATCATTTTCAAAACATTATGATGACTGAACTTACAGGCCAGCTTGGTTTACATCACGATAGTTCAACCCCTTATTATCCACAAGCGAATGGTCTGGTTGAGTCCATCAACAAAGTTTTAGTTATCATGATCCAACGAATCATTGGGATTCATCGGTCGAATTGGCACAACATGCTATTTTCAGTGCTTTGGGCGTACCGAACTTCAGTAAAAACATCAACAGGGTTCACTCCTTTCCAACTAGTCTATGATTTGGAAGCCGTGTTACCCATTGAATGCGAAATCCTATCACTGCAAATGGCCATCGAGTTACTTCCAGCCACTTCCGAAGAGGAAAAGTGTTTGTTATACTTGGCTCAATTAGATGAGAATCGACGTGATGCTGCATTGGCGATCGAGACTCACGCAAAACGAATGAAAGCTCAGTATGATCGAAACGTGACCCCTCGAAATTTTTCGGAAGGAGATCTAGTCTTAGTTTATGATCAAGCTAATGATAAATTAGGCGCTGGAAAATTCGTTCCTATGTGGCATGGTCCCTATGTTTTCAAGCGAAAGCTAGCCAAAGGGGCTTATGAATTGGTAGACTTTGATGGGGACTCTTTGGGTAAACCCAGAAATGGCCTTTACTTGAAGAGGTATTATGCTTAAGAGAATGGGTATGGAGATTTTTAGTTAGGATATTTTTTTCTTTCTAGCTGGTGTGTTTTAGTTTAAACAGTGTGCTTAACTTAGAGAGTGTTTTTTCGTCATTATCCCTGCTTATCTTGGTTTTACTCTTGATATTGCAGATGTCGATGCCTCTCCAAACATACATTGGTTTCGCTGATGGTGCTTGTCGTAATACACGGAACATCTCTTCCGCAGCTTGGGTTATCTATTCGCCCTCTGACGAGTTAGTATCTATGCATGGGGTAAGCCTCGGGCAAACAAAGAACAACATTGGAGTATAGTGCAGTGATTGAGTTATTATCTGAATCTATTTTATTTGGGATTCGGAGTTTGATAGTGAGGTTAGATTCTGAACTCGTTGTATTACAGCTTAATAGAGTGTATGCCATTAGAAATCCGGTGTTATTAAGATTATTTTTGAAAGTGCGTCTCTTGGAACGTGAATTTGATTATATTGAATATTAGCATATTCCAAGGTCTTTAAATACATTAGCAGATGCAATTGCTTCTCGAATGTTAAATAGACATTTGCAATAATCATACATGTAAATCTAAAATCATTCCATAACATGATTTACAAGATAATCCGGTAATAGTGATATATATATATATATAGGAGTGTGTCAAAAAATACATCGTCTTCGATCATAGGTTGAAAAAACACCTTATGATCGGCAAAAATGATAAGTACAAAAAACAAAAATGTCACATGTGCCCACAATAGCCGATCATCCTATCACTGGTGATGATCTCTATAAGAAACCACTGCACGGGCCACCTTGCAAAGGAACCTCCTAAAGGGTCATGGGACTCCAATCACATAGCGTTGAAGTCGATGAGGAATGTCATCTATAGTGGTGTCAGGAATATCTCCTATCAAGCGCTCGAGATGACCCTCCAACTCGGCCAAAACCTCTGCTGATTCGTCCTGTGGGGCTGGCGCAGGTGCAACTGGTTGTTTCCTCTCGAAAGGCCGGAGAGCGGCTGGTCGCTGTGGACCCACATCTGCATTTTAAAATTTTTACTATCAGTTTTGAGATGATGGAAAAATAAAAATAAAAATAAAATAGGAAAATGTTGAAAAGGATTTTACCTGACTCGTCCCACTGCTCTCCTGGTGGAAGAACCATGTCTGGGTCACCATGAAAATCTATCCCAGCGTAAGGGAAGTCCTGAATGGAAAAGACCTAGTTTTCCAGCCATTGGAAGTACTCAGGTTTGAATCGAGCAACCTCTGTCCTCTCATCCGGGTGACGGGCCATGACTGCTACCCATCGCATCAGTTTGGGCTCTCGAGGAAGCCCAGCTCCAACAGTAAGGTGCTGTGGGATCAGCATAGGAACCCTCTCCAGGCCAAAACTCACGACTAAAGCCCCATAACCAAAGGTCTTTAGTCGTCCGTTCTTGGCCCTGGTTAGTTGGCCTTTCACATTGGCCAACACGGCATCGCACCAGTTGAAGATGGTGCCTCGAAAGCAATCAATTGCCATACACATCTGGGATCCGGTGGCAATATGTAATACGGCAGCTCCGCAAAGTCTGGTGATAGTAAACGCAATCACCATGAGTTTAGGACGAGATATGGTCTTTATGTCTAACCCTTTGTCTCTAGCTTGGCTGTTGCAGTACTCTAGCCGGAGGCTATCGACAGACTAGCCACCTGGCCTAGTCCCGTGCAGAGTCAAGTCTTCACCTCTCTTAGGCAAACCAGTCAAGAAATATATGTCCACCGGCTCGATTTCGAGCTGGTGGCCGCCAATGAAGAAGCACTGGTCTTGTATGCTCCATCTGTCAACCAGCCACTGTAAGAAATCCACCTGAGCCCTCATGCCAGGAATGGCCCAGAATTTGTACAGTCCGCACGCCCTCAAAGCATCAAGTGAAGGCTGATGATTCCATGCGGCAGCATCCACGTCCTCATGCTCTCGTTCACGCCAATCTAGCATGATGTACTCTCTGCATCAAGTATAAGGATAAATTAAATTGCGAGAAAATGTTTTGTGTGGTCCATTTTTGAGAATTTTTGGGTTAAAAACCCTTGCGGCGGGGTACGCACCCTCTGAGTTAGACACAGTGCATGGGACCGCACTTTGTCTACACGGAAGGTGCAGACCCCGAGCTTTTTCCCAATGGAGAAAAAGTCGGGGTCCGCAGGCCCGCAATGGTAAACCTGCGGGCCCCCGCGCACGGGTTTTCCGCCTAAAAACCCTCCCAAAAATGAAATAAAGGACTAAAACAAAAAATTAAATGGTTAAAAATGAAGACTGGGATGATGTGGATTACCTGGAGAAGACGGCGTTCGATTCCGACGGTTGGATTTTCCGCAATTTTCAAGGGAAGTTTTCTGAGCAAAAGCACTATTTTCTCACCCAAACTCAAACGGTAAAAATGAATTGACAAAGGCCCTTTTTATAAGTTTTTTGAGTAAATAAATTGTAAATTTGTTTATGTTTCACTTTGAAAAGGTATTTTGCGACATTTTTATCCATTTCAAACAGGTATGAGTAATGTTTGTGATTTTGTGCAGAATAAAGGATTATTCAGGCAAAATCTATTATTTTCGACGAAAAAACAAGTAGAGTCATCTTTAAGCCCTTTTCTGACTCCTAAAACATGAAAAGATTGCCAAGTGTTTCTTTTAGAATCGTTAAAACGGAATTAAAAGACGGTCCACTTATAGCTCTTTTCCGACCGTAAAAACATGAAAAGATTGCCGGATTTTTGTCGTTTCAAATTCGATATTGGTTATGAAACGAAGTGTCATTGATCGCTTTTTTACTTTTTCGGGTCAAAGGCACTAATGACGAAAAGTACTCCTTGGTCGTAAAAGATCAAGCGGTTTTCTCAAGTATTATTTTATACTTTTTCGGGCTTGGGAGACACAAATTTATGAAAAAGGTCAACCCTAGAGTCTTCTTAAGTTTTTTCAGACTCTCTAAAATTGAAAAACGCCGAGTTTCTCCTATACTGGACTCGTTAAAATTTCACAGTAAAGGACCTGTTCAATTACAAACGGGAACGAACCACTCCTTCTTAGGGTTCGAATTTAAACTAAGTTGGACTCATCTGAAGGATGAGCTTATAATCAATCAAATGTTATCCTCCTCAAGCTTGTCAAAAATAAAGAGGTACTTGCCAGAAATGGTGGGGGAAAAGAGAGAAAAATGAGCCTGTTTATCATACTTTGTAACCACTCTTGAACACGACACTTTCATTCACCTGGGTTGGGAAATCCTTTGCCTAACAGTTGATCAAACCACATTGAAAGTCTTCAGCCGGTTTCTGGGTATTAACTTTGGGTCAATTGTCACCAAACCATCTGCCGTTTCATTATGTGTTCAAGAGGTCACTGCCAATAAGCCATTCATTTGCAATATATCTGTCATCCATCTTGACCATCCCTGAGTCAGTCCTTGCAACTAAATTTCTTCAACTTGATCTATGATTTCGTGTTGTGGGATTGCCTACGATGGATCGCTTTCTATTGACATCAACTCATTATCTAGAAAGATGATCTAGAAATCATCAGTACCTTGAGATCTGCATGCCTCAATGGCAGGTTTCTCGCCTTTGATGACAGTTTACATCATTGACTTTCGATCAAAGGATTCCGTGACATGTTCGACATCAACACATTTATTCACATCTCATGGATTGTACTGGGTACTTCGAGAGCCATTGACATCACTGGTGGTTTCTCTCACACTTGTTAACAGTTTACACCATTGACTGGTAATCAAGTGGTTTCTACCATGTTCGACATCAACACATTCATTCGCATGGATAGAATCGTATTGTTTTGGGAAGTAGAAATGAAGACCCTGGATCTAGTTTCCACAATCCAGGCTGCAAGGAATTTTGCATTCATTATATAATGGACTATTCATAAACAGATGGCTGCATCCATACTGTGTCCACATGAGTCTATACTTGTGATGTTTTACAAGATCATTCTTGTATCAGAACATAGTTAGTTTCTAGTCATTTTTATCTGAGTATGGGAATGCCTACCTCAGCAATGATATGATCTCATATATATATTTTGCATTGAATGTTTTTACAGGTTCCAACCGGGTCCTCCACAAGATGATCCTCGAAATGATAAAGTACTTCACTCTTCCTAAATGATAAGAAATCCTCATCTACTACAAACTTCGCACTTTAGGGGGCAATCTGTTACACAAAAATATCATCACCATGATTATTTGCAGTCAGTATGGGTCTATCATCACTTGTACTGTAAGCAAGTCTCAGACCTCAGCTCTTCAAATCAAGCTTTGGAAATGAGAGAAAGACTTTAAAAATCAATGTAACTCTGGTTCTGCACTTTCTCTCATGGTCACCTGCGGTCCCGCACCTTCTGCGTACAAAAACTGCGGACCTGCCTGCTCTGTCCCTAACGGTGTAGGTGCGGACCCCTGCGAAAGTCAAAAGGCGCAAGTTTTATCTTAAAAAACTCAATTTGTGTTAATTCTAGAGGTTTCTAGAAGGAATTTTGACGTGGATTGTTCGCTCTGAGGTGGTTCATGCATCCCAAAAGAGAAGGAGCTAATCCCTTGATGAGAGGAGCTATCCCTTTGAAGGAGGGCTTTATCCCTTTGAAGGAGGACCTAGTAACCTCCCTCCATTGCACTATAAATACAGGCATTGGGCTGGTTACTAGAGAGGTTGGAAGCTGAACATTTTTGAGGGTAAATGTTGGTGAAATCAAGACTTCCTAGTTGAGCTTAAGAGGAGAGATCACACATCTTTTTGGCTTCATTGGGGAGTGAGTGAAACTTGTCAAAGTAGAGGAGACTTCTTGCTGGACCCTGGGAGGAGCTTGTACAGCATCAAGGCAAAGGTTGTAAAGTTCTTCTTCTTTTGAATTAATACAATCAAACTCATTTTTCTCAACAAGTATCTCATGTTATTTGTTTCATGGACTCCTTGACTTTCATGTTAAATATGTTTTATGCAATTGGCTTTTCAGGTGCTATTTAATTTGTTTTCCTTGTTTGTGTTTGCAGATTCGCGAAAAGGAGCTCATTTGGATCGAAGGAGCGAGGGCATCCACAAGCTTGCATTGGACCTGAGGTAGGACCTAAAAACACTTGTTTTCCATTGTTTATTAAAGCATATTTAGAGAAAGATAGTGTCAGGTTGATTTTCTTGTCATTAGGTCTTCTTTAGATTCTAGGAAGGTCTATCTTGTCCGCAAGATCGACTTATTCTGCGTGACATCTTCCATACAGGAACTAAGTTTGAAACCCAAGTAGAATGACGAACATTGTAAATGATCTGAGCATCCAACAACTTAGTCAATTCTTTCTGTGTGAGGGGTTCAAGTGATGGATAGAATTTTCTAAGCTTTTGCTAAAAAGGCTTGACCCGTTCTTTGATCGGAATGATGTGTTGTATTATTTGTGTATCATATGTTTTCAAGTCATCATATGTCCACGTGAATACATCACAGTATTGTCTAAACAAGCAGACAAAGGATTGTCGCTATTCCAGTGTGCAACACATACCGAGATTTATGAAATTCAGATCTCTTTATGTTTCCAAGTTAATATGTTCATGCATCAGTGTAGAAATGTGGGTTTTGGTGTTCCTAGGCCCTTTGAAGCGGTTGTACAAGCCATAGGGCTTCTCAAGTGAAACCACACCCTTGGGGATGAGGTTGCCTTTGCTATCATTAGTTGTGTCTTGCAGAGACTACTCGTGCACGTCTTCATCTATCGCAGCGTCTTTGAACACGTCAGTGTTGGCCATGAAATGCAGTATTTGTTCATCATCATCAAAAACACGCAATTTAGTGATGTTATTAGGGATAGATGGACTATACAAAATTTCAACAGTAAATCTATTCCTAAGCAGTGTCATCCTAGCGGTTGTATTTTCTAGAGCATCTGGAGCTACATTGTGCATTCTTGGTACATGTTTAATATTAAAAGCTTGGAAATTAGAGATAAGTCGCCATACCTCTTGTTGGTAACTCTTAATATGAGGTGAGACACAGTGTATGGTGTTACATACCTGTCGTACCACAATCTCTGAATCACCTACCACTTTCAGCATAGCAACGTTGAGGCTGAGGGCTTTCTGTAAATCCAAGACGAGTGCTTCATATTCAGCAGTGTTGTTTGTGCACTCGAACTCCAAGCAGCTTGAGACTAAGTGTTTTCTTTTCCTTGGGTCGATCAAAACACACTCGGCTCTAGATCCATCCTATGTTTTGGATCCATCAAAATACAAGGTCCACAAGTCATTTGTACAAGGACCACTTGTCGCACTAGTACTACTAACACTAATTCTACTATTTTGATAATGTATTGTGCAAGTTTCATTTCTACTAGTTGGGCAAGGAAGGAGCCCGACTGTGTATCTAGTGGGGTGGGGCTTGGTTGTGCAAGATAACACCCCAGCTACGTTTCCAGAAAGAAATTTCCAAACAGAAGTTCTGTGAAATCCAACGGTTCATTCTAACCATTTAAGGGAGTAATATTGTGTTTCATATATCTCTCCGACAACACCCGAATCTGGTTGTTTCTGCCCTGGTACAAAATCCATAAGTGTGACTAGTCTGTAGAAAACTATCATGCAACTTGCTGGACCAGTCTCTACTAAGAAATAAGCCATATGCTTCTGGGATGTCCATGATCACAATGTTGATGCAATAGTGAACTCGTCCGTTGGACGATAACCAGATGATAACATTGCAGAGTTCATCAATGGATGGTACACATGTTTGGTCAAGTAGGATGATCTACATAATTGTACTGCTCCATTGCACATTAATCTGTTTAGCGATGAAGAGTGGCATGACATTGACTAATGCGCCAGAGTCAACCAAACATATGTGGACATTGAAATTGAATATTTCAAATGATAACAAAAATCGTGGGAAGAGAAAGTTCGCTTCTTCCATGCGAAGCACATTGAGTACAGATGTGAGTGATCCAGGAGATTTACTTGGTCCCTTGCTAAAAGAGGCAACATGGTCTATGGAGGTTTTCCCCAGTGCGCACAAAATAATATCCCGTTGACCCGTGATTTTGGTAATATCGTACAGAGAGATTTTTGCACGGGTCGTCTTCATATCTTCAACAATATTATAGTCCAAAGCGGGAAGACTCTTCGAGTTTTCCGGGGGAAGACTTGTGTTTGTACTGTCCGACGGAGTGTTTTGGAGTTTGCTTCTCATGGATGTATCTTTCACTGTAGCTGTATTCCCAGACTTGTTTCTTTTTTCTATGTTGAGGATGTCAGTGGATCAACTTTTTTGAGTTGTTGTTTGAATTTCTCTTTCGGTATCTCAATCACAACAAGAGCCCCTTGACTTCTCAAATTGTATTGATTGTTCTGTTTTGGGGGCTCCTTCTCGATGGTTGTTTTCTTCTGGGATGAATTAAGACATCAATACATGTTAACCACGTGCCCAGAACTTGGAGCTTCATTATATGCAGCATCCGCTTCGTCATCTTCATCTTATGTCTGAACCTGCTCACTGGCGTTAAAATGATCATTCATCCTTGAATCCATGGCGTCCACAAATCGGTTCCATTCCAAACAAGACTTCACTTAATGTCATGCTTCGTGGAACTCACAAAAGTTATCCTTCACAATCTGATATGTTTGGAACACAACATTGGAACTCTATGTAGATTTATCCGGGTACCTACTGCTACTACCTGATGTCAAATTCTTCCTTTGCACAATTCTGGGAGGTCTGCTACTCACTGTTGTCTGGGTCATTCGTTGCTTGAGTTTTGCTACTTTAGCTTTCAAGGACTTGAGTAGATAGTAAGGGTATCAATTTCACTTGTTTATTTTTCCTTTTCCTTACTAACAGCAATCAGAGACCTCTTTCTCATGTCTTTGGAGTCCTTAGCTACTTCATCATCTGCAATTACTCCAATCGCACGCAGGTCTCTCTCCACATCATATTCTTCTTGGCAATTTTCTGAAAGTGTTGGTTTCATAGCTCTCTTAACAAATTACGAATGTTGGTTGTGTTACCGGGAATAATGTCTATGCAGAACTGCTAATCCCACTAAGGCTGGTAGCTACCTTAGAAACAAAAAAACTAAAACTACTTTCGTTTTCCTTTATGAGAGATAGATGAGAGAAGAATAAAGGAGACCAACCTCTATCTTGCACTTGGTTCCTTGTTCGATTCCTCTCCCTTCTTATAGATCTTTTGCTACTTGCTTCCTTGTCCACCCAGCTTCACAGGGTACCTATAGAATCAAAGCAGCATAATACTATCCATGAACATAGATCTATTATCATAAACAATATAGGATCAGATGTACATTGACCACACAAAGGCATAAAACATTAATCATACAAGCATATGGAGGAAAACTTGAATAGATTTATTGATAATCAAGAAAGAGCCAAGAGAATTACAACCAATTGTTCTGACCCAGCATCATCCTCTCAGCAAGAAACCCTTCTTCACCTCATGAAAATCTTAGATCACCGACCACTATGATATTGCACCAAGAAACCAGCAGCACTTCCTTACAAGATGCAAAATTCCAGCCTCTAGATCTCTGGGATGAGGGATCCATATATAGATGTCTGCAAGGGAGGTGAGTCAGCTTGATATTTTATTAGTGTCTTCCCTCTGATAGTTCTTGATTCCACTTGGAGATTGATGATATCTTACTCATCCCTGGTTGAGTTCAGAGAGGCAAGTATCACAGGAGAAGTTTCTAGAAGATTCCATCCTTCTCCACCTTGCGGATTGACCTTGCCATTTGTCCCTTCTCACCCATCGCACCCCATAGAAGGGATTTTTGACATGCAATGCACCTACTGTGTGTATTTAGGTGGGATGCAATGCACTTTGCCTATGGAGCAGGTGAAATGGTCCAGTTTTGACCATTTCTGAGTAGTTTTTCATGGAGAACTTATGGGAGATGCTGTAATTAGTTGACCTTGTTATTCTAGGGGTTGGAACAACACTTTTAGGGACTTAGGAGCCCTTGGTTTATGGACATTTATGCTTGGGGTTGCAGTGCCCAAAAATGTCTATAACAGTTGCCCCCTAAAGCATGAGGTCGTTAATCTTTTGATGTCGGGTGAAATGCTTTATCATGAGGATCCGAATTTTTTTCGACCTGGGAGGCGACCTGTAATAAGATACAATGCAATACATTATCTTCATTTTATTTTCATGATCTAGCTGAGGCGGGCATTCCCATGCTCAGCTTTATAAACTCATTTTCATGTACATAGGACAGACAATCGTCTGAGTGTAGACTGATGATTCTGGTAGAGCCATCATCCCTTAGATTGGATGATTATCTGTGCAGCAATGATGTACATTTGATGTCTTTATTTTCTTGAATATATATCGTAGCCTGGATGGATGAAACTAGATCCGGGGTCTTCAATCTCGTTCGATCTTCACTCAAAGTACAAGTCGATCCATGTGAGAGATGTTCTGGAGTCGAACATGGAAAGACATCGCCTGATTACCAACCAATGATGTAAGCTGTTAACAGGCGCGAGAGGAATCACCGATAATGATAATGATCCTCAAGGTACGACAGTACAATTCACGTGGTGTGAATAAGGGACTTGGCATCGAACACCACGTAAAATCTTTCGATCGAAGGCCATTGATGTAAACCTGTCGCCGGAAGTGAGAAACTTGCCATTGAGGCATGCAAGCTTGAAAGTACTGAAAGGGTTGTTCCTAGATCGACTTCTTGGATAATGAGCTGATATCAACAAGAAGGGATCTGTCATAGGAGAGCCTTAGTGAATCCCACATCAATGACATGGAACGGGGTAAATGATTTTAATGGAGGTGAAAACAATCTAGTGATATACGATTCAGGGTGGCGGTCATGAAAGAATGGAGCGAAAATGTATTATAGTGGGTGAGACACAGGTGAATTCTCTAAGTGACTTCTCTTGAACATATCGGTGACACTGACATGATGGATTGGTAGCATTAACCCCAAATGTGGATGGTGTGATGGAACCACGGTGATGTGACCAGTGAATGGAACAACCCATCCCGACTCGGATGTGGAGTGAAAGTGTCATGTTCAAGAGCGACTTGCTACCAACAAAGTTTCTTCAAGTTTTCTTCCCAATTTTTCCCCAGTCATTGCTGACTAGTACCTCTTTATTTTTTTCAAACTTGAGGAGGATAACATATGCTTGTTCTATAATTTTCCCTTCAGGCAAACCCATCACTATGTTTTAACGAGCCTAGAGATAGTGAAACTTGTTCTTGTCTATTATGGACAAGTTTGTCGCTATTAGGTTTTAACGAGTTTAACGACAAAGATAACTCGGTCCTTTTCAATTTTAGAGAGTCTGAAAAGGAACGTAAAGGAAACTCCAAAATCCTTTTTCGTCATCTAATCCCTTAAGTCTGAAAAAGTATAAAATAATACGAAAGGGATGAATTTGCGGTAATTTTAACGAGATGAACAAGACAAGTGCTCGATCTTTTTGTGTAATAATCCCTCAGGTCCAAAAAGATTAAAATCTAAAGGAGGGATAGCACTTCTGGTCGCTTTAACGAGCTGGAGGGGCCAATAGCTCAGCAATCTTTTCATGTTTTACGAGTCAGTTGAAAAGAGCTTAAAGGAGACTCGTTTTTTGAGGAACGAGTGATAGGTTCGGGTAGCAGCTGATTCTAGGTAAGGTTTGGAATTTTCCAATCACGTCAGTGTCACAAGGATGGCTAACAAGATCACTCTTCGCAGCTGTTCCTCAAAAGGGGTAAACAATCAAGTGGAGGTGAATGATCGGCCAATACAGAGTGGAGGTGATGATGAGAACACGACCAAGGCTTCAAAGGCTGAAGTAATACATTCACGATGGTTATTTACCGGAAATTGGTTCATTTTTTAATGAGCTTAAATGCTGGGGGAAACACTTGCTCATTGCTTATGTTTATTTTTTAACGAGCTTGAATTCTGCGATAAAACTGCTCGATATAATGGTCATTTCTTGACTTTACCATTAATGACTTTGTTCCTTCAAAGGTTGTGCTGCATGCTCAATTGCTTCATCAAACTAGTTAGAAATGAACAATACATGTTTGGAAAATGAGTTAATACACTAATATTTTACTTGAATTACGTAAAAAGTAATTTAAAAGTGCTTTTACCCCTCATTTTACCATTTCATTTGAAATTTGGCTTGTTGGAGCTTTGGAGGTGTTTTCCCCTTTGATTTTCACCAGCTGATTCTGGGAGATTCTGTGGACGGTTTTTGGCGCCGTCTAGACCAGGTAGGAGCTAAACTTGAGCTCTTTCATTTGATCTTTTCCATTTTTCATTCTGAGCCTGATTTTTGGTTTTTCTGAGCCTCTGGGGTTTGAAAAACTCACTCTGGCTCCATCGCACCCATTCTATATCGAAAGGTGTGTTGCATGTTGGCCTACTCACTGGACAGTTGGCATGCAATACACCCAGAACAATGCTAGAGGTACGATGGGCGCAAGGAGGGAAATTTGTGCATAGTTTTCAAATGGAAATTTTTGCCTGTTTCTCACCAAATCAGGATCTAACTCTTCTCTTGTTTGTTTTCAGAGATTTATTGGAGCAAGATGACTATTACATGGTGAGAACATGAGCATGAAGAAGAGGACATGCTTGCTTTACATGATCCGGTTACAGTAAATGCACTGCGGAACTGTGGCCTGCTGAAGTTTTTCCGCATCTCTAGCATGAGGCAACAAATCAACTTGCTGCAATATTTGCTCGATGCTTGGGACCCTACCAGCTAGGTGTTCCAGATTAGGGGCAAATCCATCCCCTTGACTGTCGTGGACATCTATTTTTTGACCGGCTTATCGAGGCGAGGTGCCCCTATCTCTTTATCAGGTTTGGCCCGTGGAGGCGAATCTGTGAGAGATTACATTCACAGGTATTGCAGAGAGGGATCTCAGCCGAGTAAAGACGGCAAGATCATCATCCGAGATGTCACTGACAGGTCTTTGAGGACCATTCTGTTCACCTTTGGTAGGATGGCTGGTGGTGTGGCTCTTCACGTGGCCAACTGATCTTATATGCAGTACGCCTTAGAATGTCTTGAACCGAAGGTGTTCAACAGGTGTGATGCAGTACTCTTTGTGATGAAATAACAGTTGACCAAGGTGAAAAATGAAAGATTGAAGAACTTTGGATATGGTTCTATTTTGACCGCCTTCGCCTTGGAAAAGATCCCGCTGATGTAGCCGTAATATATTTCACTTGGTTTACCTCCACCGACTGAACCACAGATGCAGAGATGGGTCGACCATATGTCCAGACATGCTGGCCAATCTAAGATTTCCTTCTCTGATACCTTCTTCGGGTGGTTCGATCATCAGGAGATGGTTTTTTCCGAGTATCCATATGCTGGTATGGACTTCCGGGGTGACCCGGATTTGGTACTGCCGGCTGGCGAGCAGTGGGGTGCCATTGGATTCTTTGACCATTTTTCTATTTATCGTTTCTCTTTATAATGTCCTTGTGCTTTACTCTATCAAGACTAATCAGAACTCATGTGCTCATGCAGATGTTGGTCCCGTCCGGCCAGTAGTACGTCTAAGAGTGCTGGTCGTCGCTCCAGTAGGAGAGGCTATGGGAAGGGCTTTCCTTCACGACCTTGATGTGGCCGAGACTCTTTTAGCATTACAGGATCGGGTCGAGGACCTCACTCTCGGTATTCCAGATGTGAGGACTGACGAGCTGCCTCTGAGGTTGCAGCGACATACCACTGGCGTGCCAAGTCGATGGACTAGGCTTTTACGCATGATTGCACAGGTGGTGACTTGTTATCACCAGCATCATTAGACTAGGGTGCCCCCTAGCGTTTTGAGTTTTGGGTCAGTTGACCAATTTTGTCTTGGTTACAGAACATTATGTGTAAACCATAAACAATTACATATATATTTTTGATTTTCGAAGTTTTATTTTGGTTAAGTTACATAATCCGAATGCAAATATTGATGAAATGCTTCTTTTTATAAATGTTGCAAATGTCTATCTTACACATAATTTGCCAATGAGTCAGTTAATGTGTTTAAGCTTCTGGAAATATGTTGATATTGAATAAAATCAAATTGCCTTTCCAAAATCTTGACCCTTAGTAACATGCGATAGATAGCTGGATTTTGGACAGAGTAGATACCAGTGAGTTGTAGTATGACGAGTTGTGAGTCTAGCCTGACGACAAGTCGGAGTATGCCATGTGTGATGGCATCAGAGAGAAGTTCTATGAACGCGATATATTCAGCGATGTTATTCGTTGATCGACCAATACATACTCCTCTGAAACTTACTAACTCGCCGCTTGGATCAAAAATGGCCCAGGCTGCAGAAGATAGGTTCCACGAACTACGACTTGCTCCATCGGCATATCCAACAAAATATTCCAATAGGTTCGACATCTGTGACAAATGTAAAAAGTGGATTTACTTGACCAAAACGATTACCCTTAGCGAAAACAAAAATGTAACAAAAGCATGTAGGTTACCATACTGATTATGCATAGTAACGCTTAAGGTACAACCCGTTACGAGGTTGCGCCAGTGGAATTCCGTCGTAATCCATTAACTCGTAGGCTCCTTTTGCTAATACACGTTTAACAATATAGGGGCCCATCCATAAAGACTTGAATTTACCTACTCCTAATTTATCGGATTCTTGGTCGTAAAGTAAGACCAGGTCACCTTCTGAGAAGACACGGGGTTTGACGTTCTTGTCGAACTGCGCCTTGACTCATTTCTTATGGGCTTCGTTAGCCAAAGCGGCATCACGATGGGTTTCATCCAATTGGATTAGTTCCAAGAAATGAGCCTCCTCTTCTGAAGTTCCAGGGAGAAGGTCGATTGCGAGTTTGAGGGACAAGATTTCACACTGAACTAGTAAGATTGCTTCTAGGCCATACACCAGTTGGAAGGGTGTAAACCCGGTTGCATTCCTTACTGATATTTGGTATGCCCACAAGGCTGAGTACAGGATCAGGTGCCAACTCCTTTTGTGGACTCCAATCATCCTTTGCAGCATGCGCTTCAGGACTTTGTTGATTGCTTCAACTTGTCCGTTGGCCTGCGGGTAGTATGGAGTAGAGCTGTCGTGAGACAACCCTAATTTGGCAGCTAATTAGGCCATCATGTGATTGCGAAAATGTGGTCCATGATCTGTGACTATAGCCTGTGGAACGCTGAATCTGGCGACTACATGATTGAAAAAGAAAATGGCAGTTGTCTCACCAGTGTTATCTAATGTAGGCATCGCCTCGGCCTATTTGGTAAAATAGTCCACTGCGACTATGATATACCCATGCCCCCCAGTCGAGGTGGGGTTACATGTCATGAAATCAATGCCCCATTTGGCGAATGGCCCAACAACAACTATTGGCTACAGAGGTGCGGGTGGTCTTCTAGTTTTGCTATCGAAAATTTGATAGGCATGGCAATTTCTGACTGCGGTTATGCAATCTTTGAACATTATTGGCCAAAAGTATCCTGCTCGTAAAAAATTTTGCATCGTAGCGTAACCGGATTGATGCCCCCCACACACGCCTGAATGGAAATCATTCAGGACTTTTTCGGCTTCCTCATGGGTGAGGCACCTCCTCAGAACTGTATAGACACCACGACGGTAAAGCGTGTCACCGACGATCATGTAGTCTTTTGATTGGTATTGAATACATTTTTGTTCGGAGCGGGAGGTGTTAGGCCTATATTTTTGGGTTTGGAGATAGATGATTATATCTCCATACCATGGATTGCTTGAAGATATCAGAAACAAAGATTCATCCACGATTGTTTCTTCGGATGTTTCATCGTTGGATGACGATGGGAGATCGCATAATAATTCTGCAAAAACTGGGGCTTTCTTTGATTTGGATTTTACAAATTCCATATTAAAATCTTGTAGAATTGCTATCCATTTTGAATATTTGCCCCCCAGCAACTGTCGCGACAATATATAAGTCATGGGGTTGCAATCTGATAGAATGGTAGTTTTTCGAAAGAGGACATAGTGTCGAAATCTCTGTATCGCTTGAATAGCTGCGAGCGCCAGCTTTTCAACATAGGAATATTTTCTCTTTGTATCATTTAAGTTTCTAATTAAATAATATATAGGACGTTCAATTATGTTGTCTTCTTGAACTAAAACCATTGCGATGGTTGTATCTGCTGCAGCCAGATACAGGTTAAAGTCTTTTTGATAATCAGGAGCATACATTAATGATGCTTTCATTAGGGATTCTTTTAAAGCATCAAAAGAAGCTTGCGTGACCTGATCCCAGACAAAGGGCACTTCCTTTTTCAATAGACGTGTATAACCTTTAGCAAGTTCTGCGTAATTTGGAATGAACCTCCTCAGAAAGTTTGCTTTCCTTTGGAGTTTCTGAATCTGAAGCAAATTTGAAGGCGGAGGAAAATTTATGATTGCCTGAACCTTACATGGGTCGAGACGAATCCCATCCTTTAAGACTACAAAGCCAAGTAAACGACCAGAACTGTCACAGAACACACATTTGTGTGGATTGAGTCGTATCTTCTAGTGTTGGCAACGTAGAAATATCGCTCTCAAATGCTGCGGTGATCGGTCCGATTTTTCGAATGAGCTGGAAGGTCGTCGAGATATGGTTGAACGATGTTTTTGATGTCATGGAAGGCATAATTCATTGCCCTCTGAAATGTTGCCCCTTCGTTCTTTATACCCGGAGAATCCATCCATGAATGAAAAGATTTCGCATCCGGCGCATTCATCAATTATTTGGTCAATAAAGCGTGTAGGGTAGTTTTTCTTTTGGACAAGCTTGATTTACATCCCTATAATCGACGCACACTCTAATCGTTCCTTGTTTTTTGATAACAGGAACAATGTTCGATACCCAATCAGTTAGAGGAACCGGGTAAAAGAAAGCAGCATGGAGAAGCTTTTCAACTTCTGCCTTGATGGCAGCGGCTTTTTTGGGGTGCACTTGCCGTAGTCGTTGTCATACTAGTTTGACATCTGGATACATATTAATTTTGTGTTCAACTATACTTGAGTCAATGCCTTGCATTTCATCATATGAACAATCAAAGACATCTCTGAATTCGCGAAAAAGAGCGTTATATATTTCCATTTCTGAAGGGGAACAACATTTTCCAACATAAATATTCTCTACAACATCTGTTTCGGTCGAGATATTTATGGCGATATTCTCTTCAATGTTGGACAAGTTTCGCTCGGAATCCACCGTGTTTACAGTATTTGATAGGAAATCAAAAACTAATGGATGATGAAGGTCATCAGGAGTATCTTCTTTACAAGTCGGAAGATGGGAATGATGGTGGTAATCTTCCCATGGTGCCCCTTCAATTACCATTGATTGAACAATTCCTTCGTCGGTGTAATGCACTTGCGACCAAGGATATGAAGGGGTGCCATGTTCCTTAGACCTATCTATCCAAACGCTTGATGAGCGTTGATTTGGGTTTGCCTCCCATGCTAGAAACATTGATTGCTACAATATTTCCATTTGGCTTGGAGGCAACAGCAATCGATGATCCATGTTAATATCGTTTTCTAAGACCTTGTTAATAGAAGATATCATATTGCAGGTTCCTATCGCTGCCACTTCCGCCAGATTGATTGGAGGTGGGAGGGAAAAAGTACCCATTAATATAGGGTCTTTTAGTAGGCCTACTCCGATATTTTGAAGCGAATGGGGGCTTCCATGGATCATCGGAATGCTTCCCGTAACTTGGGAACCATTGGGGAGGAAATTTTGTTGATCGACGATTGTAATCCCTCCTTGAAAGGGAAATGCAATCTTCCTAAAATAGGTCGACGCAATAGCAACCATAGCATATATCCATGGTATTCCCAGTAGGATGTTGTAATCAAGGTTTCCGTCGATTACTTCGACATCTATTTCTACTGTTTTTCCTCCTAGTTCCACTTGCAAGTTACTTAGAATACCATACGGGGTATACGTTCGTCCGTCGAATGCTTTTAATGTTGTCGAAGATCGCGACAAGGTTGGAGATCCTAAAGTTTTCCAGCAACTCATCGACATAATACATGTAGATGCCCCCTCATCAATAATTGTTCGATGAACAGTTTTGTTGAGGGCTTTCACTTGAATGAGGAAAGCTAGTTGAGCTGGTAACTGAGGATCGTATCCATTATGATTAAAGGACACAAGATTAGAATCCTTTGGGTCTATCCCACCAATAGCTGATAATAAAGCCTGCTTTTGGGATGGGCAATTTTACAGTACTTCAAGTGTCGACATAGCGGATGGCGATTGGGCCAGATCTTCCACTATATTATAATGTTGTGCTGCTCGGGCATGAGGATTAAATGTCAACTTGTGTACTACTCCCTTTGGCAGTTTTATTGTCATTTCTGGAATGATGGGCGGTGCAACTTCTGTCGAAATTTTTGTCGAACTACTAGGTTGATCTTTATCCTTGTTGTTCGACAGCTGTGGATTCCCGTAATCTTTGTTCCTTGTCGATATCAAAGCATCATTTTGATGTTTTGAAACCGACAACATCAGTACTTGGGACGGGGAAGAATTTTCACTAGCAACCAGATTTGTCCCTGGATTTGGAAATGGATCAGTCAATACTGCCGAGGTTTTTCAATTCTTGATGAATCTTTTAAGCTCAGCCTTATGTGGACAATCTCTTGTCCAATGATCCTCATCACATATTACGCATGGATTTTTTGGTTTCCTATCTCCAGGAGGGTTTGCAGAAGATTTTTCAAGTGATGATTCCTCATGTTTCTTCTTCTTCCCTTTGTTTTTCTTCTTGCCTCCCAGTTTCTTGGTTTCTTTGCCTTTATCTGTCGAGATGGCATTTACTTCCGAGGCAAGAAGTTCTTTTTTTGCATTTTGACTAGAAATCTTACGGGCCTATTTAGATGTAGCCTTTATCGATTTCGTGTCTATCGTACCAATCACGCCATCGCCGACATGAGAGTCATTGTTCGATATAGGAGGAGGGAGGACGGAAAATTCCAGTCTGGGAGCGTCAGGGATTTTATAGTAGAGCGTGCCAGTCTGAGTATAAATCAAGTCTAAATATTGCGCACGAGCAATAACTTGCTCTTCAATGATGACTCCTCCTTTTGCCACATCTTCTGTAATGGAAGGTAATAAAGACTTAATAAACCATTCAGCTAAAAGCTAATCATGAACATACGTTTTTACCATTCTACGACGACGTCGCCATTCATGAATATGATCGGATATGTGAGTGGTTGTTATTTGTTTGAAATTGGTAAGAAGTTTTGTTCCCGTTTCGTACCCTATCGGTAACTGAAAATGGGTTAAAAAGGTTGTGGCTAGGGTACTAAAGTTGTCAAACGAAGCTCTGGGTAATTCGATATACCATTTTGCTGCCAGACCAGTTAACGTCCTCTAAAAAAGGCGAAGCCTAATCAAATCATCGTTTAGGGTGTTTGATGAACACCACAGATGAAAGGTCATCACATGATTCGATGGATCTTCACCCGGATTTCCATTAAATTTAGGACTATCTGACGGAAGTTTATGCGGAATCGCTGGCCACCAAGGGGCGTAAGCAATCGGATCGTTTGTTAACCGATTTAGATCCGGTAACTCTAAAGTCGCCATGAAGGGTAACTGTTGATTCAAGTTAGGTGAAGCATACCCAGGATAAGATGGAATCGCCTGAGTAGTTGGTCTTTGCATACCAGCATATTGCATTTGATGCTGGTAACTTTGGTAAGGTAGATGGGCATAACCATTGTAGAATGGTTGATTTTGACCATTTTGAATATACGGTTGCCCACTATTTGCAAAGATTTGTTGCTCAGATCCTTGGTATACTTGTTGGAATTGCGGTTATTGGTATTGCACCAGCCATGGTTGTGAAGCCATGTGCTGTTGTCCAATACTAACTGTTTGACCAAGATGCGGGGTAATTGTACCCGTTTGGGCCTGTGTCATTCCACTAGTTGGCGATCGTGGTTGAGTCGTAGGGACAAGAGGCTGTTGCATTACCACCTGAGAAACCTGAGGTTGGCATACAACAGGCAGTGCTTGTACTTGCGACACCGTCACAATAGCTGGCGTAGTCGGTATATTTGACATAGGTAAGCATTGTTGCATCGAATATACAACTCTTGGTTGTTGAGGTAGTATCGGCACCCAACCGCTAGATGTAATTCCAGCATAACTTGAATTTTGTTGTGAACTCCCGTATGGTTGTCCTCCCAGAGGAGACAATGAAAGGGTATATTTCCCCCCATACGGCGGTAATCCGATACTTAAAGGAATTGTTTGCCCTTGAGGACCGGACTGCCCAAATTGACACCCTGAAGGATCAATTTGTTGAGACTCAACATAAGAGTTTCCAGATACTATTCCAGATGAACAAACAGGAACGGACCATACTGTCGAAATAGCCCCTAAGTGGGCCCCTTCTAGCGATTGAGAGCTAGTTGGGACAGATGGTATATCGGTGAACATTGTTGGAGTGACAGCAGGAAGTTCTACCGTCGCTGTGTCAGACGACACAGTCCTAGATGTTGACAATTTTTCAGACATTTCTAGTCTACCAAAAAGATTTCCTAGCGATTCTACAGGAGCTACCGATGGTGGTAGACTAATTTCTGATGAAGAAGGATACAAAGTGATCCCGACTCCAAATTTCGATGGAGGATCCTCCGCAATCTCTTCTATAGCAATCAGACCAGGTGGAAGAGGTGGACCGTCAGGTCCGTAAAATATTTCTGGTGCCGAAGAAGGTATAGAATCTGTAGCGACAGATGCTCGGGGAATAACACCCTCCGAATCAGCTGTAGATGGAACTGGTTCAGTAATACAAGTGTTTACCCTCACACTAGGATCAGTGTTACTGTCCTTCGGTGGCTGTTGAGCTTCTTCTGTAAAGGCAGGGATACCAGAAATGTTTGGAGTAACCGGAGTCTCCAATGGCATTGGAACACTTGTTCTAACTTTACCAGGGGATTTGGAACCGGTTAAACAAGTTCACTTTGTCCGTAACAGTTTCGATTCTGGAGACAAATATGGTTGACTCGTAAGCCTCCACGAACGACGGGGTTTCAATTGACTTTCTTCCATGATTGCTAATTACTCGATCAACTAAAAATCAAGGGGAAGTATGTTTCCGAATTAGATGAATTTTAGACGCTTTGACACAACTTGTTTTTTCAATTTTTAAGAGTCGAGAAAAAATAAAAAGATGACTCTAGTCGCCTTCGATTTTTAATGAGCCTGAAGTGACAAGTGCTCAGATGGACCTTTTCCGTTAAGGAGTCTGAAAAGGAACGAAAGGGACTGCTTTGGAAATATAGACAGATGGATTACCAAACCAATCGCAAAACTGCAGAATACTTTTTATGGTACGGCAGTCAATCTTCCTGAATGCTGTGTTCAGTGCATTGCGATCGATAGGGTGGCAAACACGCCTTCCTATGGATAAAGGATAAAGCCTATTGTGGTCTCCCAAAATATACTCGACGGTACGTGGGAGCACAAGTCCGTACTGGAACTTATTGTCTCAAAGTGGAGGAATCACCCAACCAACAGTGAAAACAATAGTTACCAGGCTTTACGACGCCAGAATACATCTCTAGCCTAGACTTCTAGATGTTGTGCGTTAGGTTCCAAAGCATTTTTAGATTCATTAAATTTATTTTATAGTTGATCTTGCTTAAGAAATTTGCCTTTCAGGTTCACCGTGTGATGTGGATGTACAATTCCTAAAATGCAATCTAAGATGATAAACAGTCATTTTTAATCTCTTTTCTGCAATGAAAATCCTAGCTACTAAGGAAAGAGAGATGGCGTTCTTTCAACAAAGAGCAAAGAGCACACACTATATGCATTGTCCTAAATCAAACCAACAAACAGTCTAAATGCAAATGCACGTGCATGTATTTGTTTTCAGCCTTCTTAATGCATGAATGATAAAAAGAAAGCTAAGCGCAAATATTAATTATTTTCCAAAGCGACAATTACTAACAAGTTTCTTTTCAAAACAAAATGAGGACAATGACAACACTTTGCGATTTGGAATTGAAAACTTGCTTTCGACACTAGAAAAACTACTAATTCAGATCAAATACAATAGTAACAGTGTAATCGACTATCAAGGACAATCAGATTCTCTTCTATGACTGAAAACGACACTTGTGACACTTTCAAATCAAGAAACGACAGTACAATTACGCTACTTCTTTGTAAAGGAGAACTGAAAATGACTCAAAAATACATAAAAACATTTATAGTTCTTTGCACAATGGAGGTGGAATAACAGCAAGGAAAGGGGTTTCAAACAGAGGTGTACTGACTACAGGCAGCAAAACTCCTGAATAGAGCTAAAAAGAGTGAACACAGAAACCAAAATTTTAGGAACAAGGCCTTGTCTGATCAGCGCACCTGTAACACAGTGAAACTAAAATGCAACGCACCTACTACACTTGGGAAGTGCGCTGCATTTGAAGTTCACAGAACAAACAGTGCGCTAGACCAGGGACGAGACTTTGATTGGATTCCAGGTCACAATTTGCAGTTCAGTTCAGGGATTTAAGCCAAGCAAGTGGTAATCAGTAAATCAATCACAGGGGTAGATCTAAGGAGGTTACTAGAGCCACCACGAGGGCAATTAGAAAGCTTGTAAATCAATTGTTTAATTCATAAACAAAACCCGGAGATTGACTGAAGCAGCGTTGATCTACTTTGCACCATAGCAAACGCAGTTCGAAGGCTATCTGGCTTGACTTCAGGCTCCGTCTATAAGTTTATAAAGTAAACAAATGTAGATGAACAAAAAATCTACTCTCTCCCCGGCGGAGTCACCATTTTGTTACCGGGAATAGTGTCTATGCAGAACTGCTAATCCCACTAAGGCTGGTAGCTACCTTAGAAACAAACAAACTAAAACTACTTTCGTTTTCGTTTATGAGAGATAGATGAGAGAAGAATAAAGGAGACCAACCTCTGTCTTGCGCTTGGTTCCTTGTTCGATTCCTCTCCTTTCTGATAGATCTTTTGCTACTCGCTTCCTTGTCCACCTAGCTTCACAGGGTACCTATAGAATCAAAGCAGCATAATACTATCCAAGAACATAGATCTATTATCATAAACAATATAGGATCAGATGTACATTGACCACACAAATTCATAAAACATTAATCATACAAGCATGTGGAGGAAAACTTGAATAGCTTTATTGATAATCAAGAAAGAGCCAAGAGAATTACAACCAATTGTTCTGACCCAACATCATCCTCTCAGCAAGAAGCCCTTCTTCACCTCATGAAAAGCTTAGATCACACAACACTATGATATTGCACCAAGAAACCAGCAGCACTTCCTTACAAGATGTAAAATTCCAGCCTCTAGATCTCTAGGATGAGGGATCCATATATAGATGTCTGCAAGGGAGGTGAGTCAGCTTGAGATTTGATTAGTGTCTTCCCTCTGATAGTTTTTTATTCCACTTGGATATTGATGATCTCTTACTCATCCCTGGTCGAGTTTAGAGAGGCAAGTGTCACAGGAGAAGTTTCTGGAAGATCCCATCCTTCTCCACCTTGCGGATTGACCCTGCCATTTGTCCCTTCTCGCCCATCGCACCCCATAGAAGGGATTTTTGACATGCAACGCACCTACTGTGTGTATTTAGGTGGGATGCAACGCACTTTGCCTATGGAGCAGTTGAAATGGTCCAATTTTGACCAGTTCTGAGTAGTTTTTCATGGAGAACTTTTGGGAGATGCTGTAATTAGTTGACCTTGTTCTTCTAGGGGTTGGAACAACACTTTTAGGGACTTAGGAGCCCTTGGTTTATGGACATTTATGCTTGCGGTTGCAGTGCCCAAAAATTTCTATAATAGGTTGGCAGTACAGATGTGTAGTAGTCGACTGTGATAGAGTCATGAGGTTTAGTATCTGCAGTGAACTTGTTCAAAATATGGTTAAATATCTCGTTAAAATCCTTCACTTTCTCTTTCTGCTCCATCTTGAGATTACCCAATTCTTTCAACAACATGGTAGGGATTTTGTCATCAGCAAATTTCTTAAGGAAAATTCTCTTGAACATCCCCCAGTTCTGAATGGAATTGACAGGAAGGTTGTGGTACCATAAAACTGCTCTGCCATCCAAGGTACATGGAAATATTCTACATGCAACATCATCATAATGTACCTTGAGTGTCTATATATGTAGGTAGAACGTGTCTAGATAGTCTTCTGCCTTCACTTCTCTATCAGTGTCGTACTTCGTTAACAGCTTCTCTATGTGCCTTGGCATCTTGTGCAAGACACCCTGGAGTGCCAATGGGCCCTGTGTCATCCATTCCATATTTTGATCAACCATATTGTCCTCTTCATCATACTCCTCCTCTTCTTTTGAATCAGATGGTTCAATCTCTTAATCTATTGGTTCATCTTCGCCTCCACCTCCTCTGATGCCTTCCCCTCTGCTGCCTTCACTAGAATGTGAGCCCAAGTGTGTGTTGTTAACTTCTTCTCCTTGTAGGAAAATAGGAGGTTCCTCTTCTTTCTCAACAGCTTCTGCCATCTCTTCAAGAGTGGCAAGGATTACTTCTTGAACGAACGAGACTACCACTCTTGTGGGTGTATTATTTTGCTTCCTCTACAAATAGGGAAGATTGTGTACTCTTGGAATCAATCCAACAGCTTTGGTGAACTAACGAGTGATGGGACGGATAGCGCAAAGGTGCTGATATGAAATTTTGTGTTCGAGTCTGGCAGGTGAGGAATAACCCACTTCATAGTTGCGTGTGGGAGAGAGGGAGTTCGTGTTACTGCCTTGACCAGATGATGGATACATAGGGTTGAGAGGACATTCAACCATAAACTACTGGTGGCCCTCCTTCTAGCACCAAAAATGTTGATGGTGTTGGACCCACCAACATTCAAGGGATCTCCCCGGCATGAAGTCCCAACTAGAGCTCACACCGTTTGGTGTAGGAGTCCCATCCAGTATGATGGCCTGATTTCCATTATCTTAGAGATTTTCCTTAGCTCTTATTGTTCAGCACATGAGAGTATTATGCTTGTAACTTCAAGAAAGCAAGGTGAGTATGTTTGGTGAGTGCATAATGTAACTATGTATCCAGGTTCTCTTACTGTCAAAAAGGGGGAGTAAAGTGACCCTTTTGATGAGAGGGAATAGTCCCAACCTAGGGATAAACACACGTGAACAACAACAAGGGTTTGTCCAGCATCCAGCACAATAGTCTACAGTGGATGCGACAGTCATGAAAATCAAATTTCAAGGGAAAACACATACATCGTCCAGCAGAGTAGTCCACAAGGGGGTGACAGTCATTAAAACCAAGAAAACACAAATATTGTACGTCTAATGTCCAACAGAGTAGTCCACACAGATGGCACAACAGTGATAAACAATACAACACATCTTCAACAATGTAAGTACTAAAATAACCGAAGTAGTTCAACTATCTTAGTACAGGTTAAGAAAACATTCATTACAAACGTTTAAAGAATAGTCTTACAAACAGATAAAAAACATGCGTGAAAATATGTTGGCCTAAGATGGGCTTTTGAATTAAGCAAAAATTCCAAGACACGTCTGTACACCATACATCACTAGCCCTAGTAGTGGGACATTGGAGCCACTCCTCACTCCTCAAAGAACAGACTACAGACTCTAAAGGTTATGTGGGAGGAGCCAAGGTGAAAATTGCTTTGCTCATACAATGAGGGGGTATATATATCCAAGGGGGGATAACTGACCCTTGTGACTCTTCGACTTTCCTCATGACTTTTTAACTTCTTGTGACTTTTCGAATTACATGACTCATTAAATTCATATGTGCATCTCTTGGACTTTCACATTACATTACATTTGATTACAACAAGTACATAGTAGCGATGTGGCCGAGCAAAATCATGATACAACTCGACATGACATTGTTGACAGGTACTCACTGACTGTGGTGTCTGTGTTGAGCTATTGTGCTACTGAGTGATGGTGTGCTCTCGGTGTAACATGTCTTCACCTCCACATGGAAAAGTGTTTGGGGTCTTCGATGGTCTTGGTCTTTGCTTGATGGTGCATGTGTATGTGTCCCTTTCTCTCATTGCTCGATGTGCTTTGTATGTTCATTCAACTGCGAGCAAATCTTCTAGCATGCGCTCCTTCTGCATCTCATTTGTCGTTGCACCATGTTTCATCGATGTACATGTTCCTGTAATCATTCATGACGAGACGAAATCAAATCCAAAAATATCCTAGTCTAACATGATGCATTGTTTTTCATTTCGGTACAAGTGACCAAGAGAGGGACAAGGCACTGAAACTGCGCAGAGCACAGCTCAGGCTGAGATGCGAGGCTCTGAAGCACTATTGGGAAAAATATTTGTAGATGTCACTGGGAGGCAGGTTTGTGCAATCTAGGACAATGGTGACAGTTGCAAGGAAGGACCCATCTGGGAGGAAAAATTATGCAGTTTCCAGGAGGAAGACCAAGCAAGGTGTCGAGGAACTATTGGGCCAATCTATGCAATTTACAAGGGGAGAACTAGGCAGGTCATCCAATTGGGATCTGCATAGTTTCTCCAGGGAAGACATAGCAGGTAGTAGGAAGCACTGGCAGGAAAATTTGTGCAGTTTTCCAGAGGAGGACAGGATCAGGCTACAAGAGTTGTTGGTCAAGACTGCGCAATTTTGGGATACTGTGTTGGATAGTCAGTTCTGCGTAGTTTCTAGGATGAGTGTAGAGTGTTTGGCAACCAAAACTATGAAATATTCTGAGGGAGAGAAGAGTAGGCCAGCAAGGGGTCCTGCTTGTCAAATCTACGCAATTTCTTGGGACAGTGCACTGACAAGCAACAGAGGTCTGTCCCACATGTCTATCCAGTTTATACATACAATGTAAGGTAGACAGGTTGGTTAAGTTCTATGTACTTTTGGAGATTAGTGCAGCCCTAGGTCACAGCTCAAGTCAGTTTTTCTAGAAGACCAGCAGGAGGCTTAATGGGTGATCTTGAGGGAAGCAGAGACTGGATTGGGTTCTGGGACAACTTCTACGCAGTTCTGGGAGACAGTCAGTAGGCTCAATTTTGGAATTGAGGTAGTGTAGGCTACCCCAGAGGACAACCTCATGCTCTGCACAGTGTTGGGTAGCAAAGCAAGGTCACTGAGATTGGGGTCTGGTTGAAGGAGGGTTGTCTAGTCGACAAACTTTCAGGAAAATTGACTAAGTGTGAAAGCAAGTGAACTTGTGCATACATGACATTATGATCACACACTTAGCATGACTCAATGACAAGACACCTCAAACCAACAAGACAATCATGTGCTCAGTGAGACTGACTCAAAGGTTACGAGAGACAAGTGTGACACTTGAGATAGATCTTCGAATGACCATGACAACACTTGCACGACAGTGTTTAAAAATTTGTGTGTGAGTGTGACTAATGTTCATAAGGCGAAAACAACTCATACACAAAGACAAACCTTCAAAATTTCCAGAACAAACTCGCAAGCATGACATAAAAATCAACATGCCAAAATACGATTGGTGGTCAATCAAGCAAAAGGGTATATAGACTCGACAAGAGCTCATGGGATGAGCACGATTGTTTGCAACCATCAAAGGGAAAAACCAAGAAAAGCTCTGAAATTTGGATACCGGCCAAAATTTTGGAGGGTGTTGCAGCCTCTACAACACTATCATAAACCCCAAACATTATATTTTGTACTTAATGTATCATTTTTTATTAATTATATACTCATTTTAATTTATCTAATAATTACTTGTGAATTGATTTATTTCAACAAATTTTCAAGGAATCATAATATAATATTTGGGATCCATTCTCAAGCATCCAAGTAACCCCACTATTGACACATCTATCCCTTGTTATTTTTTTTAAATTTGCAAAGTATTGCTAAATTTTCTCCTGGTTTTGTGAAAACACAAAAAATAGCATAAGTAGGTGGGGTTCTTTAGAAAATAAAATCAACTAAAGTTTTGTTATTATGACACGTAATGTTATGGTTTCTCTTTACGTGTACCTCTGCTCATGTTAAATTTTTGGTATTGTGCACGAATTTACAAATATGGCATCAAATGGAGAAACAAAGATGATTATTTGATTGAAATGCACCTCCTTCTACAGTTCATGTACACGTATACTATTGTTGTACATTTGTCATACATTATGATTATTGGTTCATATTAAAATTTGATTAAAAAAAATGGTTTTATACTTTGGCACTTGAAACGATTGTGTATGAATAAAGAATTATAATCATAGCTCATATGTTTGTTAATTAGCACTCATGCATAAGTGAGCTATGATATATGAGGTATGCACTTGTGGTTGATATACATAAGGTTATACTGATGGTTATGCTCAAAGTGCTTAGCATTGACATGATTATGTCATTTTAAACATAGAAAACATATGTGACTAATGTTTTCCAGCCTATGTGCATTTATCACATTGAAATTCAAAATGACTTGCTTTTATTTCAATGATGGTTTCCATTTGTTATGTTCATTTATCAACAAGCCTAAATCTACAATTAGAGCCTGATGTGGCCACTACTCTGCCCATGCATTAACTTACATTAGAATATTTCCGTATTGTGATGATTTTGTAGTTGGATATCCTTGGGAAGTGGTTATCACTTGTAAGCCTGAATTTGTAGTTAAATTGTGGCATTCTTGGCTAGTGTTTATGCCCTTCTTTGGTTTATTTTGAAATACTCTCTACATTGGACGCTCAACCACTCACTCAAGAGGTAACAAACATGGTCTACACAGTTTCAAAAGGTTAGTGTTGGACACAGTTGACTATAGTTTCTCATTATATTACTAAATATTAAAAATGGTCTCGGCCAATTTATGCTTTCGAGTTCTTTTCTCCCCTATCTCTAGGGTTTTTGGTTTCAAAAGGAATTGGGTAGAAATGATCTTCTATTTGATATGGTTGAACATTGTTATTGTAAAACTTGTATACTTTGTCTCTTTCCTCGTACTTTCATTTTCCATTTTGTTTTAAATAAAAAAACTCCTACATGTATACTTTGTTTCACAAGTCGACATTCTTTGCTTAAGAAAGTTGTCATCATTCAATTATTGACTAAATTAAGGTTTCATGCTTTCTATGCATAAATATAATTAAACTTTCAAGTTGACAATGTTTCTAAGTATTGTAGCTTGAAGATTAGTACACTAATTGATGAATATTTTGTGTGGAAATTTATTGAATGTGTAGATAAACTCTTAGTTTGAAACGGCTATAGTTTGAGGCATGAATAAAAAGTGATGATACTTGTATGTTGAGTTAAGAGTTGAAGTTGTCCTATTCCAAAATGTCGATTGGTAGACATTTTTGGTGAATAGTAAAAGAAAATGTTTTTCAGAGTTGTAACTTACTCCGAACTCCGGTCGATATACTTATTATTTAAATTATCTCATTCTAAAACCAAGTTGAGTTTCAATCATGAGATAAAAACTCATGTTTCAAAATGAATTATGTCCACTAGTTGATTCATTGCATTTAAAGAAATCAATGATAAAAAGGAAATAAATATGAAGGTTGTGAACTATAAGGCACCTAACTATAAACTTAGTTTATAACTCCACCTAAATATATTATGGAAATATTGTATTGAATGAAGTTAAAAGATTTTGCAATATTGCAGACGGTTAAACATACTAAGTTTGGACAAGGTTCTCCTTTCCTTATTTCATTTCCCTATTATTCAAATGGTTTGATGTTGCTAATATGCACTCATTTTTAATCATAAATATACATGATAATCCCTCCTTAAAATATCGCATAATCCTTTCACATTTTCACATTAAATCATGAAAATTAAAATTTCATGATTAGAGATATATTACAAAGTATATTTGAGGTTGTTGAAATTTTTCTTGTAACAACTCTGGAAAATATATGTATGCCACTATTTGATGTTGTTGATTAGAGAGACATGGAATTTTTTTATTTAATTGCATTTCTTCATAGTATTTTCCTATATCATATCATTGTTTATGCTTGAAACAATTATATGTTGATATAGGCCATGTTTAATGTATCTAATAGAACTTGCAATATTTTCATTTTTTTAATGTAATACTTTTTGTTATTGATGTTTTGATTTGAATTCTAGATGAACTTCTTCAATAGGAGTAACAAAGGAAATCAAGAGGAGAGTTGCAGAAGGCCCAATGTTTTTTAGCAGGAAGGTCAAAACAAACGAATTCAATTTTATATACATTTTTATGTGAATTTGGATGATTTTAATTAAATTCTATAAACTAGTCAAATTAACCTTGGTGGTAAATTTGTCTTGGCTCCTCCGCAAACTCAACTCAATGACGTTCTACAACCTCACCCTAATATTATTGATATTCGTAAGTCTCCCAAACAATCTACCAATAATAGATGGAACCCTGAACCTATACAACCTCCTGAAACAATAAAATTGTTCACTAAAGTTTACTAATCTCAGACACACTGATGTGTATAAAAAAATTATATTTTTTTTATTCAATATTCGATGATGCCTTACAATCCATTTGGCGATTCTTTATTTAATCAATAATATTTATTTATTATTACTTTATTACTTTATATATATATAGATATGTCTATATATATATATATATATATATATATATATATATATATATATATATAGATAAGTTATGAATATTATTATTCATAACATTGCCTTTCCCTTAAAATGCAATGTTATGAGTCTTCTTCTAGTAGTCTTTAACATTTGATAAGAAATTCTTTAATAGTCTTTGATTGTAGTATCTTCTCTCTGGTAGCGAGTATGCCTTCAGGTTCTAATATGATCCTTCCTTCTTCATCAGACTCAGGTATCTCTGTTTGCGTTGTTTGATTTTGACCAAGTACCCTTTCGAGGCTTGATACAAGAAATATGTTGTGAATTTGAAAATGGTCTGGTAAGTTTAATCCATAAGCCACGCTACTTTTTTTTTATTTGATATGGTTTGTAATACTTAGGAGATAACATATTTTTCTCTTGTTGTTTTAATGATAGTTGCTTATATGGTTGAAGTCTGAAAAAACCCAATCTCCTTCTTCGAACTCTCTTTCGGTGCAGTGTTGTTCAACTTGTTTCTTCATTCTATTATGTGCCACTGTTAGATTTTATTTTAACAAGTTAATAATTATTTGGTTTTCCTTTAAGTGTTTATTTACTCTTTGAACTTTAGAATTGTACAGCGCAAAATCCTTCCACTTGGGTGGTTCATAGCCATATAGGGATTGGAAGGGATTCATTTTAGTTGAAGTATGATAGCTAGTATTGTACCACCATTTTTCCAGGTGTAACCATTGAAACCATTTGTTTTGTTTGTCGGTCATGAAACAACGAAGATATGGTTCCAAACATTTATTTACAACTTCAATCTGACCATCTGTTTGGGGGTGATACATCGAACTCATGTTGAGAGATATTCTTGCTTGGTGGCAGAAATATTTCCAAAAATTGCCTTTAAATTTTGTTTCTCTATCACTAACAATAACCTTGGGAAAACCACGTAGTTTGTAAATGTTTTTACAAAACACTTCTGCAATTTGCTTGGTTGTGTCAGTTTTTCTGATTTCCATGAAGTGGGCATATTTGTTGATTCTATCCACTACGACAAATATCATGTCATTACCATCAGACATAGGAAGTCCTTCAATGAAATCCATCGAGATTTCCTCCCATTTTTTATTTGGAATGTGTAACGGGTGTAGAAAACCAGGAGTTGGAATATTTTCACCCTTATTTCTCTGAAAAACATTGCATTTAGCGACACACTTTCGGATTTCTTTACCCATATATTTCTAGTAAAATGATTGTCAAATGTTGTAGTAAGTTTTGAAAAATATGACATGCCCAATTGTTGGAGAACTGTGAGATTCCTTTATAATTTTCATTCTAAATTTGGATGATGGGATTAGGTAAATTCTACCTTTGTATCATAATATGTCAAATTTCCATTCACAATTCGCATATTGGCTAATATTTTCAATCATATAACCACAGTCCAAATCTTTGGCATACTCAACTCGTATTTCGTCTAACCAGTCAAGAACAACTACCGAGGTCGAGCATGTTGTGTTGTCATCATCCTTCCATGAGAGTGCATCAGTTACGACATTTTCCTTTCCCTTTTTTTGCAGTGTTTCTATGTCGAATGTTGAAAGTTTCTCCATCCACTTTTGTTGTTCTATTGATAATGTTTTCTGTTGAAGTAGGAATTGAAGACTATTGTGATCGGTTCGGATTGAGAACTTATTTCCATGTAGGTAATGTCACCATTTAGTTAAAGCATGTGTGATGGCAAGCATGTCCTTTTGGTAAGTTGATTTCAAGATTTCCCATTTGTTAAGCTTCCTGCTTTTGAAGGCTATAGGGTGGTTGTTATGGATTAATACTGCTCCAATTTTGAATCGTAAAGCATCACATTTGACTATAAATCGTTTGGAGAAGTCTGGAGTTTCCAGTACCGGTGTAGTTGACATCACTTCTTTTAGATTCTAGAAGCTTTCATCTGCCTAGTTATTCCATTGAAAAGAATTCGTTTTTAGCAAGTTTGTTAGGGGCACCGTCAAATGTGTATATTTCTTTATGAACCTTCCATAATACCCAGTTAAACCTAGAAATCCTCTTAGTTTCAAAATGATCTTGGGTTTGGGCCATTCTTTAATTGCTTTGATTTTGTTGGGGTCCACTTTGACTCCTTCCCTAGATATAATGTGTCTCAGGTATTCAACTTCACTTTTCCCAAAGGTATATTTTGATAACTTGGCATAAAATTGGTTCTTCTCTAATACGAAAAGTACTTCATCTAGATGATTGAGGTGCTTCTTCCATGTTTTACTACAAATGAGAATATCGTCGAAGAAGACTAATACAAATTTTTGCAAGTATGGGTGGAAGAGTTCATTCATGGTTGCCTGGAAGGTGGCTGGCCCATTTGTTAAGCCAAATGGCATTACCTTAAACTCATAGTTCCCTTTGTGAGTTCTGAATGCATTTTTTTCAACATCTTCTAATCTCACTCGAATTTGATAGTAACCTCATCTCAAATCTAATTTTGAGAAATATTTTGCGCCATGGAGTTCTTCTAGCATCTCATCAATGAATGGAATTGGAAATTTGTGCTTAATGGTAATTTTGTTTAATCTTCTATAATCTATACACAACCAAAAAGATCCACCTTTCTTCCGAACTAATGCTACTAGTGCAGTGTATGGACTTCTATTTTTCGTAATGACTCTATGCTTTAACAGATCTTGTATTAATCATTCTATTTCTATTTTATGATTATGGGGGTACTGATATGGATTTACATTTATTGGTGTTGAATCTGGTTTGACTTCAATGATATGTTCAATTTTCCTTTCAGGGGGTAATTTCATCAGTAAATATTGAAAAACCTATTCATATTTCTGGATTAGGGATGAAACTTCAAACTGTTGGTGAATCCCTTCCATCGAGTATAACTCTAACTGTTGACATTGTACAATGAATACTGGGGCTCCCTTGCGAATAAGATTTTTCATTTGCTAAGCAAAAATGACTTGGGTAGGCGGGGCTTGGAATCCGAACAGCTTATAATTCCTTCCATCCATTTTGAACTTAATGAACTATTTTTGGTTATTTGTCAGATACCTCCCTAGTGTTTGCAACCATTGTACTCCTAAGATGATGTCTACTCATCCTAAAGGGACCGTATAAAAACTGGACTCCATTTCGTATTTGTTCAGTTGCATTTTAACTTTATGGCACTTTCCTAATCCATCTATTCATTTTCCATCTTCCACCATAACTTTTAAATCTACTACAGGATAGGCAAAATGTTCAGTCTTTTTGCGACATTGACATCTATAAAGTTGTGTGTACTTCTTGAATCTATTAAAACAATAACATTTTATTTCTTGATATGTCCTTTAAGTTTCAATGTTTGTGGTTGAGCTATCCCTGTGATAGATGCCAGAGAAATTCTTGGCATATTCTCTTCTTCTGGATCTAGATTAGGGGTCTCATTTTCTTCATTGTTTTCTATGTCAAAGCTATCCTTTGAATATTCCTCTTCTTGTTCTACTTTGCAATTGTGAATTTTTGCGTAGTGCACTTGTGCCCTGGGGAATATTTATCTTTGCACATCCAACACTTTCCATCCCTTTTTCTTTCAAAATTTGACTGTTGTTTTCCTCCGTCATGCATTGGTGGTGGAACATACTTACCATTGTTTTATAAAGATGCCTTGCTTGACTTCCCTTTTGTATAGTTGTTTGATTTTTCATTATTGGAATATGGTGTTTTCTGGAGCATATATTTTCGCTCAATAATTATTGTTGCATGTCTAGCTTCTTCAATGGTTTTGGGTTTATATAGTTTTAGTTCTTCCTGAATATATTCCTTAAGGCCACATCGATACACTTTTAGCAACTCTTCATCTGAGAATCCCCTTTGCTTTATAGCTAATACTTCCCACTCATGGGTGTATTTGCTTATTGATCCTTTCTGTTTGAGGTGAATGGATTTTTCATAAACATCGTCTTCCTCTTCATCATGGAACCTTTTGAGCAGGGCATTTTTAAATTTTTCCCAATTGAATGAGTGAGTTGCACATTTGTTTCACCACCATAGGAACCAATAATATGCTTCATCTTGCAAGTTGTTGGATGTCGTTTGTTGATATAGATTGTCATTGATGTCAATATGAAAATATTTTGGATATCAATAATGATGTGAAGCCAAGTAGAGTAGATCCGTGAAGCAAGAGCAAGAATCCAAAGAGGAGAAGCCATTGAGAAGAAAAGAGGAACACATAAGCGGTGGAGCATAAATAGTGTTATCAGAGGAGCTAAGAACCCAATCTAAGAAACAAACTGTGGAAAACCGTTAACAAAAGTTCACAGCACATCGAAGTTAACATATCGGCAGTTTATCAGTGGATTTATCACTATATTATGTGTCACATTGAAAATTTGTGATTGCAATATTACTACGGACCCGAAACAGGTTATGGTAACAACCCTATACAATATCACATCCATCGCATAATCGCAAACCATAAGGTTTATTATGTATCACTGCCCCAAATCTGTTGATTGCGATATAATTTACAGACCCGACAGCTCCATTAAAATACACCTTTATGTAGTATCACGTCCAGATATTGGAAGTTACACAAATCAGAAAGGGTTGTCAACCCGGACCGCTGACTGGGATAAACCCCCGAACCTATGATTGCAATAGATTATTTGGATCCAACGGATCTATTGACAATTTTTTAATGTTATACTGCGTCCGCCTCATCAGCAATATGAGTATCGGCTATGTTACATCAGTAACGTCAAAATTTCGATTGCGTGACTTTCCCAAATTTCAATTGTGGGATTTTGGAAGATTGTGATTAATAAAATAGCATGTGGAACCTCCATGTGGGTCTTGGATGAATATTAAAAAGGGCCTCTCCAATATATTGTGTGGCAAGAGACCTCCGAAAGTTGCAATTGCGATTAACAATGACGTGGAATGTGGGGACCGCTAGACTTCTATTATAATATGGTTATAAGACTCTCTGGTCTCTTCGTAAGTAAACAAGTCAGCCTCCCTCCAATAAACATGTCTCTCAATTCATTGGTGAAACTTGTATAAGTACAAGTTAAAACGTTTCACTAAAGGTATCGATTGGGCATCGGGCACAGAGAAGAATTAAAAAGTTTACAACTCATGAACTTGAAAAGACAGAGGAAGCCGAAGGTCAATGAAGCCAAAGGTCGAGAAGCCGAAGGTCTAGCAGAAGATGAAGGTGCAGCAAAATCTGAAAGTCGAGCAAAGAATGAAGCAGAAGACAAAGCGGGAGGACAATCTTTAACTTGATTCATCTTGGAAGGTTCTGACTCGAAGTGAAGCCGTAGTGTAGACAATGACCTATTGTAAAGACTACAATGACAGATTTTGATAAAGAATTCCTTGGAAATAGTGTAATACAATAAAACATTTCTTAACAAAGTAAATCTATAGGGTCTCCCTTGAGGTTGGTGCCTCAAAATTGGAAGGATTGGTGTCCTTGGAGTTTGTGCTCCTAAATTCAAGGTTGGTGCCTTGGTAAGATAGGGTTGGAGCCCTAGAGGTTGGATCCTCATAAAAGTCCAAGTTGGTGCTTGGAAAAACTCATGAAATAGTGTATTCAATCTTTTTCTATATTTAATAAAATAATTTCTTTGATTAAAATTGTAAAGAATCTAAATTGGTAATAATAACAATTGAAAAGAAATATTGATTCACCCCCCTCTCAGTATTTCCAACAATTGGTATCAGAGTCAGCTTCTTCAGAATCAGCCTAATAGCTAGAAGAAGGATTCTTAGTTACAATGAAGAATCAAGAAATGACAGCAGGAAGGCTTCCCTTGTTCGATGGTACTAATTTTGGTTTTTGGAAAAAGAGAATGTCTTACTACTTAATGTCCCTTGGACCTGAAGTTTGGAACATTGTTCTGAATGGGTACAATGCCCCTCCCACTCTTCCTACTGATCAAGATGAAAGGAAAGTGTACATTGCCAATGCCAAAGCTCTAAATTCCATTACTAGTGGAATTATTGATTCTGAGTTTACGAAAGTCTTGAATTGTGAATCAGCCAAAGAAGTATGGGATAAACTGGTTAGCTTATATGATGGGGACTCCAAGGTTAGGAAGGAAAACTTTAAAACTCATAGGAGGCAGTTCGAAAGTTTGAAAATGGATGATGAAGAAGATATTGCATAATACTTCCTCCAAGTAGCCGAAGTAGTCAACTCTCTTAAAGGATTGGGAGAAAAGATTGAAGAAAACATTGTTGTTCAAAATGTCTTAAGATCTCTCCCATACAGATTTGACTCCAAAATAAGTGCTATAGAAGAAATTAAGGAACTAGACACTCTCAAAATGGATGAAATCTGGAATCCTCAATGCCTATGAGATGAGAAAAGGAATCCCAAGTTCCAAAGATGCAGCATTCAAGGCCTCAAAATCAAAAAGGGAAAAGGATGGAATACCAACAGTGATGACTCCAATGTTGAATCCGAATTGGCGTAATTTGTACAAATACTAAAGAAAGGATCCAAGCTAAAAGGTAAGAATCCTCTTATTTGTTTCAACTGTGGAAGAATAGATCATTACGCTGCAAAATGTCCTCATAAGCATGACGGGGATAATGAAGAAGGAAGGATATACAAAAAGAAATGATTTACTAAGAAGAATTTCCTCCCTAAACAAGATGAATCTGATGAGGGTGAATATGTGGTCATCAAGAAGAAATCATACAAATATATCTTCCATCACAAAGAAACTAATGATGAATCAGATGAAGAGAATGACTATGCTGGAAGCAAAGAAGTACTATTTATGGCATTCACTGAATATGATGAACCAAGAGAGGAAAATGAGGAAGATACAAATGAACTACTGATAAGTACCATTGAACAATATGAGGAGTTACAAAAGAAGGTTATCTCTCTTAAAACGGACAAAGAGGAAGCTAAAAGAAGGGAGGACACTATATGTGAAAGACATGAAGCTGAAATAGTATATCTCAAAAAGGAAGTGGAACAAATCAAAAGAATTTGGCAAAGTTCTCAAACACTTGATCACATTCTCAACACTCAGAAATCTCAAAGTGACAAGTTCGGGATCAGTTTTTCATCAAGTTCCAAGGATAATACAAGAAGCTATGCTGACGTACTTTGCAGAAATCCAAAAGAAGAAAAATCATCTCATCAAAGGCCCGACTCAAATCCAAAGAATGAAGAAAGAGAAACTCCAAGGAAGAAGGTTTATTCAAATCATGGCTATTATAACAGGTACCAAACTATCTTTCTTGGACAGTGTTATTATTGTAAATATTTTGGTCATCAAGCTAAACATCTCGTAAGAATGAATCACCAATATTGAAGAATCAAACAAACAAACCATGTAGTCTCAAAGGGCAAGGACAAATCAAGACTTTCAAATCGTTTGATCCTTTGGCCAAATTTGATCCAATTTTCTCATTGTGTAATGGTAATGGACATAGCGAACAAAATTTCCCCCTCAAAAGTAGAGAAGGGAAAGATGAAAATCTCAATATGGATAAATGTGGTCTGGTTTTATGTGCTCACAATAAAGAAAATATTTGGTTTGTGGATAATGTGTGCTCCAAACATTTGACAAGTGAGAAAAGGAATTTTGTCTCATTAAACAAAAAGGAAGGAAATGTATCCTTTGGGAGTGGGTCTGCCAAAATTGCTAGAAAAGGAACCGTTACCCTTATTAATGGAAATGGAAAGGCTCAAACACGGTCTCTTGAGTGTTAGCCAAATCTGTGATCAAGGACATAATGTTGTCCTCAACACTAAAAATTGTGAAATAAGGAACTCTTCCTTGGGATAACTTGTGGTGAAAGGAGTTAGAAAATCATATAATGTCTACATTCTGAACAAAGTTCAAGAATATAAATGTTATCTAAGTCAAACAGGTGAGAGTTGGTGCAGAAAATATGAGATAGGTTAACTTGATAATGCAATATAAATCAAAGCAGAATACTATAACCTACTTCTACTATCAATTTGCAGAAGCTTAAAGATCGAGCTGAACAATATAACTAGAAGAAGAAGAATCAATGGCACAATACACATGAAAATACTTTTGGGAAAATCCTCAGATAAAAACCCCACACTATTGTATTATCATACATGGTGGAAATACATAGGAAGTATGCAAAGCCTTAGCTCTCACAGCTAGCCAGTTCTCAATACAATCCTCACAGATGCTCACAGGCAATCTTGGCTCCTCTCCAGCCTTCCTCTCTGCCCTCCAAGCTCCCATTTCCTTGCGTTGTTGCTTGTGGATGATTAGCCTATTACCAAGTGGAAAACCAAGCCTTTAAAACTATGCAATCCTCAAGGATGAATCCTGACTGCATGCATGAGTTTTCTCCATGAGAAAACACATGCAAATGATAGTACACTATCCTTGAACATTTATCTCAACTGGGGCTTTCTCAAAATAGACATGCATGAGTTTCTAATGAGGGAATCTTTAGTTCACTGGAGTAGCACTAGTTGAGTGCATTAATGCATCAACTGACTGTTAACTCACTATTAGTTCCTCAAACAGTTTGGAACTAATTTAACTGGACTTAACTCATTAAACTGAGTTAACTAATTACAACTCAAATATAACTCAATCTTATCTCCTTAATCTAAGGGATAACTCTTGCATGACTTCAGAAAGACTTCTAACTTGAATTTCTCCAACTAATTAATTTAAAATTAATTAATTAATTATTTCCAAGTAGCTGTTAAGACTAAATTTGATTTTAATTCACAATTTACTTCAAGGATGAATTAAATTGGAATATTCTTGTTGCCATATTTCAACACTCCCTCTCAACAAAAAAGGGATTATCTGCCACCCCGATCCTATCTCTATGGAACTCGAATTTACAATTTGACAATGCCTTTGTCAAAATTTTAGCATCTTGCTCCTCTTTCGAAATATAATGCAGCAACATGATCTATGAAAATCCACAAGCAACAAATCTTGCCTTATGCTTCTCCACACTACCATCAACAGCTTGCTTTACCTTGTAAAGCCAACGGGAACTCACAACTGACTTGTTCTCCAATCTCGGAACCACATCCCAAACACTGTTACGAACTATGGAGTCATACTCCACCATAGCGTCAACCCAAATCGGTTGTTGCACTGCTTCCCCATAGGAAGATGGCTCGGTCTCAACACATTCCCCAACAAGGGCCATGTATCCAGTGTGCCTCTCAGGTGACCTCCTCTGTCTACGCTGAGAAGATGGTGCTCCCACATTCTCTCTCGCATCCTCCAACAATCTGTGAACTTCTCTTGTGGGCTTCCGTCCATCTCTGGAAGACTCTGCTTGAGTGGATGTCTCCACTCCTAGAACCTCTACATGCGACTTCTCCGCATCAGTCTGAGGCTCCTCCTCCTTAGGAACCAACAGTTCCTCCATAGCCTGTAGTTGGAGCTCCCTCTCAAGGGAAACTCACATGGCCTTCTGCTCATCAAACTTGAGATCTCTGCGAACCATTGTCCTCTAACTAGTAGGCAAGTACACCTGATAGTTTTGAGGTGTATCAGTGTACCCCACAAATATCCCCAACTCTGTTTTTGGCTCAAGCTTCTTCTGTGCATCCTTTGTCACATGGCAATATACCGATGAGCCAAAGATCATGAAGTGACCCACATCTGGTCTCTTAACGAAGAAAGCTTCCTCTGGTGTCTTCCTACCAAGTATGCAATGTAGGCTTCTATTCTGCAAATAGACCATTGTGTTGCATGTCTCAGCCCACAAGTGAAGTGGTAGGCCTTGGTCATGCAGCATTGCCCGTGCTACCCCTACAATAGTTTTGTTCTTCCTCTCGGCCACCCCATTCTGTTGTGGGTTATGAGGTGTTGTCAACTCTTGTTTAATTCCTTCCACTGCACAGAAGTCCTTAAACTCTTGAGAGACATATTCTCCACTGTTGTTTCTTCTCAAGGCCTTGATCTTCTTCCATGATTCTTTCTCGACCAAATATTTGAACTCACAAAACTTTGTGAAAGTTTGGTCCTTCTTTTGTATGAAATAAATCCAGCATTTACGAGAATATTCATCAATGAAAATCACATAATACCTTTGTTTCATTGTGGATGTCGTCGAGAATGGTCCACACAAATCAGTATGAAATCGCTCTAAGATAGCCTCTGATCAACTATCTTGATCCTGAAAGGAAGACTTGGTGTACTTTCCCAAGCTAAAACCTTTTCATGTGTCAACTTGCTCAAGTTTACCTTTGGGAAGTCCTGTAGATATCTGCTACATTATCTTCAAAGCCCCATGATGCAAACGGCCCAATCGCCTGTGCCACAACTCGCCAATGTCTTGGCTTTGCACCAATTATGCTTTCATACTCAATGTTGCACAATCATCTACCTCTAGTTTATAGAGATTCTTCACCCGGATCCCTATCCTCTTGGTCTTACCCATGGCTATGTGTCTTAGGGATGCCTTTCCTTTACTAAAGACAACATCGTAGCATTTGTCCTCCAACATCGCGACCGATACCAAGTTCTTCTTCAATCCAGGCACATACATCACATCTGTCAAGGTGAGAGGAGCTTCATGCTCCCTCTGAAAAGCAACCGTGCCCACTCCTGAAACACTATACCTTCCGTCGTCACCCATATCTATGCGCATCTTGAGGTCTTTCTCCTCCAAGGCACTGAATAAATTTTTATCACCAGTAATGTGGAATGAGGCTCCACTATCAAGATACCAGACACAACCCATCATCAATGACACCATGCATGTGATGAGGGTAAAGTCCATTTGGAACTGAGAGGCTAATGCCTCACCTTCCAATGATCCCTTCTTGGACTTATTCGATGGGAAATTAGTCACATAATATCCCATCTTGTGACAATTAAAGTATCTTACTTTAGACATGTCACCCTTCTTCCCTCCATGAGAAGAATTCAATTTGAAATGGGAAGCCTTCCCCTTCCCTTTCCTTGCCTTACTTGCTAAGGCAAGATTTTCTTCATCATCATTCTTGGATGAAGAACCATCTCGTGTGCTCCTCCTGATCTCCTCCTGCATAATATCTGACCACAGTCATTCCCAATTTGGTAGTTTCTCCCTTACATTCACAGAGTCTTGGTATCTATTCCAACTCTTTGGAAGGCCAAGGAGAGCGAGGCTCACCATATCATCATCGGCAATAGTTATTCCCACACTTCCAAGCTCATCTCTACAGGTGGTGAGCTTGTTTAGATATGTGGAAATAGTATCGCCCTTCTCCATCTTGATTATTCAAAGCTTATCCTTGAGCGCCAATTTCCTCTGGTCGCTACTATTCTGGTAGAGGTCCTTCAATGTCTTCCACATTGAAAATGGAGTATCCTTCCCATGGACACTCGAGACAATATGGTCTCGAACTCCCTCAAGGATGGTCCATCTCGCCTTCACCACACAATTCTTCCACTCAACCAACTCTTGTGCATTAGTTGAAGTTGGCTTTAGGATTTCTTGATCAATGAATTCCTTCAAGCCATTGTCTTCTAATAAAACCTCCATTCTATATTTCCATGCTATGTAATTCAAGATACCTTCCAAGGCATACTCGAGTCTCAAGCCATAGAACACCATTGGCCAACCTTGAAGTATGATATGAATTCGATTTGCACCTGCAACCCTGAACTTCAAACTTCAAATTCTCTTCTCAGTATACTGTTCACAACTCTGATACCATGTAGAAAAGCTGAGATAGGTTAACCTGATAATGCAATATAAATCAAAGAAGAATACTATAACCTACTTCTACTATCAATTTACAGAAGCTTAAAGATCGATCTGAACAATATAACTAGAAGAAGAAGAATCAATGGCACAATACACATGAAAATACTTTTTGGGAAATCCTCAGATAAAAACCCCACACTATTGTATTATCATACATGGTGAAAATACATAGGAATTATACAAAGCCTTAGCTCTCACAGCTAGCCAGTTCTCAGTACAATCCTCACAAATGCTCATAGGAAATCTTAGCTTCTCTCCAGCCTTCCCCTCTGCCCTCCAAGATCCTATTTCCTTGCGTTGTTCCTTGTGGATGATTAGCCTATTACCAAGTGGAAAACCAAGCCTTCAAAATTGTGCAATCCTCAAGGATGAATCCTTGACTGCATCCATGAGTTTTCTCCATGAGAAAACACATGCAACTAATAGTACATTGTCCTTGAACATTTATCTCAACTAGGTCTTTCTTAGAATAGACATGCATGAGTTTCTGATGAGGGAATCTTCAGTTAATTGGAGTAGCACTAGTTGAGTGGATTAATGCATCAACTAACTGTTAACTCACTATTAGTTCTTCAAACAGTTTGGAACTAATTTAACTGGACTTAACTCAGTAAATTGAGTTAACTAATTACAACTAAAATATAACTCAATCTTATCTCCTTAATTTAATGGATAACTCTTGCGTGACTTCAGAAATATTTCTAACTTGAATTTATCCAAATAATTAATTTAAAATTAATTAATTAATTATTTCCAAGTAGATGTTAAGACTAAATTCGATTTTAATTCACAATTTAATTCGAGGACAAATTAAATTGGAATATTCTTGTTGCCATATTTCAACAGTTGGTTGTGGCATAAACGACTGGGGCATACAAGTTTTGATAACTTGATCAATATTAGCAAAATCAATGCAGTAAGGGAAATTCCAAAGATGTCAAAACCAGATCAAGTTTTATGTGGCCCATATCAACATGGCAAGCAAACTAGAACCAACCACAATACTAAGGAGTTCTCCACATCAAAACCTTTAGAGATCATTCATGTAGATTTATGTGGGCCAACCAGAATTCCAGTACTCCAAGGAGATTGGTATTTTTCTTTATTTGTTGATGACTATACTAGAATGATGTGGGTATATTTAATAAAATATAAATCTGAAGCATTTGAATCTTTTAAGAATCTTGAAGTTCTTATAGAAAATGAAAAGGATTCCAAAAATAAATTTCTTAGAACGAATAGAGGAGGAGAATTCACATCAAAATAATTTGATGAATTCTGTAAAGAACATGGAATCGAAAGAGAGCTCTCCGCTACTAGAACACCTAAACAAAATGGGGTAGTTGAAAGGAGAAACCAAACTATTCAAGAAATGGCCATAATTATGTTACTAGCAGCTGACTTGCAGCGAAAATTTTGGAAGGAAGCAGTCGGGACAGCAGTTTATACCTTGAATCGAACTCAACAAAGACCAAATAATGAGATGACTCCTTATGAATTATGGAAAGGAAGACCTACTTCAATAAAATACTTCAGGATTTTTGGAAGCAAATGCTTCATAAATATCAATGACGACTCACCAGGAAAATTTGATTCTCGGGTTGATGAAGGAATATTTCTTGGGTATTCTTCAAGAAGCAAAGCATACAAGTGCTACAATAATTGACTATAGAAAATAGTGGAAAGTATTGATGTGAATATTGATGAAGGGCTTCCAGAAAATAAAATTGAAGATCATGAAATTGATCCCTTTATTGAAGAAAGTGAAGAAGAACCTGAAAAGGAAGAAAAAGATCAATAAAAACAAAAAGAAAAAGAATCATCTCAAACTCCTTTAAAAATGAAAATACTCCGTAAGAATCACCCAAAAGAGCAGATTATTGGCAATTGATTTGGAATTGATCCAAGACAAACAATAAGGTATTACAGACTCGTGTGCATGGATGTGCCTATGTTATTTTATGCAACGGATCGATAAGATTGTGAAATACACAGACACTGAAGCAGTTAGAGAAAACACAATAGGAAAAACATGTAAACACACAAGTTTAATAAGGATTTCACCCAATACTCCTAGGCTACGTCTCTCAGTCCAGCCTTCAGTGGTGGCCTCTCTATTATGTTTTCAAAGCAGAGTTTTTACAATAGTGAGCTCAATCTGAGTCTCACACAGTAGATATAAATCAATAGGACTGTACTTGGGTCCCCCAAGTCTCTGGAGTACACAGACTCTCCTTACTGAAACTCGACCTCTATTGGTCACAGTAGTATGAGCCCAATCTGAGACTCATACATGACAAGCATATACAGAGGAGTTTGCTTGAACCTCTCAAGCCTTCTCTGGAGTACACAGACTCTCTGACTCTCTCTGGCTCTGTCTGGCTTGATGCTGCCTTTGCTTCCGCCGGTTAGCTCGACTTCCTCTCTCTGCTCTTAGCTTTCTACATCTAAATAACTCTCCTCTCCCTCGCTTGTCTGTTTGTTCATGGCTTTAAAGCCATTCTGCTTTCTGATTGTGCGTTTCCGCTTCCCGACTTTCTGGTTCCCTTGCCTCTGTCCATTTGAATTCCTCTGTTCTGCGTCATCATCACTATGTAATGCCTCACAGGGAGGTGGCCACCTGTTTCATAATGAACTAAGTGTCATTTCTCTTAGAAATGTTTGAATAGTCGTTAGTTCTATTTTCTCCAAGATTTTCTCGCGAAACACGAATCTTTGCCAACTCATCGTCCATGCCGGACTTCAAACCTTATACAATTCAGCCTGTTTACCTCGTTGAATCCGGTCATCCATCGGATCGCATTTCCACCGTCGATCTAGAGCCTCTAGATCCTACGGTCTCCATCCATATCAGGCGGGTAAGTAGCATGACATTTACTCGTCTGATGTGAGCGGTTGTCTCTCTCTTCCGCTGAATGCGTGGCACCAAGTGTGTGTCATCGGGCAGGACTCGATTGAAACCGCTTACTACTCGAAGCCCTTCCGATATCCTGCCGGTTTTTGTGTGGGACCCGCCTCTGACTAAATCGGCACGATATCCATACAATTTTATGACTTTTCAGATTCGGGTCACTCGGAGCTTTTCCTTCACTGAGGGGTTTTCCCGACGATATGCGATTAGCGACTTGTCACTAATCGCATATCAAAAACCATCCCCGTTTCTCAAAAAGACCTCCCATTCTGCCAATTCATGACAGTGCGTGTTACCATGTGCCAATGGTTTGCGTGTTTGACCGAGGGTCCTCATTGCTCCGCTTGTTCACAAATTACAACTATTTCGAGGATATTTCTGATAATCTCGTTCTTTGTAAGACTTTGAAACTTTGACATGAATTTTGCAGAATTCATGAAAACTTAGAGAGTGTTTTAGGATCCAATTTGGATCACAGCCTTCCCACTGAAAAATCTTTTAGACCACCAAAAGTTGGTTTTCAAGCATCAATCAAGTGAGGGTATAGATGCCTCACTTGCCCAATTTCTATCTGTTATAGACATTTTTTGGCACTGCAACCCCAATCATACATTTCCATAAACCAAGAGCTCCTAAGTCCCTAAAAGTGTTGCTTCACACCCTAAAGAAACAAGGTCAACTGATTACATCATCTCCCAGAAGTTCTCCACAGAAAACTACTCAGAACTGGTCAAAGCTAGACCATACAGACTGCCCAGTGCAGAGGGTGCAATGCATCTCACCTGCTCAGTGAAAAGGGTGCGATGCATACTGGAAAGCCCTTCTATAGGGTGCGATGGGTGAGCGTAGACAAATGGCAGAGACAGTTTTGAAGGTGGATCATCATGGAATCTTCCAGAAACTTCTCCTGTGACACTTTCCTCTCTGGATTCACCCAGGTATGAGTAAGAGATCATCAATCTCCAAATGGAATCAAGAACTATCAAAGAGAGGACACTAATCAAAATCCCAGAAGCTGACTCACCCCCTGCAATCATCTATATATGGATCCCTCATCCCAGAGATCCAGAGGCTGGAATTTTGTATCTTGTAAGAAAGTGTTGTTGGTTTCTTAGTGAAACATCATAGTGTTGGGTGATCTAAGCTTTTCATGAGGTGGAGAAGGGTTTTCATGCTAGGAGGATGACGTTGGGTTAGAACAATTGGTTGTAATCCTCTTTGTTATTCTTGATATTAATAAAGATATTCAAGTTTTCCTCCACATTCTTGTATGTTTGATGATATATGCATTTGTGTGGTCAATATATATCTGGTCCTATATTGTTTATGATTGTAGATCTCTGTTCTTCGATAGTATTATGTTGCTTTGATCCCACAGGTGCTCTTTGAAGCTGGGTAGACGAAGGAAAAGCGGCAAGGATCTATCAGAAGGGAGAGGAACTAAGCAAGGAACCAAGCGCAAGACTGAGGTTGGTGTCCTTTGTTCCCCTCTTATCTACTTCTCATAAAGGAAAGTGAAAGTAGTTTTAATTTGTTTGTTTCTAAGATAGCTACCAGTCTTAGTGGGACTAGCAGCTCCGAGTGGACACTAGATTTCCCGATAACAAAATGGCGACTCCACTGGGGAGAGAATAGATTGTTTTCTTGTTTATATTTTTTTGTTTTATAAACTTACAGATGGAGCCTGAAGTCAAGCCAGCTAGCCTTCGAACTGAATTTTCTATGCAAGTGCAAAGTAGATCAATGCTGCTTCAGTCTATCTCCGGGTTTTGTTTATAAACTGAACAATCGATTTGCAAACATTCTAATTGCCCTAGTGGTGGCTCTAGTAACCTCATTAGATCAGTCCCTGTGATTTCTATTTACTGAACATCACTTTCTCGGCCTAAATCCCTGAACTAAGCTGCAAATTGTGACCAAACCCCAAGTAAAAGTCTCGCACTGGTACCATCGCACCCTCTCTTCAAGGAATTCTGTATGCATCGCACCTCCCATGTGCAGTAGGTGGGATGCATTCTGGTTTCCCTGTGTAACAAGTCCGATGGTCAAAAAAGGCTAATTTTACCTTCAGACTTTGGGTTTTCTTCACTCTCTTTAGCTCTATTCAGGAGTTTTGCTGTCTGTGATCAGTATACCATTGTGGAAACCCCCTTCCTTTCCATCATTCTGCCTCCATTGTGCAAAGAACTGTGAATGTTTTTATGTATTGTGCGCCATTTTCAGTTCTCTTTTACAAAGAAGTAGCATAATCAAACTATTGTCTTTTGATTTGAAAGTGTTGCAAGTGTCATTTTCAGTCAAAGAAAAGAATTCTATTGTTCTTGATGGTCGATTATACAGTTACTCTTGTATTTGATTTGAATTAGTAGTTTTTCAAGTGTCGAAAGCAGTTTTAATTCAAAGTCGCAAAGTGTCATCATTATCTTCCTTTCGTTTTGAAGAGAAATTTGTTAGTATTGTCGCTTTGAAAAGATAATTCAGATTTGTACTTAGCATTCTTCTTGTCATTCACACATTAAGAAGGCTGAAAACAAATACATGCATGTGAATTTGCATTTAGACTGCTTTTTGGTTTGATTTAGGACGGTGCATCTAGTGTGTACTCTCTGCTCTATGTTGAAAGAATATCATCTCTCTTTCTTTAGTAGCTAGGATTTTCATTGCAAAAAGAAGATTAAACGATTGTTTATCATCTTAGCTTTCATTTTAGGAATTGTATATCTACATCATGCGGTGAACCTGAAAGGCAAATTTCTAATAAAGATCAACTGTAAAATAAATTCAATGAACATAAAAACACTTTGGAACCTGACGCACAACATCTAGAAGTCTAGGCTAGAGACATATTCCGACGTCGTAAAGCCTGGTAATTGTCACTTTCACTGTTGGTTGGGTGATTCCTCCTCTTTGAGACGACAAGTGCCAGTACGGACTTGTGCTCCCACGTACCATCGAGTATATATTGGGAGAAAACAATAGGCTATATCCTTTATCCATAGGAAGCCGTGTCTGCCACCCTATCGATTGCAATGCACTAAACACAGCATTCGGGAAGATTGACTGTCGTACCGTATAAAGTATTCTACAGTTTTGCAATTGGTTTGGTAATCCCTCTGTCTAGATTTCTAGAGTAGTCTCTTTCGTTCCTTTTCAGACTCCTTAAAGGAAAAGGTCCATTTGAGCACTTTTCACTTCAGGCTCATTAAAAATCGAAGGCGACTAGAGTCATATTTTGTTTTTTCTCGACTCTTAAATATTGAAAAAACAAGTTGTGTCAAAGCATCTAAAATTCATTTAATTCGGAATCATTTTCACCTTTATTTTTAGTTGATCTAGTAATCCGCAATCATGGAGGAAAGTCAATTGAAACCCTGTCGTTCGCGGAGACTTACAAGTCAACCATCTTTGTCCCAAGAATCAAAACTATTCCGGACAATGCAAACTCGTTTAACCGATTCAAAGTCCCCTGGTCTGGTTGGAACAAGTGTTCCGACACCCTCGGAGACTCCGGTTACTCCAAACATTTATGGTACCCCTGCCGTTACAGAAGAAGTTCTGAAGCCACCAGAGGACAGTAGAACTGATCCTAGTGTGAAGGTAAACACTTCTATTTCTAAACCGGCTCCATCCACAGCTGATTCAGAAGGTGTTATTACCCAAACAACTGTCGCTGCAGAATCTATACCTTCTTCGGAACCGGAAATATTTTGCGGACCTGACAGTCTACTTCTTCCACCTGGGTTGATTGCTATATAAGAGATTGTGGAGGATCCCCCATCCAGTACTCCATTGCATTTTGGAGTTGGGATCACCCTATATCCTTCTTCATTAGAAATTAGTCTACCATTATTGGAAGTTCCTGTAGAATCGGTAGGAAATCTTTTGGATAGACTAGATATGTCTGAACAACCATCAAAATCTAAGACTGTGTAATCTGACACAGCAGCAGTATAACTTCCTGCTGCCACTCCAACAATGTTTGTCAACATACCATCTGTCGCAACTAGCTCTCAATCGCTAGATGGAATCCATCCAGGGGCTGTTTCGACAGTATGGTCTGTTCCCGTTTGTTCGTCTGGAATAATATCTGGAATCTCTTATGTTGAGTCTCAGCAAATTGATTCTTCACAGTGTCAATTTGGGCAATCCAGTCCTCAAAGGAAAATCATTCCCTTAAGCACTGGATTACCACCTATGGGGGGCAATATGCCCTTTCATTGTCTCCTCCGGGAGAACAAACATACGAGAGTTCACAACAGAATTCAGGTCATGCTGGAATTATATCCAGTGGTTGGGTACCAATACTGCCTCAGTAACCAAGAGTTGTATACTCAATGCAACAAAATCTGCCTATGTAAAATATCCCCACTACATCGGCTATTGTGATGGTGTCGCAAGTACAAGCATTGCTTGTTGTATGCCAACCTCAAGTCTCTCAGGTCGCAAGTCAATAGCCTCTTGTCTCTACGATGCCACCAAAATCATCGATTAGTGGCTCCTTAACTTGAGTGACCCAGGCTCAAACAGGTACCATTACCCCTCATCTTGGTCAAACAACCAGTATTGGACAACAGCAAATGGTTTCACAACCATGGCTGGTGCAATATCAACAACCGCAATTCCAACAAGTTTACCAAGGATCTTAGCACCAAATCTTTGCAAGTAATGGGCAGTTGTATATTCAAAACAGTCAACATCAACCATTTCATAATGGTTATGCCCATCAACCTTACTAAAGTTATCAGCATCAAATACACTTTGCTGGTATGCAAAGACCCACTGCTCAGGCAATCCCATCTTATCCTGGGTATGCTTCACCGAACCTGAATCAATAGCTGCCCTTCGTGGCAACTTTAGAGTTACCAGATCTAAATCGGCTAACAAATGATCCAATCGCATACGCCCTTTAGTGGCCAGTGATTCCTCATAAACTTCCGTCAGATATTCCTAAATTTAATGGAAATCCAGGTGAAGACCCGTCGAATCATATGATGACCTTTCATCTGTGGTGTTCATCTAACACTCTAAATGATGATTTGATTAAGCTTCGTCTTTTTCAGCAAACGTTAACTAGTCCGGCAGCAAAATGGTATATCGAATTGCCTAGAGCTTTGTTTGATAACTTTTTACCCTAGCCACAACCTTTTTAACCCATTTTCAGTTACCCATAAGGTACGAAACAAGAACAGAGCTTCTTACCAATTTCAAGCAAACGACAGCCACTCACATATCCGATCATATTCATGAGTGGCGACGTCGTCATAGAATGGTAAAAACATATGTTCCTGATCAATTGTTGGCTGAATGGTTTATTAATTCATTGTTACCTTCTATTATAGAAGATGTGGAAAAGGGAGGAGTCGTCATTGAAGAGCAAGTCATTGCTCGTGCACAATATTTAGATTTTATCTATACTCAATCTGGCACGCTCTACGATAAAATCCCTGATGCTCCTAGACCGGAATTTTTCGTTCCTCCCTCTCCTAAATCAAACAAAGACTCTCATGCCGGGTACGATGTGATAGGAACGACCAACATGAAAACCGTAAAGGCTAAGTCAAAGAAGGCCCGTACGGTTTCAGGTCAAAATTCAAATGAAGAACTTCTCACCTCAGAAGTAAATGCCGTATCGACTGACAAAAGCAAAGAAACCAAGCAACCAAGAGGCAAGAAGAAAAAGAAAGGGAAGAAGAAGAAACAGGAGGAGTCGTCCCCTGAAAAATATTCTGCAAACCCTTCTAGAGATAGGAAACCAAATCATCCATTCCTTATATGTGATGAGGATCATTGGACAAGAGAGTGTCCATATAAAGTTGAGCTTAGAAAATTCTTCAAGAATTCAAAAACCTCGGCGGTATTGACTGATTTGTTTCCAAATCCAGGAACAAATCTAGTTGCTAGTGACAATGCTTCCCCGTCCCAAGTGCTAATGTTGTCAGTTTCGAAGCAGCAAAATGATGCTTTGATATCGACAAGGAATAAAGATTACGGGAATCCACAGCTGTCAGAAAACAAGGCTAATGATCAACCTAGTAGTTCGACAACAACTTCAACCAAAGTTGTGCCACCCACCATTCCTAAACTAACGATAAAGCCGCCAAAGGGAGTAGTACACAAATAAACATTTAATCCTCCTGTCAGAGTAGCACAGCATTATAATATAGTGGAGTATCTAGCCCAATCGCCATCCGCTATGTCAACACTTGAGGTACTGCAAAATTGCCCCTCCCAAAAGCATGCTTTATTATCGGCGATAGGATTGACACAACGGATTCCAATCTTGTGTAATTTAATCACAAAGGATATGACCCTCAATTACCAGCTCATCTAGCTTTCCTCATTCAAGTGAAAGCCCTCAACAAAATTGTTCATCGAACAATTATTGATGAGGGGGCATCTACATGTATTATGTCGATGAGTTTCTGGAAAACTTTAGGATCTCCACCCTTGTCGCAATCATCAACGACATTAAAAGCATTTGATGGACGAACATACACCCCATACGGGATTTTAAGTAACTTGCAAGTCAAACTATGAGGAAAAACAGTAGAAATTGATGTTGAAGTTATTGACGGAAATCTCGATTACAAAATCCTACTGGGAAGGCCCTGGATATATGCCATGGCTACCGTTGTGTCGACCTACTTCAGGAAGATTGCATTTCCCTTCCAAGGAGGAAGTACAATTGTCGACCAACAAACATTTCTCCCCAACAGTTCACAAGTTACGGGAAGAATTTCAATGATACACTGAAGCCCTCATTCGCTTCAAATATCGGAGTAGGCCTACTAAAAGACCCTACATTGATAGGGACTTTTTCCCTACCACCTCCAAAAAATCTGGTGGAAGTGGCCACGGTGGGAACCTGCAACATGATATCTTCTAGATTCAGAAGATTCCTGAACATTTTGTCAGCATGGATCATCGCCCTAATAGAAATATTGTAGCAATCAATTTTCTTGACCTGGGGGAAAAACCCAAATCAAAGCTCATCAAGTGGTTGGATAGATAGTTCTAAGGAATATGGCACCTCTTCAAATCCTTGGTCGCATGTACATTCTACAGACGAAGGAATCATTCAATCAAAGATGATAGGAGAGGCACCATGGGAAGATTACCACCATTGTTCCCATCTTCCGAAGTACCATGAAGATTATTCCAGCAACCTTAATCATCCTTCAGTTTTTGATTTTCTATCAAATACTGTAAATACGGTGGATTTTGAGGATAGTTATTTTCCTGTGTCAACCTCATTAAAAAATGAAACAACTCCCTTTCCAAATCGAGCCTTTGATTACGATCTCGTAAAATCCAAATCCAGTCTTTCAAAAATCTCGAAGGTAAACCTTCATTCCAACCACCGTGTTGAATGCAATGAAGCTTGGGGGGCATGCACCTTAATTTGCGTTATTATGTTGGGGGCATGCAAACTTATCACGAGCAGTGTTACTGTAGGGTTCAAGTTCATTAAAAAAAGAACCCACCATGAGCAGTTTTTATGCGAAGTTCAAGCTCGTTAAAAATTAAACCTTAGCAATGAGAAAACGTTCCCCCAAAGTTTAAGCTCATTAAAAAATGAACCAATCCCCGGTAAATAACCATTGTGAATGCATTATCATCATCTTTTGAGCCCTAGTCGTGTTCTTACCATCACCTCCACTCTGTGTTAGCTGATCATTCACCTCCGTTTGATTGTTTACCCCTTTTGAGAATAACTACAAAGAGTGATCCTGTTAGCCATCCTTGTGACACTGCCATGATTGGAAAATTCCAAACCTTACCTGGAATCAGCTACTACCCGATATTATCACTCGTTCCTCAAAAAACGAGTCTCCTTTAATCTCTTTTCATCTGACTCGTAAAATATGAAAAGATTTCCAAGCAGCTAGCCTCTCCATCTCATTAAAACTACCGGGAGTGCTATCCCTCCTTTAGATTTTAATATTTTTTGACCTGAGGGATTATTACACAAAAAGATCGAGCACTTGTTTTGTTCGGCTCATTAAAATTACCAAAAATTCATCCCTTTTGTATTATTTTATACTTTTTTGGACTTAAGGGATTATATGATGAAAAAGGATTGGATTTTCCTTTACATCCCTTTCAGACTCTCTAAGATTGAAAAGGACTGAGTTATCTTTGTCATTAAACTCGTTAAAACCAAATAGCGACAAACTTGTCCAAATAAACAAGAACGAGTTTCACTGTCACTAGGCTCGTTAAAACATAGCGACGGGTTTGCCCGAAGGGAAAATTATAGAACAAGCATATGTTATCCTCCTCGAGCTTGACAAAAATAAAGAGGTACTGGTCAGCAATGACTAGGGAAAAATTGGGAAGAAAACTTGAAGAAACTTTATTGGTAGCAAGTCGCTCTTGAACATGACACTTTCACTCCACGTCCGAGTCGGGTTGGGTTATTCTGTTCACCGGTCCTATCACCATTGGTCCATCGCACCATCCATATTTTGGGTTAACGCTACCAATCCATGTCAGTGTCGCCGATATGTTCAAGAGAAGTCGCTCAGAGAATTCACCTGTGTCTCATCCGCTGCAATACATTCACGCTCCATTCTTTCATGACCGCCACCCTGAACCCTGTATCATCAGATCATTTTCACCTCCAAAATCATTTACTACGTTCCGTGTCATAGATGTGGGATTCATTAAGGCCCTCCTACGACGGGTCGCTTCTTGTCGACATCAGCTCATTATCCAAGGAGTCGATTTAGGAACAACCCTTTCAGTACTTTGAAGCTTGCATGCCTCAATGGCAAGTTTCTCACTTCTGGCGACAGGTTTACATCAATGAACTTCGACCGAAAGATTTTGTGTGGTGTTTGACGCCAATTCCTTTTCACACCACGTGAATTGTACTGTAGTACCTTGAGGGTCATCATCATTATCGGTGATTCCTCTCGCGCTTGTTAATAGCTTACATCATTGGCTGGTAATCAGGCGATGTCTTTCCATTTTCGACTCCAGAACATCTTTCACGTGGATTGACCTGTACTCCAAGTGAAGATTGGATGAGTTTGAAGACCCCGGATCTAGTTTCATCCATCCGGGCTGCGATATATTGAGGAAAATAAAGACATCAAATGTACATCATTGCTGCATAGATGATCATCCGAATCAAAGGATGATGGCTCTATCAGAATCATCAGTCTGCCACACAGACGGTTTTCTATCTCATGTACATGAAAATGAATTTATAAAGCTAAGCATGGGAACGCCTGCCTCAGCTAGATCTTGAAAATATTATGGAAATAATGTATTGTATTGTATCTTATTACAGGTCGCCTTCTAGCTCGAAAAAACTTTGAATCCTCATGATAAAGCATTTCACCTGACATCAAAAGATTAATGACCTCATGCTTTAGGGAGCAACTATTATAGACATTTTTGGGCACTGCAACCCTAATCATACATGTCCATAAACCAAGGGCTCCTAAGTCCCTAAAAGTGTTGCTTCACACCCTAAAGAAACAAGGTCAGGTGATTACATCATCTCCTAGAAGTTCTCCACAGAAAACTGCTCAAAACTGGTCAAAGTTGGACCATACAGACTGCCCAGTGTAGAGGGTGCGATGCATCTCACCTGCTCAGTGAAAAGGGTGCGATGCATACTAGAAAGCCCTTCTGTAGGGTGTGATGGGCGAGAGTAGACAAATGGCAGAGACAGTTTGCAAGGTGGATCGTCATGGAATCTTCCAGAAACTTCTTTTGTGACACTTGCCTCTCTAAATTCGCCCAGGCATGAGTAAGAGATCATAAATCTCCAAGTGGAATCAAGAACTATCAAAGAGAGGACACTAATCAAAATCCCAGAAGCTAACTCACCCCCCTGCAATCATCTATATATGGATCCCTCATCCCATAGATCCAAAGGCTGGAATTTTGTATCTTTTAAGAAAGTGTTGTTTGTTTCTTGGTGCAACATCATAGTGCTGGGTGATCTAAGCTTTTCATGAGGTGAAGAAGGGTTTTCATGCTAGGAGGATGATGATGGGTCAAAACAATTGGTTGTAATCATCTTTGCTATTCTTGATATTAATAAAGCTATTCAAGTTTTCCTCCACATTCTTGTATGTTTGATGATATATGCATTTGTGTGGTCAATATATATCTGGTCCTATATTGTTTATGATTGTAGATCTCTGTTCTTCGTTAGTATTATTCTGCTTTGATCCCACGGGTGCTCTTTGAAGTTGGGTAGATGAAGGAAAAGCGGCAAGGATCTATCAGAAGGGAGAGGAACTAAGCAAGGAACCAAGCGCAAGACTGAGGTTGGTGTCTTTTGTTCCCCTCTTATCTACTTCTCATAAAGGAAAGCGAAAGTAGTTTTAATTTGTTTGTTTCTAAGATAGCTACCAGTCTTAGTGGGACTAGCAGCTCTGAGTGGACACTAGATTTCCCGATAACACTATCCATTTTGCATTGCTTGGTTTTGAACCTTTGAGCCCAATCCTAAGGTACTCAACATCCCCTCTGCACATAGTTCTCACCTTCCTGTCCAAAATTATATCTTCCTGCAATTCATTAAGATATTCATGCAACAGATAATCAATATAAGGTAATTGACTTTGCTCTTCGGGATCTTCAATCAATGAAGGTTCAAATAGTCTAAAGCTATCTACATTGACAACTGAGTAGATGTGCATGTAAGCTGGTAAATCAAGGCGAAAAGCATTCTCACCAATTTTCTCAAGTATCTTGAAAGGTCCATACCTACTTGGCTTCAGCTTCTTACCTTCACCTTACATTCTATATTTGCTGATATACAGCCAGACTTGATCACCAACTTGGAAACTATGCTCAATCTGATGCTTATCATGCCTTGCCTTGTACTTGGCTTGGCTCTTTTCCAGCTGTTCATGTACTGCCTGGTGAATCTCTTGGATTTGTTCAATGAACTCGGTTGCTTTGTCCACATCACTGTGTCCATCAATCGCTATGTCTTTACCAAAGAAAAAATCCAAGGGAGACCTTGGTGTGAAACCAAAACAGATCTCAAAAGGAGATCTCTGTGTAGAAGAATGTTTAGCTCGGTTGTAAGCAAGCTACACATAACATAAATGTTCATCCCAAAGCTTGGGATGCTTGCTGCAATAGCCTCTGAGCAACTGGATCACTGTCCTGTTGACCACTTCTGTTTTGCCATCTATTTGTGGATGAAAGGTTGTGCTCTTCTTCAATCTGTTGTCCATCAATTCCCATAGACTCAACCAAAACTTCCCAATAAATCAGGAATCTCAACCAGATACAATGGAAGTGGGTAATCCAAAATGAACCCATACATGCTGAAAGAACAACTTTATTGTTTGTTTAATTGTAATTTGTTTGTTACAAGGTATTAAAATACACATTTTTCTTAACCTATCCACAATAATGTTATAAAATTATATATTGCGGAGTAATGGAACACATAAAATATTGCAGAAATATAAACACATAAAACACATAAAACAAGAGAGACACAGATATACGTGGTTCACCCAGTTTGGGCTACATCCACAGATAAACAGCCTCTCCTTTTATTATATTATCCAGCAAACTGAAGAGATACAACCTACAGCAGATCCGTTGTAACACCCTCTTTGCTCTCAATCTCCTCTATCTTCCTCACTCAGAATACAGATATACATAGATGCAATAAAATTCCCTCATATATAGTGAGGGGTTTCCTTCTAGGGCAAAAAAACCTAAATTAAACATAAATTCTACCGTCAGATCATCCACCTAATGAATGGCCCAGATTGACTAGAAATCAGTGGACTTTTACAAGGTAATTTTACATCTATTTTATCTTCGAGGGTGCTACGTCGAACCCCTGTTGGGGGACCGCTGGCCCCCGGACCCCCCAGCTTGGGGGGATAAGTCCCCCCTTCCCCCCCGCACCCCCCCGTGTGGAGGGGTGTACAATCTTCCTAGGGTATACATCCAGCTGAAACCTTTGAATACAGAAGATAATCAGGCTCCACACCCAACAATCTCCCACTTGGAGACTGATTATAGCAACTCCACCGCTACTTCATTTGCTAGACAGTGAATTTGGACCTAGTTGTTTCTCATCTTCTTCATCATACTTGAAAACCAATTGAAACTAAGCAGATTCTTAGTTTCTCCATGGTTACAACTTTTGTTAACATATCTGCAGGATTCAGGATAGTGTGTATCTTTTCCAGCTTCAACTGTCCATCTTCCAATGCTGACCGTATGAAATGGTACTTGATCTGTATATGTTTAGTCTTGGAATGAAATACAAAGTTCTTTATAAAATGTATGGCACTCTGGCTGTCACTGTATAACCTGCCCAACTCCTACTTCTTACCCAATTCATCCAGAAACCTTTGTAACCAAATCATTTCTTTACTAGCCTCTGTAGCAGCAACATACTTTGCTTTTGCTTTTGAAAGTGCAACAACACTTTGGATTTTTGAAACCCAACTGACAGTTGTTCCACCTACAGTAAATACATATCTGTAGTGTTCCTCCTGTTATCTCTGTCACCTGCCATATCTGCATCAACATATCCCTGTAGAGCAATGTTTGAACCACCAAAGCATAATTCTTGATTTGTGGTACCTCTCAAATACCTGAGAATCCACTTCACTAACATCCAATGTTCTTTTCCTAGATTGTTCATGTACCTCCTTACAACTCCCACTGCATGTGCAATATTAGGCCTCGTGCAGACCATTGCATACATTAAGCTTCCAACTGCTGATACATATGGAACTTTAGACATATGAGCCATTTATTCCTGAGTATTGGGACATGCCTCCTTACTTAATTTGAAATGGCTAGCCAAAGGTATACTAACTGGGTTTGCATTCTGCATATTAAACCTTTTCAACACCTTTTCTATGTACTCACTTTGATACAATGTTAATTTGCGATTCTTCCTATCTCTAGTTATTCTCATACCAAGGATTTGTTTTGCAGCACCTAAATCCTTCATTGCAAATGAGTTTGCCAATTTCCTTTTGAGCACATTTCTTTCCTACATGTTAGAACCTGCAACAAGCATATCATCTACATACAATAACAATATAATATAGATGCCATCATTTTGCCTTTTGAGATAAACACAATGATCAGAGTGACATCTAGTATAACCTTGTTCAGACATAAATCTGTCAAATTTTAGATACCACTACCTTGGAGCCTGTTTTAAGCCATACAAGCTCTTCTTCAACCTGCACACTAGTTTATCCTTCCCTTTTACCTCATATCCTTGTGGTTGCTACATATATATCTCTTCCTCCAAATCCCCATGGAGAAAGGCTGTCTTTACATCTAACTGCTCAAGATGCAAATCTTCAACTGCTACTAGACTTAAAATAGTTCTGATTGAAGTCATTTTAACAACAAAAAAAAATATTTCATCAAAATCAATACCTTTCTTCTGTGCAAACCCCTTCACCACAAGTCTAGCTTTGTACCTATGTTTTCCTCCGTCTTCTTCCTTCAGCCTATAAACCCATTCATTCTGCAATGTTGTTTTACCTGCAGGCAACTTGACTAAGTCCCAAGTCTGGTTATGTGCTAAGGAGTCCATCTCTTCTTTCATGGCTTTCTCCCACTTCTTCCTGGTTTCTACCTACACTACTTCTTCATAACATTTTGGTTCACCAGAATTAGTCAACAATACATAATATAATGAAGGAGAGTATCATTCAGGGGGTCTACTTATCCTGGTAGATCTTCTAACACCACTTCCAGGTGTTTGAAGTGCTTGTTGCTATTGTGGTTGTTGTTCTTCCTGTTGATCATTATGATTTTTAGGCACCATCACTTTTCCTATGATATCGTCAAGCACCGTGTATTCTTTGTTTTCTTCTTCCTATTTCTTTTCCTGCAACTGATTCTTATACAAGACCTTTTCATTGAATATTACATCTCTGCTCCTAATGATTTTGTGATTTTCATAATCATATAAGAGATAACCAAAATCATTAACACCATATCCAATAAAGGTAAATTTCTTTGATTTTGCCTCAAGCTTTGTTCTATTTTCTTTGTTAATGTGGACAAAGGCTTCACAACCAAAATTCTTCAAAAAGGAGTAGTTTACCTTTTTACCTGTCCATGCCTCCTCTGGAATACCACCATCCAAGGAACTTGAAGGCCCTCTGTTTATTAGATAAACAGCAGTATCTACAACATTTGCCCAAAATTGTAAAGGCAATCTCATGCACCTTGCACGCTCCATGATTGTCCTATTCATCCTTTCTAACACACCATTTTCTTGTGGTGTTCCTAGAACTGTCTTCTCTCTATGAATTCCATTATCTGAACAGTACCTATCAAACTCTTTGCTGCAATATTCACCTCCATTGTCTGATCTGAGACACTTCAACCTTTTTCCTGTCTCATTTTGAGCTTTCCATTTCTTGAAAGTATCAAATACATCAGATTTATTTCGAATACAATAAATCCAGGTTTTTCTGGTTGCATCATCAATAAAAGTAACATAATAATGAGAGCCACCAAGAGATGATACCTGAGCAGGTCCCCATACATCTGTGTGTAGAAGCTCTAATTTTTCGATCTTCTTTTATTTCCCAACAATAAGGAATCTGACTCTCTTCTGTTTTCCATAAACACAATTCTCACAGAAGTCCAAATCAACATTCTTCAAACCCAGCAACAAATTCCTTGAGTGAAGAATCTTGATCCCCTTCTCACTCATGTGTCCGAGCCTATGATGCCATAATGCTGCATCTACTCCTTTGGAAGTTAAAGCATTAACAGAGTTAGAAATACCATTGCATAAATACAATGTACAAAGCTTTTCGCCTTTTGCTATTACCAAGGCTCCTTTGGTGACCTTCCAAGCTTTATCTGTGAAAGTTGTCACACAACCTTCACCGCCTAACTGCCCTGTTGAAATCAGATTTTTCTTCAGATCTGGAACATGCCTTACCTCCTTTAGTAGCCATTGGTTTCCATTCTGCTATTTTACAAGAACCTTACCCATTCCAACAATTTTACAAGGTTTATCATCACCCAAATGGACTTGTCCAAAATCTCCTTGAACATAGTCATGAAAATATTTCTTATCAGGTGTGGCATGGAATGAGGCCCCTGAATCTACCACCCAGGAATCAGTAATATTTTCGAAAGAAATAATCAAAGCATCTTGTAACACCTCACCTGTCACATTTACTTCATGATTGTTTTCTTGCTGTGCATCTCCTTCTTTTCCCTTCCGGGATCTACAGTCTTTCTTTAGGTGTCCTTTCTTTCCGCATTTCCAGCACACTATCCCCAATCTGGACTTGGATCTTCCTTTCCTTGATTTACTACGATATCCTGAGCTCTTTCCAATTTCCATTTTTCTTCCCCTAGACTCTGCACTCAAAGCATTACCTGATGGCTCACCGGTGCTTTTCCGTCGCATTTCCTCGCTAAGGATTGCACCGACAACATCATCAAACTTTAAAGTACTAGATCGAGAGATAGAGTTACTAATGGCCATAACTAAACCATTCCAACTTTCTGGCAATGAGCACAGAAATAACAGAGCCCTAACTTCATCATCAAAATTTACCCCTACAGAACTTAACTCACTTGTAACTGTATTAAAATCATTTAAATGATCTGCAACAGATCCACCTTCTGACATCTTCCTATTAAATAAATGGTTCATAAGAAATACCTTATTTGAGGCTGAGGTTTTTTCATATAGTTTGGCCAATGCCGACATTAAACCCTATGTTGTCGTTTCCTTTGAAATATTAAATGCTACCAATGTTGTTAGGCACAGCCGTATTGTTCCAAGTGCCTTTCTGTCAAGAATATCCCATTATGTGTCTATCATACTCGTCAGCTTCTTTATCTTTCCACTCAATGGTAGGTACAGATCTCTTTGATACAGATAATCTTCCATCTGCATCTTCCACAACTGGTAGTTTTTGCCATTGAATTTTTCGACCCCAAACCTACCATCTTCCGCCATTGCTCCCACTCGAACCATGAACCCTTCTCTCTTGCGAGTTTATTAGCCAAATAGACCTTCGGCTCTAATACTAGTTGTTAGAAAATTATATATTACGGAGCAATGGAACAAATAAAATATTGCAGAAATATAAACACAGAAAATGCATAAAACAAGAGAGACAAAGATATACGTGGTTCACCCAATTTGGGCTACGTCCACGGAGAAACAGCCAGTCCTTCTTTTATTATATTATCCAGCAAACTGAAAAGATACAACCTACAGTAGATTCGTTGTAACACCCTCTTCGCTCTCAATCTCCTCTCTCTTCCTCACTCAAAATAAAGATATACATAGATGCAATATAATTCCCTCATATATAGTGAGGGGTTTCCTTCTAGGGAAAAAAACTCTAAATTAAACATAACTTCTACCGTCAGATCATCCGCCTAATGAACGGCCCAGATTGACTAGAAATTACTAGACTTTTACAAGGTAATTTTACATCTATTTTTAGCTTCGGGGGCGCTACCCCCAAACCCCCACCAAGGGACCGCTGGCCCCCAAAGCCCCCAGCCGGGGGGGATTTACCCCCCCCCCGCCGCGTGGAGGGGTGTACAGTCTTCCTGGGGTATACATCCGGCTGAAACCTTTGAATACAAAAGATAATCAGGCTCCACACCCAACAAATAACATATAAATAGTCATGACCTTTTCTAGATTTAGGCAGTCCCCCAACAAAGTCCATGGAAATACTTTCCCATGGATGAGAAGGAACTGGTAGTGGAGTGCACAAGCCTAGTTTTCTATTATTGGGCTTGCTTTTAGCACACATAGTACACCCTCTTACATATCTAGAAACTGTCTCATTCATTTGGCCAATAACAAAATCTTTGCAGCTGTGCAACTGTTTTACTTACACCAAAGTGACCTGATATTAGAGAAGTGTGTGCTTTTCGAATTATCTTTACTCTTTCAGTTTGTGGAATGCATAACTTTCCAAAATGATACAAGAGTTGGTGCTTAACATGATAATCCAATTCTTCTACTTGTTTGTCGCGACTTAAAGTTGCATATACATCCTTAAAATCTATATCTTGAGCATATTGTTCAATGTAGCTTTCGTGCAATACTCAATTATGCTTAAGTATAGTAGATGCATTTATGATTGGTCTGGACAACATATCTGCAACTTTATTGTGTATGCCCTTTTTATATTTGATGACAAGATGAAACTGTTGTAGAAAACCCATCCACCTATAGTGTCTTGATTGTTGCAACTTAGTTTGGGAGTGTAAATATTGAAGTGGTTGATGAACAGTATGTATAACTGTCTCCTTACCCATTAAATAATGTTTCCACTTTTTCACACTCTGTACTAATGCATACAATTCCTTATCATATGTGGGATAATTAACTACTGTATAATTAAATGTCTCAGAATGATAACATATGGGTTTACCATGTTGCATCAACACTGCTCCCATGGCATAGTCACTGGTATCCGTTTCAATCTCAAATGGTATTTGAAGATCGGGTAGTGCTAGTACTGGTGTTGTACTAATCTTTTCTTTCAAGGTGTCGAAGGCTTTCTACTGTTTGCCTCCCCACTGAAACACCTTGTTCAATCATTTTAAAGCATGTAAGGGAGCTGCGATCAAGGAAAAGTTAGAAATAAACTTTCTCCAATACTGTGTTGCTCCTAAGAAGCTTCTAACTTCTGTAGCAGATTTTGGTTTAGGCCAGTTTACAATGACTGCAACCTTAGAGAGATCTATCTTCAATTCACCACCCCCTACAATATGACCCAAATAATTCAAAGATGTTTTACCAGATTCACATTTTGAAAGCTTAACATAAATATTTTCTCTTTTCAAAACATCTAGAGTCTGCTTGACATGCTTTAAATGTTCTTCCCATGTTTTAATAAATATAAAAATGTCATCTAAATATACAATGACAAAATCATCAATAAAAGGCCTGAGTACATCATCATTACTCTCATGAAAGTAGCAGGAGCATTAGTTAAGCCAAAAGGCATAACTAACCACTCATACAATCCCTACTTTGTTTTGAAAGCAGTCTTCCATGCATCTTGTTCTGCAACTCTGACCTGATGGTAGCCACTATGCAAGTCCAACTTGGAAAAATAAACAGCTTCTTTTAACTAATCTAATAGATCGTCTATGCGAGGAAGGTCGTTATCTTATTCAATGCTCGGTAATCAATGTACATTCTCCATGAGCCATCTTTCTTTCTCACCAAGACAATTGGAGACCCACATGGTGATGTGCTAGGTCTTATAAACCCTTTCTCGAGCAGCTCCTGTACCTACTTCTTGATTTCTGCATTCTCTAAAGTGGACAACCTATACATTCTGATGTTATACAATGGATCATCTTGCTGCAAATTAATATCATGTACTATTTCCTTTTGGGTTGGCACACTTTTAGGTTCTTGAAATAGTATATCATATTCTGAAACAACTTTTTCTAAATCAGCTTGATGTTTAGCATTACAGCCCTCAATAAAAATTGTTTGCATGAATTTATAATTCTTTTCATTTGCCCTGAGTTTATGAGAGTATAATTATTCTTGAGTTTATGAGCTCTTACAATATATTTTATTCCATATTTAACGAGTTGATACATGTTTTCAGCTCTATAGAAAATAGCTTTCCTATCATACAAGTAAGGACTTCCTAAAACAATTCCACATATATCCAAAGGAACTATATCTAACTCAACCTCATCTACAAATGTTGACCCAAAAGAAAATTTAAGTTTACATTGTCTAGTCACTTGTAGCTTTTCTTTATAACATAACCAACCTAATGGATATGGCTTCTTGTGAGGTGTGGTTAGTAATCCCAGCTTCTTTACAATTGCTTCAGAAATTAAATTTACTTGTGAGCCACTATCAAACAAAGTATCAATCTTTTGATGCTTGGAAATAACTCAAATATGAAAAAGCTCATGTCTTTTCCTCTCATTTTCTTCATTATCAGTAGATTGTGCAGAATTACTAGTAGATGCTTTAGAATTTTGACCTTTTATACCTGCGGCTGCGATTGTTGTTTCATCTCCTGAGTCTGACCCCTAATCTTTTTGAATAGTTGCAGCAGACTTCTTCTTTTTTCCATCGTACTTCTTGGGTTTCAGCTCTGGATGCAGAATACAGCAATGTTCATCATCATGCCCATCCTTATTACAGTGAGTGCATGAAGGCTTGGTCTTTTGTACAGCATTTGTCTTCCTCTCTTTCCATTTCTGTTTTCTCTTTTCCTTGCTTTTGCTTGCAGTGGGTTTTGATGATCCCCCAAATTCTGGGTTCACATTCTTGCCTCTAGCCTCTAGATGTGTAGCTTGGAAAAATACCTCATCTATGCTAGTGGGATTAAACATGAGAAAGGTATGCTTTAAATAGCCATGTAGACAACCTATATACTTCAGTATAGTTTCAAGGAAATTCCTAGAATCAAAGCTCTTTTCCTAAATTCTTGAGTGTAGCCTTGTACGCTTTTCCCTTTTAATTGGCGAAGAATTTGCCAGCTCATCATGGCCTACTGCATATAGGCTAGCGGATAGAATTTCTTTTTAATTGCAGAAACAAATTCACTCCAGACAGAAATAATTTTACCATGCTTCTTCATGTCAGCTTGTGTCCTGCCTTCCCACCATACCAAGGCGTAGGCTGGACAACTAAATATTACTTTTGTCTGAATCAATGCTCTGCACTCTATAATAAACATCAATTTGTCTAATCCAATTATCCAGCTTCTATACATTCAACTCTCCATCATATATCGGCAAATCAAATTTAACATCTAATTTAATTAAAGATGTTTTCTTTTTATTTTCAGGGCTACTAGGAGGTGTGGGAAGTTTTTCTTCTTTCCCTTTGCTTTCAGAGTTGTCATGGAGGAGAGATTCTTCTACTCCTTTATCTTGTATGGAGTTTGTTGAATATTCTTCTCTACCTTTCTTAAATTCTCTATACATTTCCTCCACCATGGCTCTCATGGTCATAAAATTGTCCATGGACTGGGAGTCTGATTCCAAGGGACTTTCTTCTGACATTTTCCTCTTTGGATAGACTCTTCCAATTTCTGGGTTAGTTTCAACCAACTCTCCTTCTCCTAATTTAAGCTTTGATCTAGTTAGCATTCAACAACAAAATATAGCACAAGCTTGTCTAACATTAACAACCTAGAGCTCTGATACCACTTGATCTGGAATTGATCCAAGACAAACAATAAGGTATTACAGACTCATGTGCATGGATGTGCCTATGTTATTTTATGCAACAGATCGATAAGATTGCGAAATACACAGAAACTGAAGCAGTTAGAGAAAACACAATAGGAAAAACATATAAACACACAAGTTTAATAAGGATTTCACCCAATACTCCTGGGCTGTCTCCCGGTATAGCCTTCAGTGGTGGCCTCTCTATTATGTTTTCAAAGCAGAGTTTTGACAACAGTGAGCTCAATCTGAGTCTCACATAGCAGATATAAATCAATAGGACTGTACTTGGATCCCCCAAGTCTCTGGAGTACACAGACTCTCCTTACTGAAACTCGACCTCTATTGGTCACAGTAGTATTTTCCCAATCTGAGACTCATACATGACAGGCATATACAGAGGAGTTCGCTTGAACCTCTCAAACCTTCTCTGGAGTACACAGACTCTCTGACTCTCTCTGGCTCTGTCTGGCTCGATGTTGCCTTTGCTTCTGTAGGTCAGCTCGACTTCCTCTCTCTTCTCTTAGCTTTCTATGTCTAATTAACTCTCCTCTCCCTCACTTCTCTGTTTTTTCATGGCTTTAAAGCCAATCTGCTTTCTGACTGTTCGTTTCCGCTTCCTAGCTTTCTAGTTCCCCTACTTGTGTCTGTTTGAATTCCTCTTTTCTGTATCATCATCACTGTGCAACACCTCACAGGGAGGTGGCCACCTGTTTCATAACAAACTGAGTGTCATTTCTCTTGGAAATGTTTGAACAGTCGTTAGTTGTGTTTTCTCCAAGATTTGCCCGCAAAAGACGAATCTTTGCCAACTCATCGTCCATGTCGGACTTCAAACCTTATACAATTCGGCCTATTTACCCAATTGAATCTGGTCATCCATCGGATTGCATTTCCACCATCAATCTAGAGCCTCTAGATCCTACGGTCTTCGTCCATATCGGGGGGGTAAGTAGCGTGACGTTTACCCATCCGATGTGAGCGATTTTCTCTCTCTTCCGCCGAATGCGTGGCACCTAGTGTGTGGCATCGGGCGAGACTTAGTTGAAACCGCTTACCGCTTGAAGCCCTTTCTATATCCTGCCGATTTTTGTGTGGGACCCGCCTTTGACGGAATCGACACGATATCCGTACAGTTTTATGACTTTTCAGGCCCGGGTCGCTCGAGGCTTTTCCTTCACTGAGGGGTTTGCCCGACGATATGTGATTAGCGACTTGTCGCTAATGTCGCTAATCGCATATCAGAAACCACCCCCTTTTCTCAAAAATACCTCCCGTTCTGCCAATTCATGATAACGCACATTACCATGGGCCAACGTTTTGCGCGCTTGACCAAGGGTCCTCGTTGCTCCCTGCTGTTCACAAATTACAACTGTTTCGAGGATATTTCTGATAAGCTCGTTCTTTGTAAGACTTTGAAACTTTGGCATGAATTTTACAGAGTTCATGAAAACTTAGAGAGTGTTTTAGGATCCAATTCGGATCAGCAATGTAGATGAAGGAATACAAACCCGAATAAGGATGATAAGTACACCAAAGATAAAAGATGTTGCTCTCCTATTTATGATAGAACCAGAATCTTGTACTCAAGCAAGTAAGGATCCTCATTGGGTGGAAGCCATGGAAGAAGAAATGCCTCAAATTGAGAAAAATGAGACATGGGAGATGTTACCTCATCCAAAGGATAAAAATATAATTGGAAATAAGTGGGTAATAAAAAACAAAATGAATGAAGATGGACAAATCATCATAAATAAGGCAAGACTTGTCTATAAAGGTTATTCACAAATTGAAGGAGTCGATTTTGAAGAAACCTTTTCACCGGTAGCTCATATGGAAGCTATAAGGATTTTCTTGGCATTTGCATGCTCAAAAGGATTCAAAGTCTATCAAATGGATGTAAAATCATCATTTCTGAATGTGGAACTCAACGAAGAAGTCTACACGCAGTAACCAAAAGGTTTTTATCTAGAAAAAGGAAAATATTTTGTATGTAAGTTGAAAAAGGCACTATATGGATTGAAACAAGATCCTAGAGCATGGTACGCAAGATTGGATCACTATCTACAACAACAAAACTTCAAAAAGGGGGTGGTAGGAAGTAATCTCTACATGAAGATGGATGAGGATAAATTACTAATCACCCTTGTATATGTTGATGATCTGATTTTTGTTAGCAATAATGATGAAATAAGCCATGAGTTTGCTCAAAATATGTCAAAATAATTCAAAATGTCAATGATTGGTGAGCTATCCTACTTCCTTGGACTACAAGTATCGCAAACCACATCAGGCATCTTTATCTCTCAAACAAAATGTGTCAAAGATATGCTTAAAAGATATGGAATGGAAGAATGTGCACTTATGAGCACACCGATGACCACAAACTGCAAACTAATCAAAGATGATGATTCCCCCTGGTAGATGCAACTCTTTACAGGTCAATAATTGGAGCTCTCTTATACTTAACGGCTACAAGGCCCGACATTATGCAAGAAGTCGGAATGGTGGGAAGACTTCAATTAGCTCCTAAGCAATCCCACATGTTGGTTATGAAAGGAATTCTCAGATACTTGAAAGGAACCCCTGACTTTGGTCTTTGGTATCCCAAAAGCACAAATACTACAGTGACAGCTTATACCGATGTTGATTGGGCTAGAAGAATTGTTGGCTTATTGGGGCTTGACCCAGGTTCAGAGTTAATTTAGCCAAACAAATCCCGGTACTACTGGCCCTTTCGGAAACAGTCCGCACCCTAGAGATGTCTGATGAGTTCAAGTGGTCTGTGGTTTGACCCTATGCACAGGTTGCTTCACGCACTTTCCTGTCCTTCGCCACCCGATATACTTCCTTTGCGCAACCCTACTCAAGGGCTAAGCATCGCGCTCTGTGTTATTACCCAAGATCTTACTGGTATTCCAATGTTAGTTGATTATTTTAGCCTACTTGCATGCTTTAAATTATACTTCATGATATAAACCATTCATACAGGTGCGCGTAGTAAATAAACAATATATTTGTAAATTATATCAATTATTCATTAACCCAAGAACAGATACACAAAATGATAACAAACTTCTCTTTATTAATTCCCTCCTCGGTTACAGACTCGACTCTGCCCTGCGCACTCAGCTGCAGGGGTCCATGCACTTAGATGCGGACTACTAGGCCTCTGCACACTCAGCTGCGGATCCTTCTCCTACTCTACGACCCAAAGACACACTTCACTTAGTTACTTAGACTCTTCCCTCTCTACTCTTATCTCTCTTTTACACTTAGAGCATCGCTCTATTGATACAATCCCATGGTCCGCAGACCATGGGTAGGTCTATCCAGCTGACATTACATTACAAAACTAGGGCAGACAACCCTGTGACTATATTATAATTTCGCACCCCACGCCCACAATTCGCAGAGATTTACAACAAAATTCGGTCAAAAATTGGGCTTTGAGCCCCAAAACATGCCTTGGGGGGATTCCATGCCCAAAAGGCCCCCAACACAAACATTGTGACTTGCCCTCGAGTCACTCTGTCGGTGTGGCAATCTTTACACAAAGTCCCTCCAATTGTTCTCGAACTACGTGGAGGTTAGCAGCGCACTGAGCTGCTGCTTTCTAGATCTGTTGCATACGTTATTCCGAGACCTTTTTGTCTGGGGTGTTTCTCTACATCAATGTGTGCATCCCCTGTATGTTCACAAGCTTGCCTTCAATTTCTGCCATGATGGTGAAGGCCTTGTCAATCCAAGGCTAGATGCACACTTTTAGGACTGCCTCCTTATGTCGTGCCGCATCCACCTGCTCATTCAGTGCTTTAGCCTACTGCATCCTTGCAAGCCGCTGGGTGAGGACCACTGTCTGCGCAGTTCCTCGAACACTGTCATACTGTTGTTGGCGTTCTCGCACCTCTATCTCTAAGCGCTAGATGTTGGGGTCCTCTTGCGGAGTTGTGAGGACCTCAAGTGATTTTTCGAACATGCTGGTGCAGTCTCGCATTGCACCTTCGATTTTCTCCAATCCCACTATGATAGCGCTAATGTGTTGTTCTCTGACTTCCGGGGGAGTGGATGGCTACACCTTTAACTGTAGCTCAGTGATCTAAAGATTTAGCTCCAGCTGAACCTTTGTCATTTCCTCCCTGGCCTTGTGGACTCCAGATGCTAACCTATGGATCCACACCTCCACTGGTATATCTGCTAGGATGGCCCGCTGCGGGATGCTTCGGCAAGCGTCGTTTATCACCTGCACTAGCTGTTGATTTTTTGACACCGATTCATCGCGTTGTAAGTTGAGTTGTCTGATATTTATCTCCTGCTCACTGAGGACTTGGAGCGCGCATCTCTGCCATTATCCCATCCTACAATAGATGTAATGTCTCTCACGGAAGGCCAGCTAGATTCACACTGAGACCTTTCGTCGTGCTACCCGAAAACCTATCGGATTCATTTGATGTCACTAGAGCCCCTTCTGGCAACACTATTATGTTCATCATTCGTGCGCATAACATCTGTTCTGCTCCCGTGGATCCGACTGCAAAGTTGGTTGAAAGGGTACCAACCTGATGGGGGCACGCCTGTATGTCCTGCAACTGCACTTTGAGGGCCCCCAACACAGTCTGGTGCTCCTGCATGAAATCCTGGAGAGCCTCATTTCTAACATTGTAAACCATTTTTTCGATGTCATGCAGATCACCCTCGGTTAGGGTGATCAGGTCGATGGACAATTTCGAGGCCTTAACCTTCTTCCACGATCCTGCTCTCTCTGCTGGGTGTTTGTGCTTCAACTGTGTGGACGTGGTTCGTGGGTCTTCGGCTTCCTCTGCTATCTGCCCATTCGAAGGTTTTGCTTGTCCCTCGCCCACCTTTGTAGCTACTTCCTGTGCTGCTACTGCTACTGTGGCCTTTTCCTGATCAACTCCTTTCTGTGCCACGTCCTACGCTACCTGCACTTTCGCTGCTACTCTTTCCTTCCTGAGTTTTTCAGCCAACTATGTAATGTGCAACTTGGCATTGTCTTTCTTCTTTTGGGCTGTCGATTTCTCGATTTCTGCAATGTTTGGGGCATGCCATTCTGGTGGCCATGCCTCCAAGACATTGAAAATGGCGTCATCGGTGGCTACAAAGGGTAGCTTTTTCCACTGCTTCGTCGGGTCCTTGCACACCCTAATATATACGTTATGCATGTCTACCTTAAATTCTGCAAAACTCTGCAGACTGTTGTAAACCATGGGTGACAACCGTGGCTTACGGTTGATCCACATTCGGATGTTCATCTCCATGAGCACCTAGAAGATCTTACTATCGCGTATCCTTGTAGCATCCTTCGTGGCCCAGAGTGAAGCATACTTCGCGGCCTCTGGTAAATATTTGTCAATTATGGGGAATTGACTGTCCTCCGTAATTCCCCGGCTACAAGAACTATGGACAGCAACAGCCATGCATAGTGGAAGGTTTCTCCCTGCTCCTAGGCTTCGAGGCAATTCTCTAAAAATTTTGTGCAGAGGAATTCGTACCAGTTAAACTAGACCCCCTCCGTGCACTGCTCGACCAGTGTGACCACTGTCGCAGGTACCTCGTTGGCGCGGCACTTGCGCATAACTTTTCCTTTGAGGATTTGGGTTGCTACGCGGACTGCTTTGTCCTTGATGTTGGAAATGGCGTAGCCCCTCTTCTTCTTTTCCATCTTATACTTCTTCTTCATGGCCTCTGCGATAGCCAAATCACTACCTTTTCCTTCCGATATGGCCGTGGGGTCTTCTCCTTTGTATGGAAGCTAAGAGACGCGATGAATCAAGTCTTTCATGATGGCGATGGGCTCTTCTAGCCATAAGCACCCATCATGCACCAGGCAGAGCAGCTGCCTGATGAAGAAAATGGTTATTGGGGCGCAGTGGAAATGCGGCACCCAAAGTAGGTTCAGTAGCCCACTCTTCTCCACTCTGCATAACCACTTCCGCGGCTCTAATGTTTTCACCACCCCCGTGGTGTTCTGCTTCATGAGGTTTCCGGTCTTAAGGTGAGGGAACTTCTCGTGGTCAGCGAGGTCCCAATATTTGAATTTCATGGTCGGTACGTGGCCTAGGTGCGCGCCTTCAAACATAATTCCATCTGGCAGGAGCAGGGTCTAGAGCGAGCTCTTGGTCTCGTCCAAGTCCTTGGGCACTTTGGCATTTCCTTTTCATGGGGGGACATAGGCGGGTAGTTTTGTCGCAAAGTACTTAGGCTGAGTATCTGCCTCTATGCCTTCATATTCTTCTTCTAAGATGGTAAGATCCTACAAATCTTCTTCTTCGTCGTCTGTTTCTATAGTGATAGCTTTCCCTTTCTCCTCCATTGGCAGTTTGTTACACAGCGGGTTCCACGGGGACACGTGTACAAGAGCCATTTCTTGTTTGTCCTTCTTGGGTCTTGGCGTGTGTAGTGATTTCAGGATTTCTGCCACAATCCTGGCAACTTGTTAAGTTTAGGTATGTTCTATGCTAGAGCAATTTATTTAAATTTTCATAGTTAGCAATCACATCAACATTAAGATAAACTGCAGATAGAACATAAATATAAATCGCAGAAGACAAGCCAAGGAAAGAGGACACAAGATATGGCGCGAGCCAGGGACAAACCCCACAATGTGTGGGGAAACCCTTTGATCAAATCTTCTTTTATCTTCAAAGTTCAGCAGAGAAAGAAACAGAGAGAGAGAGATAGTACAATTACAACATAAGTCAACACTTTGACTTTCTCTAGATCTAAGCATAGATCATCTCCTATAATGATGGGATCAGTTGAAGACATTCTGCTTCAACTGATTCTCCTAGGTGACATCTTCACCTATCCATTTCGTTCATCTGCTGCACCTTACTATATAGCACCATCAAGCTGCATCATGTTGCTCATGATCACTGTGTAGCCCATACATCAAGCTGTCCATGACCTCATACTTCATGCTTGCCCATGTGTCGTGCTGCTTTATTATTTCATCATATTGCCCATAATTATGATTACATTTATCATGATACTATCCATGCTCCATACATCATGCTGCTCATAAGGCTACCCATGCTATCCTTCTATTGCTTCATTATGGAGTTCATACACATATCAGCCTTAGCTACTTGCTATGGCTTACAACTAGGCTATGGTTCCATGCAATCCCATTATTTTCGTATAGGGTTTGCTCAGGGATATGACTGTCTATATAATTGTATTCCATACATTAAACTAGACAGTGTATTCAACGTGTTTCTTCTTACCTTGCTACCTTTACTGCGTTTCATCACTTGTGACTTTACAACATGTAAGTCTCCAGCGTTGACTGCGTATATATTTCTGAGCTGCGTGTAGTCTCCTTTCATTACTGCGTTTTAATTTTCATTCCTTACTACAGCTAGGGTTTCACTGTGGCTAGGACATCACTACAGCTAGGGCATTACCTGTGGCTAGGGCATCGCATATTTCTGTCCAACGTCAGCGTATATATATGATGCTCAGCGTATCCACGATGCTCAGCGTATCCACGATGCTCAGCGTATCCACGATGCTCAGCGTATCCACCTGCATAAATATATTACTGCATAAATATATTACGTGGCCCCGATCGCCCCCGATCTTATTGTACATCATGATGAAGCCTACGATGATGCCGACGGTGCCGAATACCAAAAGCGCCACGGCCAGGGAAATTTCTTTAATGGGAGGACTGTTGTGTACAGCATAAGAGCCCGTTGAATCGTCCTCTGTGATGGAAAATGCGTGATCTACATACGCCATGAATTCTGAATCAAACCCTCGCAGCTTTAAACTCAAATCCTTGCAGCTCCAAATGTTTATATTATAGCAGTATGACTACGTGACATTCATTCCCGTATGTATATTATAACTGCATGGTAATTGCGTTCCCATATGTGTGGTATTATATGACTGCGAGGTATGCCTTCTTTTACTGCAGCTAGGGTAAGGCTAGATCAGCCTTTAGAGAAACGTATTCTCCTTTAGATCTCTCTGTCCACAAAACCCAAACACGTGGAGAGAGATCACAAGAGATGAGTGCAAATGAAATTAAATCCTCATCTATTTATACTAAAAACGTAGAGGTTGAATAGACACGTCGGCTGGGCTTCTAGAGCCTACATAAGAGCTGGTCGGCTTGATAATAATTACATAAACAAAATAAATTCATATATCCATAAATACTTATCGGAATCGGATGATCTTTGGATCAATCCTACACCTCTCAACGAGAGGGATCCAATAAAAATATCAGCTGCCATAAATAAGCTGACCCACATGGAGTTTGGCCCTAGTTGCCAATTTAACACTCCCTCTCAACTAGGGGGAACTCCATTCGTTGATCCATAAATCCGACTGTACTATCTCTGCCATTAGTGCCTTGCACTACTCTGCCTAGCTCTGCTGGCTCTACTCAGCTCTGCTGGCTTTGCTCTGCTCTGCTCAGCTTTGCTGGCTCGGCTCTGCTCTGCTCAGCGCTGCTGGCTCTGCTAGCTCTGCTCTGCTCAGCTCTGCTGGCTCGGCTCTGCTCTGCTCAGCGCTGCTGGCTCTGCTAGCTTTGCTCTGCTCAGCGCTGCTGGCTCTGCTGGCTCTGCTCTGCTTAGCTCTACTGGCTCTGCTCTGCTCAGCTCAGCTCCACTAGCTCTGCTCTGCTCAGCTCTACTGGCCCTGCTCTGCTCAGCTCAGCTCTGCTAGCTTTGCTCTACTGGCTCTGCTCTGCTCAGCTCTACTGGCTCTGCTCTGCTCAGCTCAGCTCTGTTGGCTCTGCTCTGCTCAGCTCTATTAGCTCTGCTCTGCTCAATTCAGCTCTGCTAGCTTTGCTCTGCTGGCTCTGCTCTGCTCATCTCCGCTGAACTATGAAGAAGAAGAATTGATCGAGAATGTCTCATACCATTCTCCACTGACCCGAAGTCAGACTCAGAGTGCGTACCACTAGTCCCAGACTAGTCTCAACCAACCCGAAGTCAACGTCATAGTATGTACGACTCTTACTGGTCCTAGACCAGTACTGCACTGACATGAAGTCAGTCTCAGAGTATGTACCACTGGTCCCAGACCAGTCTCAGCCGACCCGAAGTCAACGTCATAGTATGTAAAACTCCTACCACTAGTCCCAAACCAGTATCATTGATCTCAGATCAATGGAGGACATCCTAGCATAGGGAGTACGGTAGATACAACGATGCATCCATCGGTATTACTATGGTCCCTAACTTCATTTCCCTGCTCATTGATCAGATGAGAGGTACTTCCCATGAGTCCCAGACTGCATGGGTAGGAAGCCTCGACAAGAGAACTTAATCAATCCTGTCCTCACAGGAGAACACATCAATCCTACTACAATCGCCATGGAGAACACATCAATCCAGGCCTCACAGGAGAACACATCAATCCTGCTACAATCGCCATGGAGAACACATCAATCCAGGCCTCACAGGAGAACTAATCATCTTGCTACACAAGAGAGCGAATCATCTTGTCCCACAAGAGAGCGAATCATCTTGTCCCACAAGAGAGCGAATCATCTTGTTTCAGTGCGCACCACCAGGGGAGGGTGAGTCACCCTGTGGTCATATGTTGCTCCAATAGAACTGCAAGCCCCCCAAAGCTCCTAGAGCTCAATGTATGCAGCATGCAGGACCCTTTTACAAAGGTCTCTCGACGACTCCAAGTCGTTCGGGAAAATCACAAATTTGATCTTTCCTCAGGGCTCTGTCCTGTACATCATCTCAGTGTGATGGAGCCTCCTTGATCATCGACTTACCATATCCCAGATAAGGCAGTAATTGATGTCTATCTGCTGGAGAAATTGTCAAATACGAGATTCCTCAATAATCGAATCCCATCTCTGGTTGTCACAAATATTCACAGTGGTATTCATCATGTGAACAAACAGCTCACTGAAGAGCTTCAGCAACTAGACTGCCTCACAGAAGGTCGTACTATCAGCAATGTATTCTTCCTTGGTGGTGCTCAGAGTCACTGACTTCTGCTTCCTGCTCATCCAGGATATCAAGGCAGGTTCCAAACAGCACTGAGAAGTGCTCTAGTGATCCTCCATACTTCCTGTCCACTCATCATTCGAATAATCATGTGGTTTCATATTTCCGGCAGTGTATCTCAATTCATGAGAGATTGTGCCCTGAAGATATCTTAGAAGATTCTAGGCACCAATCTAGTGAGGCTCAACCAAATATGAGCTCACCATGTTGACTGCAACACAGATGTCCAGACGGAGGTTCTCCAAGAACATCAACGCGAATGAGTTTATGAAACTCAGAGGCATTTCCCAAATCTGGTCCGACATCATTACCATATAACTTCTGAAAGATAAGATCCTCGAGGGAGTCACAAGCTTGCATCTTATCTTCCCACATTCAAAATCCAGAGGGTCTGCACCTGTCAGACATAGGTGCCGATACGAGAGGTTTATCATCCACAACCTTCGAGTAATGGTTTGGATCGGTTTCACTCCTAGTGAATCTCAGCTGCATTAGACAGTTATCAATCCTCTCATATTACGCCCGAGGTGTTTTTCTTCAAGTCATAGAGGGCTTTCTTCCACCTGTATACATGAGATACCCTGATCATTATTCTCAAACTCCTCGAGTTGTTCCAAGCCTGTGGACCTGTTGCATGAGGGGGAATGGTCCCCTTATAATATTTTCCTTTGGTGCATTTCAGACATGTACCTTCATGCTCCCCCTTTTTTTTTTTTTTTTTAAATTCAGGCATCCTAGTCACCATCTAACTCATAGACCTCTGGTGCAGAGTCAAAGGACATGGTCCCCAGTGGACTTCCTGCAACTTGATACAACCATGAAAAACATCTTTAAAAGATCTATTTTCAAACACGTACCTTTCCATCGATAAGTGCCACCCTGTAACCTTTGACTTCCATTTCCGAGATGGACACCAGGTTCGATCAGGTACATAAAAGAGATTTTGGGGTTCCTTGCTTTCATGGAAGAGTCGACCATTTCCTTGATGACCTGCATTACCAGTCATTCTTTTGATCATTGAAGATGTCCCAGGAATGATTGTTATCTTCATCAAGAGATGTGTCTCTGCCATTCAGACACTACTTCGCATAACGGCCGAACTTATTTCAACAAGGCATCCGCCTTTCCTTCCACCCTTAGATCCGAACTTCCCAATGAAGTGATCTTAAGATGGACCATCAAAATCTTCCGCTGCGCCATTCTGATAACATTCTTTGCTTTGAATTCACCCTTGGTGAATTATGAGGAACCCATTGATTCTTCTATCTTGTCCCAACTGTCTTCGGTGATTGCTATTTCACTCTTGCTTGGGCATTGTCTTCACCTCAGCTCTGATACCATGTTAAGTTTAGGTATGTTCTATGCTAGAGCAATTTATTTAAATTTTCATAGTTAGCAATCACATCAACATTAAGATAAACTGCAGATAGAACATAAATATAAATCGCAGAAGACAAGCCAAGGCAAGAGGACACAAGATATGGCGCGAGCCAGGGACAAACCCCACAATGTGTGGGGAAACCCTTTGATCAAATCTTCTTTTATCTTCAAAGTTCAGCAGAGAAAGAGACAGAGAGAGAGAGATAGTACAATTACAACATAATTCAACACTTTGACTTTCTCTAGATCTAAGCATAGATCATCTCCTATAATGATGGGATCAGTTGAAGACATTCTGCTTCAACTGATTCTCCTAGGTGACATCTTCACCTATCCATTTCGTTCATCTACTGCACCTTACTATATAGCACCATCAAGCTGCATCATGCTGCTCATGATCACTGTGTAGCCCATACATCAAGTTGTCCATGACCTCATACTTCATGCTTGCCCATGTGTCGTGCTGCTTTATTATTTCATCATACTGCCCATACTTATGATTACATTTATCATGATACTATCCATGCTCCATACATCATGCTGCTCATAAGGCTGCCCATGCTATCCTTCTGTTGCTTCATTATGGAGTTCATACACATATCAGCCTTAGCTACTTGCTATGGCTTACAACTAGGCTATGGTTCCATGCAATCCCATTATTTTCGTATAGGGTTTGCTCAGGGATATGACTGTCTATATAATTGTATTCCATACATTAAACTAGACAGCGTATTCAACGTGTTTCTTCTTACCTTGCTACCTTGACTGCGTTTCATCACTTGTGACTTTACAACACGTAAGTCTCCAGCGTTGACTGCATATACATTTCTGAGTTGTGTGTAGTCTCCTTTCATGACTGCGTTTTAATTTTCATTCCTTACTGCAGCTAGGGTTTCACTGTGGCTAGGACATCACTACAGCTCGGGCATTACCTGTGGCTAGGGCATCGCATGTCAGCGTATATATATGATGCTCAGCATATCCACGATGCTCAGCGTATCCACCTGCATAAATATATTACTGTAGTGAACGTCAGCGTATATATATGATGCTCAGCGTATCCACGATGCTCAGCGTATCCACCTGCATAAATATATTACTGCATAAATATATTATGTGGCCCCGATTTCCTCCAATCTTATTGTACATGATGATGAAGCCTACGATGATGCCGACAGTGCCGAATACCAAAAGCGCCACGGCCAGGGAAATTTCTTTAATGGGAGGACTGTTGTGCAGGGAAAATTTTAAGAACCCCCCGTAAATTTATAAATATAATAAATGGGCGAATCTCCATGGTATATGGGAAAAATGGAAGGCGATTTTATCAATAATATAATATGTATATATAATTTTCTGGCGAATCTTTCACCAGGCATGGCGAATATTTTACTCAATTATAAAATCTTGTAAGATCTTGGCGAGTCTTTCACTAAATAATAAAACTTTGTAAAGTCCTAGTGAATCTTAGCATAGGCTACATGCTGGTTTAATTCCCCCATTTAAATAGGCTACATTCCAGGTGAATACCATGGGTCAATACCATGTGCCATTTTGGTGAATACCATGGGTCAATACCATGTGCCATTTTGGTGAATACCATGGGTCAATACCATATGCCATTTTTATTTTTATTAATTCTAATATTAGGGTTAATAATGGTTTTTTGCATGGTATTAATAACAATCTAGTCCATGGTATTTGTCCCATAGTATTTTGGCCATAGGTTTCACCTAAATAGAACCCATTTTTTGAGTGTTCGTAAATATAAGGTGACTTATGGAGTAAATATAAAAAAATGTTTTATTTGTTTACCATACCTCTCGTTTATTTATATTTTTATTGATTTACCATACCTCTTTTCCAAATATGGTATTTGGCCCATAGGATTCACTTAAATAAAACCTCTTTCTTGAGCCTTCATAAATAGAACGAGGGTTATGGACTAAATATAAAAAGAGGTTTTATTTATTTACGATACGTCTAGTTTATTTATATTTTTATTTATTTGCCATACTTTTGAGTAAGTATAAAAAGACGTTTTATTTATTTACCATACCTCCACTTTACTTATATTTTTATGTGTTTACACCCTTACATGTATATAAGGTGACTTATGGAGTAAATATAAAAAATGTTTTATTTATTTACCATACCTCTCATTTATTTATATTTTTATTAATTTACCATACCTCTTTTATAAATATGGTATTTGGCCCATAGGATTCACTTAAATAAAACCTATTCTTGAAAAATGGGCGAATGGATTCACTTAAATAAAACCTATTCTTGAAAATGGGCGAATGGAAGGTTGTAAGTCCTAATTTCAAGGGCTAAATTTACCCTTTTTACCCTCTCCCTTAAAATAAGGTGGGCTATTTGAGGTGATTTGTAAAAATGTACTATGTTACAAAATATTCACCCACTAAAAATTTAAAACCCCTTAATTTCGCCAAAGGGCGAACATTCGCCCCTAAAATTATCCTTGCTGTTGTGTACAGCGTAAGAGCCCGCTGAATTGTCCTCTGTGATGGAAAACGTGTGATCTACATACGCCATGAATTCTGAATCAAACCCTCGGAGCTTTAAACTCAAATCCTTGCAGCTCCAAATGTTTATATTATAGCAGTATGACTATGTGACATTGATTCCTGTATGTATATTATAACTACTTGGTAATTGCATTCCCATATGTGTGGTATTATATGACTGCGAGGTATGCCTTCTTTTACTGCAGCTAGGGTAAGACTGGATCAGCCTTTAGAGAAACGTATTCTCCTTTAGATCTCTCTGTCCACAAAACCCAAACACGTGGAGAGAGATCACAAGAGATGAGTGCAAATGGAATTAAATCCTCATCTATTTATACTAAAAACGTAGAGGTTGAATAGACATGTCGACTGGGCTTCTAGAGCCTACATAAGAGCTGGTTGGCTTGATAATAATTACATAAACAAAATAAATTCATATCTCCATAAATACTTATCGAAATTGGATGATCTTTGGATCAATCCTACACCTCTCGACGAGAGGGATCCAATAAAAATATCAGCTGCCATAAATAAGCCGACCCACATGGAGTTTGGCCCTAGTTGCCAATTTAACACAACTTCTGGAACATCCCCCACAGTTAGGGCCTACACGGCCTCCTCAATGGTTACTTCTACTATCCCCATACCATCCTTAGTTGTTGTCATTGTATCTACGCCGCAATCTGTCACTCGCGAATTCAGGGTCTCAATCAATGCTCAGCTCACAACACTCAGGGTTTTGCTCAATCACTCAATTTGCAAATGACCAAGTGTTGTTTGCTGCGCAATCCTTTGTATTTTATAACGATTTTTGAATTCAAATTCAATTGTTCCCCCCAATTCCGGTTCATTAATGTTTTCTTGGTGGTTGTTGGGCATGGGATCCCTCGCAGTAGGTTTTGGGGTTTAAAGCCTGAATTTGGGTTAATTGTATTGTAAGACTCCGCGAAGTGCAAGCACGGAGCACGAAAGTCTAGGATGAATCATAGGATTGTTCGCCCTAAGAATTGTAAAATAATGTAAAGTTGTGTCAGCCTACCAATGGTCTGCGGGCAATGGGATTGTATAAATAAAGCAAGGCTTTAAGTGTAAAGATAGTTTTTTGCAAGCAAGTAATAGATAGATGTGAAGGCATGGTTAGAGCATAGGGGGAAAGTTGAAGTGTATTGGGTCGTAGAAGTAGGAAGAGGCTTTGAAGCTGAGTGCGCAGAGACCTAGTAGAGTCCACAACTGAGTGCTTGGACCCCTGCAGCTGAGTACGCAGGGCGCGGAGTCATGTCTGTATTTGGAACTGAAAGTTACTAAAGAAGACTATTATGTGCATCTATTCTGGAATCCTTATTTTGATGTTGTGCGTTGCTGTTACTCAATTTATTTACTACATGCACTCGAGGAATACTTGTATGAATGCTTGTATGTAAATTTAATCTAAGTAATCAGATAATGGAGACTAGATGAGGAGGACTTGGGTAAATAACACGGGTCGCGCTGTGACTAGAACTGCACGAAGATAGTATCACAGGGTGTGGGGTGCCCGCAGGTGCGCATAATGCAGTAAGTGCGAAGGTTGGCCCACGTACCAATCACCACATATCATACATCCCCAGGGTGCGGAAACCTGGTTCTAGCACCCTCCCATACTACTTCGGGTGAGACCTCAGTCCGAGATCCGCGGACTGTTGCCGAAAGGGCCAGTAGTACCGGGATTTTCTTAGCTAAATCACTTCCGAACCTGGGTCAGGCCCCGCTAAGCCAACAAATGGTTCCGTTGTCCAGACCGCGATCTGCATAAGGGATGTCTGATGTCGTGCCACTAGAATCCAACAAAGAAGGAAATTGAAGAGTGGTTGGATAAGAAGATTTGCGAGTTCGCGACACATGAAAACAGAACCCTGCAAGTATCTAAGAAAAAGTGGTTGGAGCGCTATGTGTATACAGAAATCCACGAGATTTTCTTTGCATCCTTTCCATTTGAGCTGTATGAGTGAATCACGAGGTTAGCCAACAGCCAGGGAAGGTGTATGCTCGACCAACCAATAATGTGGACACCGGTGCTAGTGCGCAGACTAGAAGCCTCAGAGGATAAGATAGCGTGAGTTGTGGACCACTGGCTAAACCGAATAATAGGAGGATTTACTACTAAGTTCGCAGTGGACACAACCATTAGTTACAGAGAGGCAGAGTGACATTTTCTCAAGGGACGATGAGGTAAGTATATTAAATCTTTGAACACCTGGATTAAGATGTTGTTATGTGAAAAGGGGGTTATCTGAATAAATTAATGTTTGGGACTACGCGGAGAGGAAATATCTACAGAAGCGGAAGTAGTGAAGAATTAGAAAACAATCCCTTAATTTCACCCTCGCGGGAAAGTGAGGACGAGGTCATGAAGGTATCTCCAAGAAGCGCGGTCAATTTGATAATGCAGCGGATTCCATGGTTACCACCTCCACCCACACCGCCACCCACTTCACCTCCCTCACCTCCATCTCCACCCACTCCACCTCCACCATCTCCACAGTTCAATATGGAGAGCACAATCAAACTACCAGTGTTCATAGGAGTAGGGAATGAGGATCCAGACCAATTCTAGTCCATGGTAAGAGTAGTATGGGAATCACAAGGTTTCACAGATGACAATATTAAGAAGGCTACATTGGTGAGCGCGCTGCAGGATCGTGCATTAACATGGTACATCAAGCACTCTAACGACCACCCAAATGCAGGGATAGCAGAGATCCAGAATGCATTGAACAGAGAATTTAGCAGGCCAAAATCAGAGATGCAGTCAATCATCGGGTTTAAAGAGATTGCGATGCTTCCAGGTGAGACTCCTTGGGATCTAGACCAAAGGTTGAAGAGTACGATCCACGAGACCAATATGATGCTAACGGATGCACAGCATCACACATGGTTTGTAGCATCTCTGACACCACACTTAAGAACAGCATTGTCACAATAGAAACTTTCTACCCAGGCCGAAGCGTTGGAAATGGCAATGAGATTACATGAAACCCCGATATAAGACCCTGGATTGGGAGTTCAACAAATCCATGCACAACTATAGAATCTGTGTTTGGAAATGAAAATCTTGAAGCAGGATAGAGCACTGTAGCCAGAGGTGCGCGAGGAAGTATGGTGCATAAAATGCAAAGGCCAGGGTCATGAAAAGGATCACTTTCCAGTGTTCGCAAACTACTTGGCAAGAGGAGGGCCAATGCCGTTGAGACCGGAGGCGCATGCAAGGCTGAGCGCGGCACCCGCTTTATGGTGCGCGATGTGTCAGATAGGAGGGAAACACACGACGAACAATTTTCATTTGCTGCAGAAACATACACAAACACCCCAGCAATTGTTTTGTAATTTCTGTAGGTCGGTAGGCCACGATGAGCGCACTTGTCGTAATTACAAGATAATGATGGATTGGACCCCAGCCTATAGGATGCAGACCGAAATACAAGCCCTTGACCAAGATGCACGGATGGCATGCGCTGGATTTCAGGGGCAAGGTCGAGGACGAGGAGGAATGGGACCAAGAAGGGGCCTCAGACAATTAATTTGTTACAATTGCGGAGGACTATGGCACTATGCCCACGACTGTACCAACCCGACATGGATATCCTGTACGTATTGTGCTCAGTTTGATCATGAAACAATAGACTGTCCTATGTTGATCACAAAGATGCATGAAAAAGGGGTATTCCAGCCTCCCCTGACTCAGAATATACAAATGATGAGGTCTGAACCACGCAAAGAGGACTCAAATGTAAACATGATGCTTAGACGTGGTGCGACCATGGGAGAGGATAAGGGAAAGCAGCTAGAGGAAAGTACGTGGGTTCGGAAGGCTCTTGCAAAGGAACCCGAGTTTGACTTAGAACATGCAAAGGAGACATTCATGGAAGCTAAGAAGAGCTTCAAGGAGGCCTCCACTTCAGGTAGTAAGGATCAACCAGAGCCAGGAATGGATCCTTTCTTACTACCTTTCTGGAGACATGCATGAAATTTTTGTGCGACAACAAGTCAGTTAAAGGACTACAGGAACTGATCACTAGGTGCGCGGGGTCAGGGGAACTGCGCATCGTCTAGAAATTGGGGAAGCATGCATTGTGCACTTGAAGAGGAATGAGGTTGACTGCACAGATTGGGGAATATGAAATGGATTAGGTAATCCTAGATCTGGGTTCGGACGCGAATGTATTACCAAAGCAAACATGGGAACGTATGGGCAGGCACGTGTTACAGTGGTCCCCTATTCAATTACGAATGGCGAACAAACATAAGATTTTGCCCATGGGAAGGTTGCACAGGGTAATATTTGATATTAAAGGCGCGAGCACACAAACGAATTTCGAAGTAATAGATATTGTTGATGAAAGAAATCCCTATCCCGTGTTGTTAGGAATAGACTAGGCCACCGATATAAATGGAGTCATCAACCTGAAGAAGCGCAAGATGATCTTCGAAAAAAAATCACTACACGTAGTAGTCCCACTGGACCCAGCCAAAGGAGCGCGCTACACTGAAATAGTGCACGACGAAGATAGCAAGGATGATGTCGATTGTTTTACAAGATAACTGTGTAAGACCAGGATTGGGTGAATCCAACTGCAAATGGGAGGATCTCGTGGGAGCGCGAAAGCTCCTGCACTTCGAATTCAGATGAGGAAGTAGAGCAATGGCAGAATCGGTTGCACGAAGTAACGACGTTGAATTGCAACATGATGGTTAGATCACTGCATTGCGTGACAACAGAGGCAAGGGAGCTGCCAACATATGATGGATGGACAAAGGTGGATGAATTCCTAAGTAAATTTGAAAGCGTAGTACCAGAACAGCAACGTTCGATGCGTTGAAGTGGGCACTGCCCACAACACCCGCATGATGGTGGGGTACACATCAAGAGAAATTTAAGGACTGGTGTGGATGTAGAAGGAGGATGTGCCTATGGTTTGGAAGCCCCCGGCCTCAAACAAGAGTCGGGTGGCAAGGACGGAGCAGCTTGCACGCCCACCTGTGTCGATGGGTACAGACGTGTGTTGTGCAACCCACTCAAGCACACCCCAAATTTAGGATCGAAAATCGGAACTGGACACACCAGCAGGAGAGGCGATGCATACCACAAACATTCCACGTAGAAGCATTTAAGAAGGTATGCAGAGTCCTGAACAGGGTTCATCAGGCGAAACAAACTGACTAGGACCTGCGCGTACCAGTGGTTCGATGGGCCTATAGGGCCATGTACAAAAACCTAAGAACAGAAATGAACTAAAGCTAAAGAGCGAAGTTGAGACCATAATTTTGGAAGAAAGGAATCCTCACGCAATAGCTCTCATAGGTGGGATAGTACGCGAGGACCCGGACGAAGGAATTGTGCAATTACAGGAAGCCATTCTACGAGGGAACCTTAAACTTCACGAACTTGAAGAAGATCAGGTACGGCTGAGGAAGAAAAGCATGTTAATGGACGTAGAGATCAACAAACTGGAAAACGAAATCGCGCAAGCATGTCACGTCGATAAACTAATAATGATAGGACAAGATATGCATAGCCATACTACTGCATTAGAAGATTGCCACTGAGAATTTGTGGCTCTGCTACCATGGCTGCGACCGCACCTTACTAGACAAAGTAACCACGGGATCACATCGCATAAGGAAGAACGCGCGGTGCTGACTGTTGTGAGGGTAATTGAGGAGTGCCCGAAAACTAGGCTGGAAGGTGAATGGAAGCCTCGCACAGGTGGTGCGACCACCTGACTATCCATAGGGAGCATAGTCTCAGCGCTCCAAGTAGTTGAAAGAGAGCGCGGAACTATAAAAGAGTTTGTATGGGAGCTGCGCGATAAGGAGGTTGCGCACATGATCAATATGTCACAAGGGTCACGCCCGCACATAGGGGACTGCTCTGCTGCGTGGGTAGGCTGGGAAGTGACTGTTGGTGTCACTGTTCATGACAAGATGTCTAATTTAAGACAACGAGGAGCAGGCGACGGGAAATTAAGACACGAAGTCAGAACTAGATTTGGGACGATCTGCCGCCAATCTAGCATTAATGGGCTGAATGTGGGGGGAACAGCCGAATTTTAATTCAAAAGGCCTATAAATCACAGGTGGCTATCCAGTGAAAAACCCTTGGTGTTTTGAGAATTCAGTTGTTGCGCTATCAAGGGGGTATGGACCTTACGAATTTGGAGGCTTTGAGAGCAAGTTCATTGTTTGAGACATTGCCGAAGGAGATGCAGGACTTCCTGAATAGAATAATGTCGACCATCGAGGAATCCGCGCAGAGCCCTACGCTGCCAGTGGGGGATGCATCGGAAATTCTAAAATTGCCTTGGACACCGAGGCCCAAAAAGGATCCACAGGCAGTAGGATTAGTCTGCATGTCTCAGCGAAATCCATGGTTTGGTAAATTGTCTATGGAAGACAAGGGAAAGACTGTTAATCTTGAGACAAAAGATAAGGAGGAGGATCTCCAGGGTTTCGTAGAAGAGATCAAGGCAGATGAATAAATGGAGGAAGACATTCAACCAATGCACGTTGTAGCAAAATTGCCCAAGTATGTCCCTCTACGGAGAGGGAAAGCAAAAGTACCCAAGGATTTGGATGCCGTTAAGAGCGCACTCCAAACCCTGCTCCTCCTAGATGGAATTATGTTTGAAGGTTCGATTCTAGGTCACGTTCCCACGATGAAATTTGAAGATTGGGACCTCACAGACAGTGAAAAGTTCCCACATTTGGAGACTAGCAAACTCATGAAACAGAGCAAGGAGGGGTTAGTTACAGCGTTAGAACCGTAGAAATGGTTGCGCAGTGTGGAGGAGGCTAGGCTACTCCACCTACTATGGATTCCACACTTTCACCGGGCACCAATCACAATCTTTTTCATCAGGCAACTACTTTTCCTTGTGCACGATGGGTACTTGTGGCTGGAGGAGCCTATTCCCATCACGGTGGAGCTTATTCACAGGATTTCTTGGCTTCCCTGTATGGGAAGGGACCCCGCGGAAATAGCTGGCAAAAGCAGAGATTTGGCGCTCGCAGAGGCCATGAAGAAGAAATACAAGTTGGAAAAGAAGCAGAGAGGCTACGTAATTAGTAGCATTCAAGACAAAGGGGTGTGCATAGCCACCTGGCTGCTGGCCGGGAAGGTGATGAGAAAATTCCGCAGCAACGAGGTACCAACGATGGTTGTCGCACTGGCCAAACAATGCGCGGAGGGGTTCCAATTCAACTGGGCCAAATTCCTCTGTGAGGAATTCCTAACCAACTGCAAAGAAGCTCAGGAGCAGGGCAAGACCTTCCACTACGCATGGTTGCTCTTATCTATCTTATTGGTGATAGGGGAACTGCCTGAGGACAATCAGTTCCCTCCCCTTGAACAGGACTTGCCAGAGGCGAAAATACACATCACTCTGGGTGACGAAGGACGCCACGTGAATCCGCGAGACCAAGATCTTCTGGGTGCTCATGGAGGCGAGTGTCCAGATGTGGATCAACAAAAGGCCATGCCTATACCCCACAATGTATGATAGTCTGGGGAGCTTTACAGTCAAGGCGGATATGCACAATGTGTATATCAAGGCGTGTAAGGATCCGACATAGAATTGGGCCAAACTTCCTTTCATCACGATTTATGATGTCGTTTTCATTGTTCTCAACTCATGGCCACCCGAGTGGCGTGCCCCGAATCTAGCAGCGCGCAATGAGACAGCGATACGAAAATAGAAGGATGCCACGAAGTTGTTGGCATAGAAAAAGCGCAATGAGCAGTTGGCCGAGGAGGTAAGGGCTTCTCGCGAAGTAGCGAAGGCCACCGCAGAGCAGACCAAGGCCGTCGAAAAAGCAGCAGCACCACTGGCAACCAGGGCCACCACGACATAGGAGGAAAGAGGCCTGAACCTGACCACAGGACAAGGGACAAAAGACACGGCGGAAGGTGCGGACCCAAGCACGACATCTACATAGCTGAAATGACTGCACGGTATGGAACGAACAAGGCCACAGAAGAAGACCAAGGCTTCCAAACTGGATGGTGAACCCATTACACTGACAGAGGGTGACCTATACGACATCGGCGACATAGTTCGCGAGGTCACTAGGGAAGCGCTCCACGAAGATGTTAGCCTCCTTGTTATAGACATTTTTGTGCCTTACAGCTATAAGCATGAAATGTCCATAAACCAAGGGCTCCTAAGTCCCTAAAAGTGTTGTTCCAACCCCTAAAGGAACAAGGTCAACAAATTACAGCTTCTCCCATAAGTTCTCCACCAGAAACTGCTCAGAATAAGTCAAAACAGGATCATTTCAGCTGCTCCACTAGCTAAGTGCGTTGCATAGCACCTAAGTCCACTAGCTAGGTGCGTTGCAACGCACCTAAATGCACTACCAGGGTGCGTTTAGCGGGAAATGACAAATGGCAGTGTCATTCCGCGAGGTGGAGAGACAATGGAAGCTTCCAGAATCTTCTCCAATGACACTTGCCTCACTGAATTCGACCAAGAACGAGTAAGAGGCTTTCAGTCTCCAAGTGGAAGCAAGAACTGATAGAGAGAAGCCACTAATCAAATCATGAGCTGACTCATCCTCCTTGCATACATCTATATATGGATCCCTCATCCCAGAGATCCAGAGGCTGGAATTTTGCACATTGTAAGGAATTGCTGTTGGTTTTGAGACACATATCAGAGAATTGGGTGATCTATGCTTTGTTGGGGGTGAAGAAGGGACTTCTTTGTTGGGAGGTTGATGTTGGGTCAGGAATCATCGGTTGTAACTCCTCCTAGATCTTCTTGTATATCAATAAAAACTATTTGAGTTTCTTCTCCATGCTTTTGTATCATTGATGCTTGTTACATTTGTATGGTTAACTTAAATCTGATCCTAAGTTATTTATGAATATAAATCCATGTCTTTGTATAGTTTCCCTCTTCTGTGATCTTACAGGTGCTGGGTGAAGCTGGGAAAGTAAGGGAGCAGGTAGCTGGAAGCTGTCAAAGAGGAGAGAGATTGGATCAAAGGACTAGCGCAAGACACAGGTTGGTTCTTCCTATTCCTCTTTTTTTATAGTTCATAAAGGAGATACAAAAGTAGTTTTCTCTATTTTTTTCTAAGGTAGCTGTCACACCTTAGTGGGATAGAGAAGTTCTAAATAGACACTTTTCCCGATAACAAAATGGCGACCATACTGGGGATCGTGTCTAATTAGTTTGTTTTTGTTTCTCTTGTTGTTTATGTTAACACCCAGGTTGTTCCCTTTGACTCCTGAGGGAATACGGTCGGGGTAACCACTAACCAAGCTTTGGATTACAGGTTCTAGCCTACCTGTAATCAGAGAGGGCTCTCTCTTTTAGTTTTAACTTTGTTTTTGAGGATTTTAGGCTAGTTGTGAGGTGAGAGTTTGTCTGAATTTTGGTTGCGTACTATTGTTCAAGGAAGGGCGTGCAAATATGAAGGAGGGTTCAATCCATTGGGCATGTGGAGTCCAGAAATGATTAGGATTTGATGTCTGTGATAAAGAGAGGTTCACTGCAAGGCTAGATGGGTATTCATGATACAAACTTTGATATTTAGCAAAGAAAACAGTATAAATTACACCAGGAAAGGTAATTAAGAGTTCTTTCATAGTGCAATACGAAATGAAGAACAAATCCTACTCAGCAGCAACAGAGAATTACTGAATAAAGATTTATCATGTGATTAGAGAAAATGGGAGCATTTAAGAATTCCACAGTTGCAGCTAACCTTGAAGAAAACATATTTAGTAGTAAGGATTGAGTTTAGGGTGTCTTTAATGTTCAAATCCCGAACTAGTCTTTTACCTTTATACCAAGATTAAAGACCATACATCATAGATAGATTACAGAAGAGATAAAACATAAATACAGTTAGAAAACACTTATTGTATCACGCCATAACACGAGAATCCTGCAGCAGTCAGTAATTTCATCACAACACGTCCAAGCCAAACATATCTCCTGGAAACCAACAGCTCCTTTGTATTATATCTTTCAGAGGAAATACAGCCGAGTTCTCTTGAACAAATGAGTAACAAAAACCCCCAATAAACTGTGCGGGGGTGCATATCTACAAAAATATCATAGAAATATCTCAACAATGAGTTATTGCACAATAACTGCTCTTACCAACTTTCAAAGATATTTCTTTCAAAATTAAAAGCTACTTTAATGAATATACAACAGCTGCTGGCTGTTTGTCAGAAGTTCTTGACTTTTGAGGGCCACTGGCTCTGTAGGGTGCTTTGCATTGATTCTAAATAATACGCCTTTATTGCTTTGTCATGTTGTAGCTATCTCAGCCCTGTCATCTGCATCTGTCGGTGTTGCTTTAGTGGCCAAATTGGTTTGCTGAGTTGGCTCAGTCCACTCTTTTCCAGTCATAGTAAATATATCAATTTTCTGAACATGATGACTTATGATTGATGTACAAAAGTTTGGTGAAAAATCTACTTCCTCACAGCAATGTCTGTATCATGCTTGTCCACCATTCCTGAGTAGGCAACTGATGTCTCAAAATTGTGCCTAAGGTTTCATCTACCTCAGTATATTTGTAGTAATTTGGAGGCACTTCAAATAGATGTCTAATCTCATTCATGATAAAAAACAAATTCTCTATTCTGTCATAGAGACTCTGCCCAAATGCAGGCCCTATTTCCTCTGGGGCACTTGATGCTGCAGTGATCTGATTTGTAGCAAATGTATTTACCCTCTTGGCATAGTTTTCATGGGATAGTAACCTTCTTGCACTGTTTAGTAAGCTGGGAAGGCCTCTGTTATGCAATGCTGTAAATTTCTCCATGAATTTGTTCACCTCTGTCTGCATTTCTTGGCATCTTCTATCCAATGTTTGCACAAGATTTCTCAAAGTGAGCACCCTTTTTACTAGTAAGATGGTGTCAGTTCTGTTAGAGATGCCCATTGCTGCCAGCTGAGGGCCTGTGCGGTTGTTAAGGACATTGATCATCCTATTGGCTATCTCAGGCATATTTCCTAGAGATGCCCTTGCTCTTTGACTTTCCTTGTGGGCCTTGCCTATGAGATCTATGTGCTCATGGATGGTTTCAATATATTTCCATTGATCTTTTATAGACTGACCAATATTGGCCCACAGGACTTTCTTGATTTCAGCCACCACTTTGTCAAGAGAGAGCTCTTTCTCCAGTTCTTTTATCTTTTTCTCAAGAGCCCTCACCTCTCTTGTTTTTTCAGCTACACTTTGCTTTGATTTATCATACTTTTCATTAAGCGTAGCTAATTTTTCCTTGGCCTCATTTAGTTCTGCCATCTGGGCCTCCAGAGCTTGAAGTTCTTTCATCATATTTTGCATATCAAGGCTGGGTGCCTGTCCTGATGTTGTTGCTGGTGCTGCTGCTGTATTTGGTGTTGATGTTGAAGGGCCTGCCCCAGCTGTTTGTCCTGTGGGAGGACTTATAGTTTGAGGAGGTTCCTCAAGGTTAATCACTGGTTGCGGGGGCTGAAATGTCTACCTTCCTTCTTTCTATTTCAGGGCTGCCTGTAGTGCACCCTCTGTTGCTATCAATCTCCCTTCTGTTTCTACTAATTGCTTGTGTAAAGTTAGCAGCATGGCTGCTACATCTTGGTCCTTTCTCTGCAGAGCAACATATTCTGTTTGAGGGTGAAGGGTTGCTGGAATTTTGACCATCTTCTTCAAAGCTGCTATATCTTCCTCTTTTTTCTTTAGTAGTGCCTGCACAGCTTTGGGATCACTTGGGTCATGCCCAAGCTCTATAATGATATCTTAGAAAGACCTAATCATGTTTTCTTTGGCTTGAGAAGATGCTTTCTCCAATTCTAATTGGGCAGTAGTATTATGGAGACTATTTTGCAGTTTGTGTGCTAGAAAGGTTTTGTCTGCAAGAGTGGAGTAGACCATCTCACTCGTTTGCTTATGTAGCTCAATTTGGTCCATTGGGTGGATGTCTTTTGCAAATACTTCCAGGTTGGTTCTGATGTAATCTGTAGTTGACTGTGGCTGCAGCATGGTAGGCATGAAATGACTCATAGTCATTTTCCCCTCTGTAATGTCATATGCTGACATGAGCCTCTGTTCGTTGGTGGGAGCCATCTTGAGCAAATGATTATAAAGCTGGAGTCTGACTGGCTCATTCATTTTCTTAATATCAATAAATTGCTGCTTAATGCTGGATTCTCCTCTTCTTTGCTGGCTTGAGGAGCTGACCTCTCCTCCAAGTGGTCTTTCTTGTTCCTGTTGGAAGGAACTGGCTGGTGCTTCCATGCTAGGGGGGCCCATACCTATGGATGGTCCAATAGGCATCTCTTCTTCAGAAAAAGGATTTAATCTTTGCCTTTTCTCCCCTTGTTGACTTGCTGATGTAGTGAGGGGAGTTTCTTGTTGTCTATCCCTCTTCCTGGTTCTCTCTTCATTCAATGGGGTTTGGAGCACCGAGGTATCCACTACTATTTCCTGCCTTGGAGGCACACTCTCTTGAGCCTGTTGCTCTGTAGATACAGGGACCTCAGCCATTTCTTCTTGTTGTTTGGTCTGCTCTTTCTGCTGTTCTGTTGTTGGGAGCGGCTGATCCTGCTCCATTTCTTTCCCTTTATCTGTGCTGGCTGCCTGAGGAGTAGTTTGAGCTGCTTGCTGAGGAGCTGTAGAAGATGAGGCAGCTGCTCCAAGTTGAGTATGATAAGAAGAAGAAACCTGTCCACAATATTCCAAGTCAGCTTCCTTCTCAAGTTTCTTGGCTTCTTTTAGTGCTATTTCCTCTTTAGTACTTACCTCTTCTAGAGTGCCCTCTTTCCATCTTAACAAATTTGCATATTTTTCAATATGAGGCAACCTGACATGATCATAGCTAGCCAACTTATATTTGACCCTTCTAAGACTAATGAAATGATTGGGATCATAGGGTATCCAGAGGAAACTGGTTTGCAACCCGAGGCGTTGCAGGATCTTATCTGCTTCTTGCCATGCCTCTTCTCTTTTATTATAAATAAATGGGCCTAGCTGGTTTCTAACTTTGAGTTGTACCTTCTTATTTTTGCTGTGGAAATGGACCATGTCTGCATTTCCAAATTGTCTGAAATATTCTAAAGCAAAAAGTCTCATAGGGACATATCTTGGTAACCTATATGGGGCTAACTCACAACCATATATTCTGATCACTGTATGGTGTTGGTAAAAGTACCAATCCCCAATGCTGTAGGCCTTTGAGAGCTGGAGGATCCTTTGCATCTCATTTGTCAACCTTGGAGGAGGAGAGCTCAACAACAAGGACATGGCTGGATGGATGAACAGGTCTATGAATTCACAGTAGTTATATTGTGAAAAAGATATGTGATGAAAGACTGAAGACCAAAATACTACAGACCTTTGGTTCCCTTGGGCATCAAACTTCTTAAGAGTAATAGGGAAGCTATCAGGTTGATAGAATAGAAACAAGTGATAGATGTAAGAAGTGTATCTAAATATCCTTTCCCTCTCTAGATTCATCAATTTCTCATGAATTTTATTGGCAATGTATGCAACATAAGCATAGTGAACAGAAGGAGGCTTCCCATGGGAGAAGATAGACATCATGGCCAGAATGGTTTCATCAACATCCTCAGATGATCTGTATCCAGGACATAACTGATCATATCCACAAGCATTTTTCCCAACTCATTGAGATATACATTTCCAATGGGAGGAGTCCTCATAGTTTGAGAGCCTGATTGAATGAATAATTGATTGATCTTTATAATTTGGGCACTGGACAGCTTGCCTCCTTTCTTTATCAAATCCATCATGGAGAGAGGAGTCAATGTCTTTGTAGTATGAAAGTGCAACATTTGATTTATGGCCTCAGGGGTGACATGGAACAAAACTAATCCTGAGGAACTGAGGACAGCTCTCTGACATGGGTCATAGTTGGCACTGCATCGATGTAACAAATCTGGGAGGATATTGACTTGAGGGAGATTGAAAATAGGCAAATTGGAGTCCCAAATCCCTAGAATATCATTTCCACTGAGATGTTTGGCTTTGAGATCATTGAGTACATGAATGTGGTACTTGCTGTAATCTGGGATTCCCTCTGCCATTTGGTAGTCTCTGTCAGCCAGGGGCAGCCATTATAGCTCTCTTTGTGGGCATTTAAAGGTGTAATATTCAATGCTACTGGAGTTTCCATGGTCAATTGATAGTTTGAATTATATTTGAGCTTGTTTTTCTGGGCACAGCAACACAGAGCAGTGAATTCCCAATGAGGGGGAAATTTACAGAGAGGACAAGGTAGACAGAGAAGGAACTGAGTTGAATTGCTCCAGGGAGATATTTCAAATGAGCAAATGTTGGGCTTAAGGGTGGCCTTCCTGGTGGATTTGTCTAGCAGAGGTTTTTAGTTTGCGAATGCGCAAACAGACTGTGAATTTGTGGAAATTCGGCTCAATGCGGACACTCTGTGGGTAAATTTGAGCTTACAGTGGGAAATAGAGCAGTGGTTACTGAGGATTTTCTGGTAATTACAGTGTTTTCTCTTTTTCCTTGCTTGTTTTGGTGAATTATGCAAAAACCACGGTGCACAGAGGATAACTTGATAAATACCTGGTGCAATCGGCCAATGGTGGAATAACAGGTGAATTGAGGGCGCCCACGGTCTTTAAATCAACTTTTTGCAGGTTGGCGGCGAGGACGACGTGAAATTGCATGCAGGAGGCGCAACAGTCTTTTGGTGAAAAAATGCGAAAAATGTGATTTTTGGCGAAAATATGGGAAATTTGGCCTTTGGCGCGCTTTTCTTGGATGACGTCAGCATGACGTCATAGGTGGGGTCAGTACGGAGTGATGACGTGGCGGTCAGTGAGTGGTCCGCATGGATGGGGGACGTGGCGGACAGCTCAGGGCGATGGTGGACAAAGCAGTGATGCGATGCTGAGGTGGCAGTGATGTAGCCGTGACATAGACGTGATGTGGTGGGTGGTAAACAAAAGTGGTAAGTGGTAATATCGGACCGTTTGTTGTATGGGAACGGTTTTGGCAGGCGGCCTCCCGATACAATTTGGGAACGACACGCGTCCGAGCCCTGACGTCATGCTCTGACAGTTTTCGGGAGCTATCGTCCGGGCATTGGAGGCAGTCCGAAATCAATGTGAGCCATCGGATGGGAGGGCCCAGATCCAACGGACGACGGGATGGCAAATTGCCAACACGATACGGCGAGACCTGGCGCATTATTTTAATAATGTCCTTTTGTTTTTTGTGAAATGCGCATTGTAACAAGAACTTTGGATAAGCGGCAAAAGTGGGTTTAGCGATGGTTTATAAGCCAAATGGATTAATTAACGTTTGTTTGCAAAGCGGGGTTAGGGTTATTAAACCAAGCAGATCTTGGATTAATCCCTAAACTTTGTTTTTGGCGTTATTTTGCCTATTGCGCCTAAATATCTTAGCGCTCCAACCTTTGAAGTTATAAGGCTATATTTCCTAGGGGAGGGGAAATATATACTTTGGGGTTTTTTATATACAATGGTGATATAGTAGTAGGGAAAAGGGGAATATAGGGAATTAAGTAATAATGGTTAATAGTTAATATGGGAGGGGGATATGAATGAGAGGTGATAGACACTAAGTTTTTAGGGAACAAACTTAGTTTTGAGAGTAGATCAAAATGAAAAGGCTTCTACACAAGAAATGTGGCTCTTCTATACAACAAGGATCAATAAATGAGTTTGATTTATGCAATGAACAAAGGTGGTATTGGGATGTCAGCAAGGAGTTTGGTGGGGGATGATTGGGGAGTTAGACATGCTTCACTTTGTTGCTACAAAACTGCTGAATAGGAAGATCTGCATTGGCCACCATGTGTTTCCTTTGCTTAGGCCAGTGATATGAAAGAAATCATGCTTCTGCAACACCATCTACCTACCCATTCTATTGCCTAGCATTTTTTGTTATTTCAAGGAGGGTGCACTTAGAATTGCAAACCCTCATGTGCCTTTTTCTTTTCTTTTGGCATTTCCTTTTGATTTTCTATCTAAGGCTAGCCTTATTACTTCCAAGGCCCCAGATTAAGCAGTTGGGAACCTTCATTCTCTACCTAACTACTGATCTGCCAAGATTGAACAGTTTGGACAGATTTCTTTCTCTAGTCTACAACAAAAATTGAAATATGGCATGACCCAGCTTAGACTGTTGGATCACCCATTCAGAAGTAGGACAGGATCAAACAACTGCAAATAGGTGTTTTGCACACAAATATGAGATCTTTGCACCATCAAAGTAGGGCATATTTGGAACTTCCCCTGTCAATCATGAAAAATGAAACCTATTGGTATAGGTAGCTAACAGTTTATTTCATAAACTTATAAGTAGCGATCGAACTGCATTTGCCTTGACAAATGCAAAGTAGACATCTGCTACTTCAATCCATTCACTGGATCTGTTTATGATTTGAACAGCTGATTCATAGACTAACTAATTACCCTTGTGATAGCTCTTAGACCCCCCTTAGATCTACCTCTGATTGTGCATTACTGATTGCTTTTACTCGGCCAAAAACCAAAGATTAAACTGCAAACCGTGACCCAGAACCCAGATAGAATTCTCGTTTCTGCCCCAGCGCAGGCACTGTGAAGAGGTTTTGCATTTCAACGCACTTCCCGAGAGGGCTACCTGCGCTGCAATGCAGTTTCTCTGTGTAACAGGTGCGCTGATCAACCTAGCCCTATGCAGTTGAGGTTCTTTGCTTCATTCTTTCAGTTTTGTCTCTGATTTTTGCAGCCTGTGATCAGTATATGACTGTTTCAAACCCCTTTTCCTTACTGAAATTCTGCCTCATTTGTACAAAAGAACTGTAGATGTTTTTATGTGTTTGTTGAGTCATTTACAGTTTTCCATTGCAAAAGTATAATAATCGTACTGTCGTCCTTTGATTTAGATCTGTCGCAAGTGTCGATTTCGATCATAGGAGAAAGTTTATTTGTTGTTCATGGTCGATTATGCTTTTACTTTTGCCTTTGGTTTGAATTTGTGACTTTCTAGTGTCGAAACGAGTATTTATTTCAAAATCATAAAGTGTCGTAATCATCTCTACCTTTTGATTTCGAAAAGAAGCTTGTTTGTGTTTGTCGCTTGAAAGAAAATTCAAATTTGTACATCAACTTTCTTTTTAGCATCAATACTAAGAAAGTGAAAAACAAATACATGCATGTGCATTTGCATATTGACAGTCTGTTTGGCTTGATTTAGGAAAGTGCATTTACAGTGTGCTCTTTGCTCTTTGTGAAAAGATTGTCTCTTTCTTTTCCCCTAGTAGCTAGGATTTTCATTGCTGAAAAGAGATAAAAGTTTGTTTATCTTCTTTAGATTGCATTTTAGGAATTACATCTACATCTCGTGGTGAACCCAAAAGGAAAACTTCATAAGAAAGATCAACTTAAAATAAATTCAATGAACCTAACAACGCTTTGGAACTTAACGCACAACATTTAGAGGTCTAGGCTAGAGATGTATTCCGGCGTCGTAAAGCCTAGTAACTGTTGTCCTCACTGATGGTTGGGTGATTCCTCCACTTTGAGACGATAAGTGCCAGTATGGACTTGTGCTCCCACGTACCGTCGAGTATATATTGGGAGACCCCTATAGGCTTAAATCCTTTATCCATAGGAAGCCGTGTCGGCCGCCCTACTGATCGCAATGCACCGAACACAGCATTCGGGAAGATTGACTGCCATACCGTAAAAAGTATTCTGCAGTTTTGCGATTGGTTTGGTACTCCCTCTACCTAGACCTCCAGAGCAGTCCTTTTCGTTCCTTTTCAGACTCTTTAACGGAAAAGGTCCATCTGAGCACTTGTCACTTCAGGCTCATTAAAAATCGAAGGAGACTAGAGTCATCTTTTGTTTTTTCTCGACTCTTAAAAACTGAAAAAACAAGTTGTGTCAAAGCGTGTTAAAATTTATTTTAAATGGAATATTCATTACCCTTTTCCTACGTTGATCTTGGGTTGAGAAAATGGAGCCTACCAACCAAGGAATTCCCCTTGGTGGAAATCCTAGTCCCTTCTCCTCTTGGGGAGATGTTGGTGCGCCCCATATGGCCACATTGTCGCTTCCAGGACTGACAATTGGTTTGCCCGTATGGCTCTTCTCAACCTCTGTCGTTCAGAACACCACCATTCCTAAACAATCGAATCAGCAATTAGACGAGTCCATAGTTGCCCACCAGCCTTCTACTTCCTCTAATTCTTCCTCCCCTCCTTCCTCTTCGCTTGATGGAGCTGGTAAAGCTAAAAGCCAAGTTCCTAAGGAGAAGAAGGAAAAGAAGAAGAAAGAGAAGAAGAAGAAGGAGCCAAAGGCGAATGGGGGAAAATGAGTGTCGTCTAACGAAAATCCACACACTACACCGACCAGGCCTAAATCGCCATGTGTCATTTGCAAAGGAGACCACTTTCACAGAGATTGTCCTTGCATCCCCTGGATACTAAGGGACTGGTCTCCTCGTTTGCACAACCCGGTGTCGTCAACCTCTGATGATCATGTTGAAAGCACACCGTCAACTAGTGAAAGTGAAGCCCCAGGACAAAAAGGGAAAGCTAGATTTCCTTGTAAACTGTGCGAAGGCAATCATGCTGTCCACCGTTGTCCCTTCTTAGACGAAGCTAAAAGATTTTTGGATGATCGTCCGGTTTCACCGTTACGACTTCCTCCTGGATATAAAAAACTCTTTCCAAGTCTGTCCCTAGTTGAGAATCCAGCTGGCCCGCTCAGGTGGTCGGCTGAAGCACCTATCATTGAAGATAAACCATCTGGATCCATACCAGACGAAAGTCAAAAGGTCGAGGCGGCAGTTGACCCGGTCTTGCCTTCAGAAGTTTCATCTTCAGATGATACAGTCACTGAGGAGAACAAGGATGACACCATCCAAATTCTCTTCATAAACACAGACTCCGACGAACATGGGGGCAATCTACCCATTCCTTTACCGCAGGAGGGAAGTTCATCAGAGCCATACCCGGCCGTCTATTCGGTCCCACCTCCAAGCAACCTAGTTGTCTCCTTCGACTGGAATCAACTAGGCAGACCCCGTTTACCAGCTAGCGTACGATTCCGAATTATCGTTCAAATATATAGAATGGTTATGGCTGGTACCATCATAGATGAGGGGGCTTCTGTGAGTATCCTTTCCTCAACTGCTTGGAAAGCGCTTGGTTCGCCATCGCTTTTGCCTGAGATGAGAAATCTGACAGGCTTTGATAAAGGAACCAGTCGACCTTTAGGGATCCTTCCCAATGTGCCCATAACATTGAGAGGGAAGACAGTTCGCATGAACATAATGGTAGTTCAAGGACCCTTGGATTATAACCTACTCCTTGGACGAGACTATATTTATTGCATGGGAGCGATTGTCTCCTCACTCTTTAGAGTAATGTGTTTTCCGCACGAAGGAAGAGTGGTCAAGCTCGTGGACCAGCTTTCATTTCCCGTATCATGCATAGCAAATAGTCATATACCGTCCCTAAATGGTCTTTTCACGCAAGAAATGTCTCAATCTCCGGTCCATCCTCCCGATGAGCGCGAGTAATTCGGAAGGATATGACTGAAACCCAGGGGGCATGCATCCTGTTCTGCTTCGGCAGGAAAACTTCGGGTATAGGGTAGGTTTCCGTGGGAGAATATGACTAGTTTGTACCCCATTCGAGATTGGAAGAGGGGCTATTCTAGAACAAGATTCTCTTGTCAAAGTTATGTGAGTTGGCGGGCATCGTCGCTCACCTTTTTTTATTTCGAGAAACATCGCTGAAGAAGTGTTTTGTTTACACCGTAAATAGAACAATCTTTGGGTAACCTGTAAGAGGTAGACCTCTCTCGGTAAAACGAATGTTTTGGCGGAAAGAAGTAGAGGTAACCTTGAAACTCTGTTTTATACCTGGGGGCATGCAAACCTTTTGGAGTGCAAGCAAAGAGCGATAATTTATCTGTTTTTTGGATTAGTCGTTTCCTAACTTACATAAAGAAAGGATGTGGGGCAACACTCAAAAAGTTGTCGTTTTTATATGAGACATTCTTATCATATGACTGGATTAATCGAGCAGTGTTTACCGCGAGGTTCAAGCTCATTAAAAAATAAACTCAGACCGAGAAAATGTTTCCACCCACGTTTAAACTCGTTAAAAAATGAACTATCCCCTGGTAAATAACCATCGTGAATGTAGTACTTCAGCCATTAAAGCCTTGGTCGTGTTTGCACCGTCACCTCCACTTTTTCATTGGCCGATCATTCACCTCCACTTGATTGTTTACCCATTTTGAGGAACAGCTGTGAAGAGTGATTTCACTAGCCATCCTTGTGACACTGCCGTGATTGGAAAATTCCAAACCTTACCTGGAATCAGCTGCTACCCGTTTTATCACTCATTCCTCAAAAGACGAGTCTCCTTTAAGCTCTTTTCAACTGACTCGTAAAATATGAAAAGATTCTCGAGCCATTGGCCTCTCCAGCTCATTAAAGGGACAGAAAGTGCTATCCCTCCTCTAGATTTTAATCTTTTTGGACCTGAGGGATTATTGCACAAAAAGATCGAGCGCTTGTTTTGTTCGGCTCGTTAAAGCTAATCGAAAATTCATCCCTTCTGTATTGTTTTATACTTTTTCGGACTTAGGGATTAGATGACGAAAAAGGAATTTTGGAGTTACCTTTACGTACCTTTTCAGACTCTCTAAAAATGAAAAGGACCGAGCTATCTTTGTCGTTAAACTTGTTAAAAAAATTTAATAGCGACAAACTTGTCTTTAGACGAGAACGAGTTTCACTATCGCTAGGCTCGTTAAAACATAGCGATGGGTTTGCCCGAAGGGAAAATTATAGAACAAGCATATGTTATCCTCCTCAAGCTTGACAAAAATAGAGAGCTACTGGTCAGCAATGACTGGGGAAAAATTGGGAAAAAAACTCAAAGAATCTTTATTGGTAGCAAGTCGCTCTTGAACATGACACTTCCGCTCCGTGCCCGAGTCGGGTTGGGTTGTTTCATTCACCGGTCACATCGCCATGGTCTCGCCATACCATCCACATTTGGGGTTAATTCTACCAATCCATCACATCAGTGTCGCTGATATGTTCAAGAGAAGTCATCCAAAAAGGCCACCTGTGTCCCGCCCACTACCATACATTATACTCCATTCTTTCATGACCGCCACCCTGAACCATATATCATCAGATCGTTTTCACCTCCATCAAAATCATTTGCTCCGTTCCATTTCATTGGTGTGGGATTCATTAAGGCCCTCCTGTGACGGATCACTTCTTGTCGACATAAGCTCATTATCCAAGAAGTTGGTCTAGGAACACCCCATTCAGTACTTTGAAGCTTGCATGCCTCAATGGCAATTTCTCACTTCCGGCGACAGGTTTACATCAATGACCTTCGACCGAAAGATTTTGCGTGGTGTTCGACGCCAAGTCCTTTATTCACACCACGTGAATTGTACTGCAGTACCTTGAGGGTCATTATCATTATCGGTGATTCCTGTCGCGCTTGTTAACAGTTTACATCATTGACTAGTAATCAAGCGATGTCTTTCCATGTTCGACGTCAAAACATTTTTCACATGGATCGACTTGTACTTCGAGTGAAGATCGGATGAGATTGAAGACCCCGGATTTAGTTTCATCCATCCGGGATGCGATATATATTCAGGAAAATAAAGACATTCAAATGTACATCATTACAGCACAGATAATCATCCTACCAAAAGGATGATGGCTCTATCAGAATCATTAGTCTACCATCAAACGATTGTCTGTCCTGTGTACATGAAAATGAATTTATAAAGCTGAGCATGGGAATGCCCGCCTCAGCTAGATCATGAAAACAGTATGAAGATAATGTATTGTATTGTATCTTATTACAGGTCTCCTCCCAGCATTGAAAGAACTTCGGATCCTCATAATAAAGCATTTCACCCGATAAACGGCCTCATACTTTAGGGGGCAACTGTTATAGACATTTTTGTGCCTTACAGCTATAAGCATGAAATGTCCATAAACCAAGGGCTCCTAAGTCCCTAAAAGTGTTTTTCCAACCCCTAAAGGAACAAGGTCAACAAATTACAACTTCTCCCAGAAGTTCTCCACCAAAAATTGCTCAGAATAAGTCAAAACAGGATCATTTCAGCTGCTCCACTAGCTAAGTGCGTTGCATAGCACCTAAGTCCACTAGCTAGGTGCGTTGCAACGCACCTAAATGCACTACCAGGATGCGTTGAGCGGGAAATGACAAATGGCAGTGTCATTCCGCGAGGTGGAGAGACAATGGAAGCTTCCAGAATCTTCTCCAATGACACTTGCCTCACTGAATTCGACCAAGGATGAGTAAGAGGCTTTCAGTCTCCAAGTGTTAGCAAGAACTGATAGAGAGAAGCCACTAATCAAATCATGAGTTGACTCATCCTCCTTGCATACATCTATATATGGATCCCTCATCCCAGAGATCCAGAGGCTGGAATTTTGCACATTGTAAGGAATTGTTGTTGGTTTTGAGACACATATCAGAGAATTGGGTGATCTATGCTTTGTTGGGGGTGAAGAAGGGACTTCTTTGCTAGGAGGTTGATGCTGGGTTAGGAATCATCGGTTGTAACTCCTCCTGGATCTTCTTGTATATCAATAAAAACTATTTGAGTTTCTTCTCCATGCTTTTGTATCATTGATGCTTGTTACATTTGTATGGTTAACTTAAATATGATCCTAAGTTATTTATGAATATAAATCCATGTCTTTATATAGTTTCCCTCTTCTGTGATCTTACAGGTACTTGGTGAAGCTGGGCAAGTAAGGGAGCAGGTAGCTGGAAGCTGTCAAAGAGGAGAGAGATTGGATCAAAGGACTAGCGCAAGACACAGGTTGGTTCTTCCTATTCCTCTTTGTTTATAGTTCATAAAGGAGATACAAAAGTAGTTTTCTCTGTTTGTTTCTAAGGTAGTTGTCACACCATAGTGGGATAGAGCAGCTCTAAATAGACACTTTTCCCGATAACACTCATGTTTCAATAGGTGTTCATATTTCATGATTGACACTTTTACATACCAAATATGTCATACTTTACATCCTGAAATGCTCCATATTTCCAGAAAAAGGCCAAAGAAGAGGCCATGAAAGTGTGCCAGTCCAAATGCCACTGCTGTATTCCAATTTTGATGACTTAACCATTTTTGAAGAATGTTCTGTTAAGGGATGTCCAAACAGCTTAATCTTGGCTTCCCTAGGTTTCGATTTCTTGTTTTAGAATATAGAGAATTGATATCTGTCCAAACAGCTTAATCTTGGCAAATTTGTAGACATGTAGAGAAACAAAGGACTCCAACTGCTTAATCTGGGCCCTTGGAAGAAATAAGGATAGATTTAGATAGGAGGGCAGTCAAAAAGAAAAATTTGTAAAGCAGGGTCTGCAAGTCTAAGTGCACCCTTCCTGAACTAACAAAAAATGCTAGATGTATTAGGTTGGGTAGGTAGCTTGGGGTTGCAGAAGCAAGATTATCTTCAGTTTTGGCTTTAACAAGGAAAGCTCATCTTGTCAGCGTTAGAGGTAGCAAAGAAGTGTTTTGGTGGCAGAATTCTGGAAGCATGTCTAACTTCCCTTCACTCCCCCTCAAAGTTTCTTACTAACACCCCTAAAGGACCTTGGGATCTACCCAACAAGTCATGAGTCCATTTCATTTTTGTGAAACATTAAGTCAAAGTTTTGACTTTCTTCATGAAAATAAGCCACATTTCTTGTGTAAAAGTCATTTTTTCATCTTCTACACAAATCTCTATGTCTATCACCACTTCATAGACTTATCATTGGTCCCTTTCATTTCCACTCTACCAAATCATATTAACTCCTGATTCTACTATATAGCTCCCTAACTGTTCCCCATCCCCATTTACTACTAAAATTATATAAAATCCCAAAAAATATTAAATAACCCCCCTGGCACTATAGCCATATGTTCTAAAAACTGGGGAAATGTTAAGTCCATTTGGGACTTATATTTAACCTTTCCTCGTTTTGTCCCTTGGGATCAGTTAACCCCTGGTTGAACTGATAGCCATTTATTCCCCTTCGCAGTCATCATTCCCAAAAGTTAAATGTTTAAATGTTATGTTAAACGTTAAACTTTTATTTTAACCCCCGCTCGATATAAACCCAAAACCCACTTTATTAATGTTTAAACCCCCCCGCCGTATGAATAATTAAATGAAATAGCGGGCGGGTCCCAGCCCTAACCTTCCCCCGATTCAACCGTCCCGCCAGCCGTTAGATCTGGCCTGCCCAAGATCTCCGGTGGGTGGGGTTTTTTCATACGCCAACACGCCGAGGGTTAGCGTCTGGGAGTTCGGCAGCTTTCCTGCCGTACTCCCGCCACACGTCACCCTCCTGGGTGTGGCAGAGCCCCCTCCTCCCAAACCACCCAGGCGCTAAAGCGGTGCGCCCGAAACCGCCAAACCGCCCTCCCCTGGTGACGTCAGCACCACGTCCTCCGCCCAGTGACGTCATCACTGACGTCATCAACCTGCATCAGCCTCCTGCCACCGCACTGCCAAGTCACCCTGCCACCTCACCGCCACTGTGTATCACCACATCACCAGCCGTACTGCTGATGTCATCCCGCCACGTCACCCACCGTACTGGGTCCCACCCGCTGACGTCATGTTGACGTCATCAGCTGACGTCACCACTCAAAAAGGCGCGAAAGGCGAAAATCGTGCTTAGGAAGCCCGAATTCATATTCTGAGGCAGTTTTTCATGCGCGATTAGCGCTAATCGCGCATGGCTACGAGAAATGGGCCAAAATGGAAAGCCCCTCATTGCGCAGCCCCCAACAAGCCCGAAAGGCGCAGAATGACCTGTTTTTCTTCGTGAAGCATTCAGAAAGGGGCAAACACACTTTTTAAAGCAACAGAAGGCAGAGCATCTGCCATGAAGGATCAATGGGACAGTCTAAACCATTTAGAAGATTTTAGAGACTCCAGGATCAGCGCCAAAGAGTATCAGGAAGCAGCAGAGAGTATCAGTTCAGCAACATCAAATTAGGTGAAAGTTAAAAACCTTCATCAAAGTCAACAAAGCAGCTAAGGCCATTTAAAAGCCTATCTGGTCGGGATTAGTGCACATTAATGCCAACAAAACAGCAGCAAAACCAAGTTAGAGGTGGAGATAAAGGACAAATCACAGTTATTATAGAAGGACTGCACCAGGCTACCCAGGACAGACATTTACTCAATTTTGAGACAGCTGCCCTCAGCGCAGCCCAAAGATATTTTCATGCATTTATTTCTAGATAAGATTAGGTTAAAGTAATCATTTTCTTTCAGACCTGCTTAGGTCGGCTGTAATAAGTTAGTTTATGATAATTTTCCCTATATATACCGACCCTCTGTATTGTTTAAAGGGTTGGTTGGTTAATAATCCTCATTAGAGACTTACATTGGACATCGGAGATGTTTTACTTAATCAAAGATTGCTAAAAAGCTTTGGAGGAACGACTGTTTGCTCTGTGTCTAATGGTTTGAAGAATTGAATGTGGAATTCTTGTGCTGCTATATGAATCAATAAGTTTTACTTATCTCTGTTATTTCAATTTCATATATGCTCAAGTCACAGAACAAAGGATTGGCTCAGACTTGCTTAGTTGCACTCTGTGCTCAGTTTTTGTGGCTTCTTAATGTTTTCCTCTTGAATTAGGCGTAAATATGAATTTTGTTATGGCTCATGTTTGACCTATTTTCATATATGAATGACTGTTATCTAGGAATTCTTAACTGCTCCTAGATAGGGCTCATTTGTCTTCTTTCTGCTAATTTGAATGAGAGATTCTTAAATTGCCCCTCATTCCTTAGCCTTTAATCCATCCCTTTTACCTTGAATTATTGTTTCATACGCAGCTAGCTTGCTCCATATTCCCTCTTGTGACCAAGAAAACGCACCAGCAGTCCTACTCTTTGACTCCACGCCCAATGGTTCTAGAACTTTCATGTTGTCCCTGCCTCTTTACTTGAAAGTATCATCCTTCCCACCAAAAACAAAACAAAACCCCTTGAACTCAATAACTAGCCTAAAAACATTATCAACAAAGCTAAATCAAAAAAGAGAGAGCCCTCTCTGATTACAGGTGGGCTAGAACCTGTAGTCCAAAGATTGGTCTGTGGTTACCTTGGCCGTATCCTTTTGATGCCGACCAGAAGGACAACCTGAGTGATAACATAATGGCGACTCCACTGGGGACATCCTCAGTTATTTTTACAAATCAAGTTGGAAAACTCCGGATGAACAAAAATCAATGTTGTATGTCCCTTAAGACTACAGATGAAGTCTGAATGTCGGCCAGCAAGCCTTTGAAACTATTCTTGCTTTGCAGTTACAGGAGTAAATAAATGCTGCTTCAGCCAATCTTCATGCTAGTTGTCCCCAAAATTTAATTAGTCCCTTGCCAAAACAAATTTAGAATCTGGCTCCCAAAAAGAATTCTCGTTATACTAGGTCAAATCCAGACCCAAATCCACCATCTACTTTTGAAAATCCGAACTTAATCCCAAAAATCCTTAGGAGGAAAGAACAAAGAGACGATTTTGCTGATAATAGTCCTCAAGCAGTTCGCCCAAGCAGCATTCCAACCCCTGTCAAAGTCTTATTTCGTTCAAACCCTACTTCCCCTTGTTCATCATGTACTTCCCAAAGCACTCCTTCCACACCTCCATTCACTACACATACTCCCGTTACCACTATTGTTGTACCAATTGTCCCAGTTGTTCCACTTATCCCTGTTTTTCCAGTCGTCCCTGTAGACATGGCCAATAGATATGCACCCCTGCAATTACCTGCAAACCCTGGGGCTATGCCTCAGGATTATCAAACTAAAATCACATATTTTGATGGAACTGGCACTTGCACAGCCCTTCAGCATACAAAGAAAATGCAAGGCTACTTTGAGAACTACGAAATAGATGATGATAGTGTGAGAATGAAAATTTTTGTGCAAAGTCTAATAGGTGATGTAAGAACTTGGTTCAGATCACTTGCTGCAAATTCCATAACCACCCCGGATGAGCTTTACCAATCCTTTACCAACAGATGGGAGAAAAAGAAAGACCCCTTGCACATGCTTGCTGAGTACGATACAATAAAAATAGGCCCTCAAGAGTCTGTCCTAGATTACTGTGCTAGATTCAATAATGTCTATAATGCAATACGACAGAATCTACGACCTCCACCTGACCTCGCCTTGTATAAATTTCTTGATGGATTCGACCCAGATATGGCCTACCAGTTAAAAGAAAGAGCCCCTCAAACCCTTGGAGACATGCAGAATGTTACTGTTAGCGTAGAGGCCAACCTGATTGCCAAAAGAAATAGAGCTAGAATGGAGAGAAGAACCACTTTCAAAGAAGAACCCACAGCCTTAGATCAGAAACTCGATGCTATCATCAATGGCATGCAAAGGCTGGGAGACAGAGTAGAAAGTGTTGAGAGGAAATCATCATGGGAAGGACAGCAGCCCAATACAATAAAGAACCCAGATTTCAGGAAAATGCAGAACACAAATGCCGGTAGGTCTAGTCCAGACCATGATATAAGACCACCTTTTCATGAAAATTATGCAGAAGCATCTACATCTAGTGAACCCCCAGAGGACACTCACATGAACCGGGTGGATTCGAGGCCTGAGCAACAAATTTTCCTAACTCAACAAGACCAAGATGAACATGACTTTAATCAATTTCAGACTAAGTCTGGTGAGTCTTTTGATTTTAAACAGGGCTATGATACTGCTGTGTATGAGGTCCACAAACAATATAAGCTGAGAACTAGGACCATTGACATTCCTAAACCTAACAAACCAAAGGATGGCAAATAACCCAACAAAACTAAAGGCAAGGCTATCATAACAGAACCAGCTAATATACCTGTCCCAAACCCGCATCAAGTGACTGTAGAGGACATAACACAAATACAGCCTTCTATTGACTAATGGCAGAAGTGTCCTCAGACACGTAATTTTATTAATCAAAAAAAACAATTACATAATTGATTTTGCAAGAGTTTACACCCGAACGACCAAACACTCTTGCAATGAGCTATTTATAAGCTCCATGTCCTAACTACCTCTAATTATGGATCACTTATTAAATAACAAGTGTCCATTTACAATAAATGCTATTCAAACCAACTAGCTAACTAATCTCCTAAAATAGAGCCTAAGATACGACACATTTGGAGAGTCATATCTAGTTACAACAATATGCTAATTCTAAAAGTCTCCATTAAATAATTAAACATTCTAGAATAATAATTATTAATTTAATATCTTAAATTAATAATTATTTTATTCTAATTTTATAACCTATGATAAAATTGTATTTTTGGATCATCTAACATTCCCCCCTATGATCCAAAGATACATTACAACAGATACCAAGTTCATCCCTGAACTTAGTAAATTTTATTTTGCCAAGCGGTTTCGTGAAAATGTCAGAGATCTGATCTTCGGAAGGACAATAAACTAGTTTGAGGACATCTTTGGCAATGAGAGACCTGATATGATGATACTTGGTGTCCACATGCTTTGTCTTTGAATGAAAAACTAGGTTCTTGGCAAGTTTGATGGCTGACTGGCTGTCAATGAACAATGATGTAGCTTCTCCCTGAGAAATGCCCAAGTCCTGCAAAATTCGACGCAACCAAACAATTTCACATGCTGCTTCCCATGCTGAAATGTACTCTGCTTCTGCTGAAGAAGTGGCCACTGTAGCTTGTTTTTTACAACTCCAAGATACTGTTGCTGACCCCATATTCATTAAATAACCTGATGTTGATGCTCGATCATCAATACTCCCAGCAAATTCGGCATCAAAATATCCACCAAGTACAAAATTTTTAGTATTTGTGTAAAGAAGACCAAAATCTTTTGTTCCTTGGATATATCGAAGAACTCTTTTGGCTGCATTCCAGTGGCTGTCTCGTGGTTCCTGCATAAAACGTGAAAGAATACTGAATGCATAAGATAGATCAGGACGAGTATTTGTCAAATAAATCAAGTTGCCAATCAACTGTCTGTAAGTTGTACTGTCCACCTTTTCCCCCCCTTCAAATTTTGAAAGTTTCAAGTTTTTCTCCATGGGGGTGAGAACGGGCTTGCAATCTTGCATGCCAAATCGCTGAAGAACCTCTGCGGCATACTTACTCTGAGAAATGAAAATATGATGTGGACGTTGGAAGACTTCAACTCCAAGATAGTAGTGAAGTAATCCCAAATCTGTCATCTTAAAACCTGCATGTAACTCCTTTTTCACCTATGCAATATGATCATCATGATTGCCAATGATGATCAAATCATCTACATACATAACAAGAATTACCAAATATTTTCCCTGTTATCGCACATAAAAAGTATCATCAGATTCACTTCATTGAAAACCAACTTTCTTAAGGTATTCATCCATCTTTGCATACCAAGCTCGGGGAGCTTGCTTTAACCCATATAAAGCCTTGATCAATTTGCAGACTTTATGTTCTTGTCCTTCAACTTCAAAACCTGGTGGTTGGGTCATATACACTTCCTCCTGTAAATCCCCATTGAGAAAAGCACTTTTTACATCCATTTGATGAACTTTCCATCCTTTTTGAGCGGCCAATGCAAGTGTTAATCGGATGGTGTTCCATTTAGCTGTTGGAGCAAAAGTTTCCTCATAATCAATGCCTTCCTGCTGCGCAAACCCCTTTGCGACAAGTCGTGCTTTATACTTTTCAAGTTCAACCTTCTGATTATACTTAATTCTGTAAACCCATTTGCACCCTATGGGTTTAAAATTTGCTGGACAATCAACAAGTTTCCAAGTGTTGTTATCAATTACTACTTGATATTCTTCAACCATAGCCTGTTGCCATTCTTTATGTTTTACTGCCTCTTTGTATGTGGAAGATTCAGTAAATTCATTTGCAATCAAGGCAAAATTGCCTTCACTTCTATGTGCCCTTCTGGTGCCAGTTTTATTCTGTTCATCAGGCTTGACATCTTTCAAAAGCTGAACTGCCCATTTCGGAAGTTGGTGCTCACTTGTTTGTGCTTCTGTAAAGTCCCCATCATTGTAAAGAGGATTAATATAAACTGATGTTCGTCGTTCAGGTGAGGAATGTGGAGAATCACTGTCAGAAGAACTGTTGCTGCTTGGAGATGCGGTTGAACTGCTAGAAGACCCAGATGATGTTGTTGATGTAGATGGACTGGATGACTCATCGTCAGAGGAAGGAAAATCAAGTTCATACCAATTTGGTGAAGTTGGTTGACTTTTCATTTTTCCATTTTTTTTACTTCCCTTAGTTTCTAATTTGTGAAGAAGATTTTCACTTTCTTCAGCACTCTTACTCTTTGTTTCATCAAAAATGGCATCCCTGCTCACAATGAATTTTCCATTGGTCAAAAGACGATACCCTTTCTTCTCATCAGAATAGCCAATCATTGTGCATTTTAAACTTCTTGAGTCAAGCTTAGTTCGTTTTTCTTTCGGAACTAAGGCATAACACACTGACCCAAAAACTCTAAGATGTTTAACTCGAGGTTTGAAACCAAACCAAGCTTCATAAGGTGTGATTCCGTCTAAAGAAGTAGTTGGAGATCTGTTTCTTAAGTAGACAGTTGTATGTATTGCTTCTGCCCAATATGTTGGACTTAACCTCTTGAATGTTAACATGGATCTCGCCATGCCTAACAAAGTGCGATTCATTCTTTCGACTACTCCATTTTGCTGTGGAGTGTAAACATTAGTGAGATGTCATCTTATGCCATTTTCACTGCAATAAGTTTTGAATTCATTTGAAGTGAATTCTCCCCCATTATCTGTCCTGAGAGTACATATATTTTCTTTGACTTCATTTTCAACAAGTTGGCGAAAAATTTTAAACTTATCAAATGCTTCTGACTTGTTCTTCAAGAAGTAAACCCAAGTCATTCTGCTGAAATCATCAATGAATAGTAAGAAATATTTGCAACCACCAAATGAAGTTTGTAGTGGACCACAAACATCACTGTGAACTAGTTGTAGCCGCCTGTTTGCACGCCATGAACTTGTTGAAAAACTTTCTCGATTTTGTTTGCCATAAATGAAAGCTTCACATTTTGCATTTTCCCTTTTGAATGTGGGAAGTCCTTTAACCATTCCTTGTTTCTGCAATTGAGAAATACTGTCAAAATTCAAATGTCCATATCTTACATGCCATAGTCTCATAGGTGAAATACCTGTAGTCACTGCCCCTGCAAAATCAGAATGCCTTGGAATAACTATCCCTTTCATCCGTAACAGTTTTCCATCTTCATAACCTGTCATAATTGTTTTCAAGTTCTGTTTCATTGAATTAATCTTCACTAAACCATCTTCCATAATCACCTGATGTCCTGCTTGTCGAATCGTGACTAAAGAGAGAAAATTTTTCTTGAAACTGGGTACATACCATACATTGGAAATCATTTTTTCTCCAATGTCAGGGAGAAAAACTTTTACTACTCCTTTTCCATAAGGCGTATGTTTTGTATCATCAGCAAGAAAAATTGAATTAAGTTGACATTCTTGAAAATTCCAGAAAAAATCACGTCGACAAGTCATGTGCTGAGTTGCCCCGGAATCCAAGATCCAGGCATCTTCATAGTCACTTCTAATATGGGATGAAATTTGTGATGCTGGTGAGGAAGTAAAAACATATTCTGAGTTATCTTCATCTTGATCATTTGCAAATTGTGCTGAATGCTGCTGAAACTTGGTAATTTTATTAAGTGAAGTTCGACAATCTTCAGCATAATGGCCAACTTTATTACATCTTCGACACACAATTTGACTTAAGTCTCTTCCTCTTCCTGAAGATTGTCCTCTGCCTCTGCTTTGACCTCTATTTTGATATTGTCCTCTACCTTGATTATTATATCCTTGTCCTTGAAAATTGCCTCTTCCTTGGTTGTTTCCTCTACCTTGAAAATTATTTCTTCCTCCTCTGTTAAAATTGTTGCCTCTGCTTTGGCTTCGACCTCGATTATGTGCTGCTTGATTCTGATTCCCTCTGCCTCTTCCTCGAGAACTATCTGCTGATGACTTACTAGTGCTGGCCTCTATGAGAAAAACATCTTCACCAACTTGCTTCTTCTTCCCAAAAGTTTTATCATGTTGACTCAACATTTCACAAAGCTCATCAAACTTTAGTTTTTCTAATTTCCCAGTTACTTGTAAAGTCTCTAGAAAATGCGTATAGGAAGAAGGAAGCCCAGCAATGACAATTGTGACCATAAAGCTATCATCAATTGTGGGAAAACCAGCATTAATAATTTCTTGCCTGATATTCTTAAGTCTTGAGAGATATTCAAGAACATCACCGCCTTCAGTTAATTTTTGTTGCAACAATTTTAATTGTAGATCGACTTTCTTTGATTCAGGCTGAGTATCAAAGAGGTCTTTAAAAGTTTTCAAGGCAGTCCATCCATCTAAAGCATTTTCTATATGGACATACATTTCATCATTCACAGACGATTTAATAAGAGCTAAGGCTTTAGCATTCTTGATTTCCCATTTTGCTAGTTCAGCTGCATCTGTGGGTTTATTCGGCTTAACATCTCCATCACATATTCCCTGCCATAATTCATTGTAAATGAGTGTGCTTTCGATGAGTCGATGCCATGTTTTATAAGATTTGGTGCCTTCTAGTTTGTCGGAATCAGAAAACAAATTAATCAACTTAGACATTTTAGCGTTGAAGCGTCACACCAAGAATCAGAACAGAAAGGACAAGATAGTCAACACAACAGCAACACACGATGCAAAAAACGAACTATCGGGGCTTGGCCTTGACCCTCGAATAGTCGTCAAAACAGGAGAAAATTGATTGAGCTTTGCACTTGGCTCTAGTCAATTTCTCAAATGTTTACAAGGCAACTTTCAAAATTTGATTTTTACAAGGGTGCTTTTGCACAATCTGGTAAAAAAAAAATTTACCCCCCCTCAAAGTAAAATTACTTTGAGTTACAAATATGATGATCCCAATTAAAAAAAATAGCTTCTTGAAAACAAATTATCAAACACACCTTATCTCTCCAAGTTACAAATAAAACTCCTTATTACTCCAAAAATCATAAATTTCAAAACACCATCCTTATTACTCCATGACATGACTTTAAAAAAATACTTTTAAAAACCTCACTTATCACTCTATTACAAAGCTTTAAAAAACACTTTTATAAAGCTCACCTTATTTCTCCACACCTTACATACTCCCCAATTTCTTCACACCTTATCGCTCCATTAAAAAACCTTTATAATTACTTTTACATACTCCCCATGAAAACAAATTAATATTTTTTTTATTAAATTACTTTATAAAAGTAATTTAACGAGCGTTAAAATTTTTAAAACTTGTATGTATGTAAAAGTGACACTTTTATGTACTCATGGTAGTGCCTACATGCGACCAGTTTGAAAAATGCGACCACTACACTCAGGTAGTGTGGAAGAATTCTGCCAAACTCGGTTGCGCAAAGGTCATCTGCGACGACGGTGGCACTTTCATTACCTGCAACTATGATCAATAATGGCAGAAACGAGTAACGTTCTTGAATTTTAAGTCAAATTCTCAGGCACGCAACAGCAGCAACTACCGCAGCCTCGGGGCAATTTAAGCAACGTCTTCCTGCGATCAGGCGATCGGCCTCCAGGTAAGAAATCAAGCGTCTCTGATCTGGAAACAAACATCAGCACTGCTACTACCAAGATTCTTCAGCTTCGGCACCAAGGATCAACAACGAATTTATTGGATGCAAACACATAAGAATTTATCATATTCTACACTCTGATATTTGAAAAATAAATACTCACACACATTATGTATCTATGTACGAAGAATAGAACATCAGATCTTTCTCATCTTTCTGGAAAGAAATGGCGAAGACTCGGCCCCAACCTTCATTTCTTTATTTACTGTCTATTTCACTTGCAAAAAGAATCTACTGCCAGAAATCCTTTGATCATTTCGCTTCGAATTGAATTGATACTCAGAACTTTGGTAATCTGGATCGGATTGGCAATTCAGGGGTTTTTAAGGGGTTTTGAGAGCTAAATTCAGAGGCAGTTTTACTAGTATTACACAAATACTTTAGCGATCAAATTGGAAACGCAGTCTTAGGACGCTTTTGGCATGTAAGAGATGATAAAGATCGGCAAGCAAGGGATCTGATTGACAAATTTAGACGCAGAACTATGGGCAGTGGAGCCCTTGAGGGCCGACGTTATGCGATTGCGTGCTGGTACTCAAAATCTAAATGGCTCTCATCAAGAATTTTCAGTGCAAGTAATCGCCAGGCCAGAAATCGCAGTACAAAACTTTTATTTCTTCTGAAGGGGATGTCCAAGAATGAAACCAATAGGTCTTATTACAATAAATTTGATCATTTCCTCATTTGTGACAATCACAAATCGAATGTTCTTTTCTTATCTTTGGCCAATTCAATCATTAATAAAAATTTTGTTCCTTTTAAACAAAAAACTTGACAAATACCATACCAATCATTTGTTGATCAATTCAAGGGAGTCTTCCACAAACTTGTAGAGCTAGAATCTCCTCTTCACATCCACTGCAGCATTACTGGAGCTCTGATACCACAATAATGGCAGAAGTATCCTCAGACACGTAATTTTATTAATCAGAAAAAAACAATTACATAATTGATTTTGCAAGAGTTTACACCCGAACGACCAAACACTCTTGCAATGAGCTATTTATAAGCTCCATGTCCTAACTACCTCTAATTATGGATCACTTATTAAATAACAAGTGTCCATTTACAATAAATGCTATTCAAACCAACTAGCTAACTAATCTCCTAAAATAGAGCCTAAGATACGACACATTTGGAGAGTCATATCTAGTTACAACAATATGCTAATTCTAAAAGTCTCCATTAAATAATTAAACATTCTAGAATAATAATTATTAATTTAATATCTTAAATTAATAATTATTTTATTCTAATTTTATAACCTATGATAAAATTGTATTTTTGGATCATCTAACATTGACCAGCCTCGGCCACCTTCTTCCTCGAAAGAAAATGTGGACAGCATTCCAAAAATCCCTCCTAAAACAAAAAAGCTGCAATCAAACACTTCCCATAACACTGATAAAGAAGACCAAGTTGCTGATACTCCAATAGAAAAAGGGAAACCTGCTTCTCACATTACTAAAACCCAATCTAAAAAATCATTTGACTTAGAGGCAGAAATAGGTAAATTGAAGATATCCATCCCCTTATCCGAACTAGCCAAACATGATGTGTATAGGCAACAAATTCAAAGGTCACTTCAAATGCCGGAGGTAAAGGATGATGTGAATGTTCTTGATGATCAATCTGAGCTGTTTTTTGGTCCAGAAGTTAATGGAAAATCAACATATGGATCTATCTTGCCCTTTTATGTAAGTTTACATATACATGACAAAGTCCTGCACAATGCCATGTTTGACTCAAGTGCCTCACACAACCTTATGCCTAAAGCCGTAATGGAAAAGTTGAACCTTGATGTTACAAGACCCTACAAAGAGCTATTCTCCTTTGACTCAAGTCAAGTCAAGTGTTTAGGCCTCATCAAAGACTTGTGTGTCTCCTTAGTCCAATTTCCTAACAAGACAATCCTCATGGATGTGGTGGTTGCCGACATTCCACCAAAGTATGGCATGTTACTGTCAAGATCTTGGGGGGAAAACTCCAAGGATCCCTCCAATTAGATCTCTCTTATGCCACTATATCTGTCTTTGGGCAACCAAAGAGAATGTATAGAGAAACACTGATGAAATATGTGGTAACTAGTGAGAGCCAGCCTGAAAATTTTCCCATTTACTCAATCCATTCTTATATGGATTATTTTATTTTATTTAATGATGAAAAAAGTCCTCCAATTGATGACAAGCCGTTGGTTTTAGGAATGAACACACCCATCAACGAAGAATCAGTTGCCCGTACTGATATAACTGTCAAAACAATCAAGGCAAACAGCTTACAAGAAGAACCTCCCCAAACAGAAAATTCAAATCTGTCCACTGCAAGAATGACTGAAACTCTTGACACTAAATATGAGCAAGAAATCGTATGGTATTTAGAGTTTGATGGCTCTGTCAACAAGTTAGGAGCAGGGGCAGGTGTCTAGGTTCACAATACACATAACAACCATGCAGAAGGCCATGCCTACAAACTAAACTTCAAATGCACTAATAACATGGCATAGTATGAGGCTCTCCTCTTAGGCCTTAAACTGCTCAAAGCTCTAGGAGCTGCAAAAGTATCCATTTTAGGTTACTCTGATTTAATCATACAACAGATGAAAGGTAATTTTGTTACCAATGACAATAGAATGAGGGCCTATAGGACTGTTGCCACTAGTATACTCAACACATTCACTGAATCCAAGCTTGCCAAGATTTCAAGAGAGCATAACATTCATGCACACAGCCTGGCCACTTTTGCTAGTACATGCAAGCTTCCTTTTAAACCAAATCATCACTTCACTGTTGAAATAAAACATAGACTCGCTGTCCCAAATAATGTTAAAGATTGGAAAGTGTTCGAGAACGATGCCCAGATTAATAATTTCCTCACCCTTGAGCATGAGTTTTCAAATATTAACATTGACATGGATGCTATGACAGATGAACAACAGCAAACCAATGAAAATCAGCAGGTTGTAACGCCTATAACGGCCAAACGAATGCTGAACCCAACTGTTTTTTATAAAAACAAATATAGAGGAACTGAAACTGATGCATTTGGAGGAAATAGCCAAAACAGAGGCCGAGATCGTTGATCTGAAAAACAACTTACTCCCTGCTAGCCTCACTTCGTTGGAAGACATGTTTGATGCTAATGATGTTCCCAAGAAACCAAAAATGCAACCCCTGAATGCTGCTATAGAGGAACACAACATTGGGACAAAAGAGAATCCCAAAATGATCAAATTATCCAAAAATCTGCCATCTAATCAAAAGCCCAAATATATTGATTTATTCAAAGAATTCCAAGATGTATTTGCTCGGAGTTATGAGAACTTGAAATCCTATGACACCTCAGTAATCCAACACACCATTCCCTTAAAACCAAACCAAAAGCCCTTCAAACAGAAACTGAGGAGAATCAATCCCATGCTTCTCCCTTTGATTGAAAAGGAAGTGAAAAGAATGTTTGAAGCAGGTATCATAGCACCCATCAGATTTTCTGAGTGGGTATCCAATCTTGTTCCTACAAGAAAAAAGACGGGAGAGATTAGGCTATGTGTAGACCTAAGAAATTTAAACCAAGTATCCCTAAAAGACCACTACCCATTGCCCAAAATGGATCATATTCTGCAGAGAGTAGTGGGATCATCTAGAATTTCTTTGCTAGATGGCTTTTCAGGTTTCAATCAAATACTGGTCCACCCGGATGACCAAGACAAGACAGCCTTTACCACACCGTGGGGAACATTTAAGTATGTAAAGATGCCATTCGGACTTAAAAACACCGGTGCTACCTTTCAAAGAGCAATGGATATTGCATTTTCCAAAGAAATACATGATTTCCTAGTTGTCTACCTTGATGACCTAACCCCTTTCTCTAAATCTGATCAAGAGCACCTGAAACATTTAGGACAAATATTCATGACATGCAGGAAATATGGCATTTCCTTGAACCCCAAAAAATCCCTCTTTGGCCTTGAAGAAGGCAAACTCCTTGGCCATATCATATCAAAGGACGGGATCAGAATTGATCCTGAAAGAATCCAATCCATCCTCCAAATCCCATACCCAAGGAACATAAAAGTGTTGCAAGCATTCTTGGGAAAGATCAATTTCCTAAGGAGATTTATTCCAAATATAGCTGAGTTGATAAGACTGTTAAGCAACATGTTAAAAAAGGATGCCAAGGTAAGATGGTCTCTTGAAACCAAACAAGCCTTTGAGGGCATAAAATCTGCCTTAACCCAAGCCCCTGTCCTTACAAGTCCACAGTTTGATAGGGACTTTATTATATTTTCTTTTGCATCTGATCACACCATAGCTGTTGTTCTTCTGCAAAATGATGATCAGGGAGCTGAAAAGCCAATTGCATTTTTCAGCCGAGCCTTAGGAGATGCCCCTTTGAAATACCCAATCATGGAGAAGCAGGCCTATGCCCTGGTCAAAGCAATCAAGGATTTCTGAGTGTACATTTTATATTCACATGTAATTGCCTATGTCCCGAATGCTGTTATAAAAGACATATTAACCCAAGAGGGATTAGAGGGCAAAAGAGGCAAATGGATTGCAAACATCCTTGAGTATGACATAGAAATAAAACCAACCAAGCTCATAAAGGGACAAGGTTTAGCCAAACTGATGTCCGAAACAAACTTTCAAGCCTTAGACATTAACCAACTGGACAATGAACAGGAGCTGGCGACTCCACAGATCAGTGAAACCTTTTTGCAATCCCCATGGTATGCTGATATATGCTTTGTTTTGTTAAACCTGTTTGCTCCCCCAGGGTTGTCCAGAACTAAGAAAATATTTTTAAGAATGAAGGCTTCAAAGTTTTGTGTCATAGATGGTGCATTATTTTGGAAAAATCATGAAGGTATATTGCTTAATTGTTTAATCATGAATGAAACTAACAATGTCATGAAAGATTTCCATGCAGGTGACTGTGGAGGGCATCTGTATTGGAAATCCACTGCTGATAAAATTCTAAGGGCTGGTTTCTATTGGCCCTCTCTTTTTGCAGATGTAAAGAAGTTTGCCATTTCATGTCACAAATGCCAAATCTTTGAAGGCAAAAGAAAGTTGTTGCCCATGCCCCTTAGACCCATCTCAACTGAAAAGCCTTTTCAACAATGGGGTCTTGACTTCATTGGAGAAATCCATCCCTCTTCCTCAGGCCAGCACAAATGGATTTTAACAGCCACCGACTATTTCACCAAGTGGGTTGAGGCCATCCCATGCAGACAAGCCAATGACACCATCATTATCCAATTCCTTGAGTGCAACATCCTTTCTAGATTTGGTTGCTCTGAGAAGATCATTACTGATAACGCCGTGTTGAAGCCCCGAAAATCGAGTCGACAACAAGGGGGATACCCACCCGGTCCGGACCTTGGTTGGCAGCTCCTTATCCGTTTGGTATAGCGGGTCCGACTGGGGATAATGGGACAAGTTTCCCAATCTAAGGGGTGTGTGTGTGTGTAGAGTTGGATGATGCCGATCTAAGAGTATTTAGAGCTAATCTAATTCAAACTTATAAACTAACTCTATGCTATTGTAATCTAATGAGAAACAACACATCTAATCTACGCTAACCCGGGGTGTATTTCTTCCATTATGCGATCTAAAGAGATTTCGAATAATAACTGGTAATAAAGATCATTCAGCTATCATAAGAATAGAAATCAATTAAGATAAACCATTCTGCATAAAAAGTTAAGCAAAACAGTTGTGAACAGCATATCGCATAATAAGTTATTCATATATCAAGCACGAATAAATGACTCCACCATATAGAAGTGCCAAATGGTAACCCACACATTCATGCATTAACATATAAACAACTGAAAACTGCATATCACTTTAAAAATCTAAGCAGAAATTGGTCAAGAGATAAAAGTACCATTTATGACTAATCCTACCCATAAACTTCAAGCAATAACGATTTATCTCTACTTGTTCTAACATCTACTAAGAGTAAAAAAGTGCAACATCAGTAGCAGACATTAAAATGCAAACATTAATAAATCTCGATCCATCCATTCATCAAAACCTCCTCTGAGGGTGCTAAAGTGCATGTTTCGAGGACAAGCTTTTGACAAATTTCTGGACCCTTCTCCAAATGCAATGAGAAGGGTTAAAATACTACTTCCTAATTCTAATAATAGTATTATTACAAAATTTAGGATGCGGTTTTCAAATGACCGTCCTTTTTCTAATCTAGTTAAAAGAAAAAACAACATTCTAAATAAGGCTACTTCCAAACTTGGTCCTTAAAGTTGCAAGTGTTCAGCATGGGCTTGAGGAGAGTCGGCTGACTGATTTCTGCGTTGAGTTGGGCTGCGAAAACAGCATCTACGAGAGCTGGCACTACTTTTTCGGCTGCGTTTATGATGCATTTCACCGTCATCCATTGGCTGTGCGACTTGACCAAGTACGTCCAGTAACATTCCCAATTCAACCTAGCTAATGCTTGGATTGCTCTCCCCTTTGCCTGCGCTTTCTGCTTCCATTCTGCTTCCAGTTGTAACTTATTCGGTAGGTACCCCGGGGTGGTCTCTGCAATTAAATTGGCTCTGTGTAAATTCTCATTTACACAGTCAATAAGAATGCTTGCCTGTGTAGCCGTTGTCTCTGCTGCTCACTCTGCCTGCCTGATTTGATCGTCCCATTTATTAAAGAGCAATTCTTTATGATTTTCGTTTATCCTGGGTGCACCTGCTCTTTTCCCTTCATCATCATCCTGCCAAGTTAAGTATTCCGTCACCCTTTTGTCATTCTGATCATAGTCACTCTGTAAGTCTACCACTTGATTGGTGATTTTATCGCTCGGCTCGCAATAGTGACTCCACTGTGATATTTTACGTCCCAACTCTTCCTGTTGCTACAGTAGTTGCTCATTCAAGCCAATAGATTCTGAAATAAATTCTATCAGCTTAGGCTCGTCTTTATGCATTCCCTGTAAAGTCTGCAATTGTTTTCCTTTCTTGTCTAGACTTCTTTGATAGACCATCTGCATCTGCTGAAAGTCTTCCTGCAGCTTCTCGAGCTGTTTGGAAGCTTCAATATTAGCATTGGCTTGTTGCAACTGTTGTTGTAGCAGCTGTATCTTATCTTCTTGTTCTTTTAATAGTTGTTGAACTTCTGATGCCTTGTCAATAGTTGCAGAAGCATATGCTCCTGCGATCTGAGACAGCTTAGTGAGATTTTCAGTTGGGTTATTGTTGGGGTCTTTCCATAAGACGTCCAAATGTTCAGCATCTTGTGACAGTGTATTTTCTAGCTTTCTTTTCTTCCTCTGACTCCTTAGAACTGCTTTGTGTTGGGGACTATAGAATACATCCAGTGGGGGAATTTTTTCTACATTAAGTAGAAGTTCAGAAGGTGGAGCGATAGGAACGTGTTCTGCTTCTGTGACACTGCTGACTATGGTCGAAACCACTTCTTGCACTACCTGTGTATTGTTCACAGGTGTTTTCGGGGCTTGCCCTTCAAGATTGATCAATTCATTGAAGGTTTCCCATTCTTTGTCCAGTTTTGTTGTGACGAGTGGTGCTTCGATGACAGGAGGGGGAACATCTCTTGGTGGGGAGGCGATAAATTGCTGTTGGGACATTGCACTTGACTGAGCTGTATCTTTAGTTGTTTCTTCGTTTTTTCCTTAGTCGTATCCAGACTCTTTAGGATGCTCAGGTACTCCTTGCGCAGCGTTGGACTTAGATCTGGAAGTGTTAGAGTTTTCGCTGAGGCTAATGCTTGGAGTTGGTTCTCTAGCAGGCAGTCGCAGCTTCTCTATAGGAATACTGGCCAGCCTTATTTCTTTGTATAACATGAATCTTTGGAGGTCATCTGGAGACAACCTCGACCGAGCTTCTCACAAAATTTCTTGGAGTGAGCTTCTACTCTGAAACAAATCATCAAACAAATCTTTCTTCCCATAGAACACTTTTATTTTGACGTTCGTTGTGAACTCTTGGGCAACATCATTTGGGTCAAATGGCCTTGCTGGGAATTTAAATAATTGAAGACACGTCACATTCTCCACTTCGGTGAAAGCGTGTCCCACATTGAACAATGAGAAGGCCCCACAAGCTACAGGAAATTGAGGCCATATGGCCTTCTTCTTGTCCTTTAGGTCTTTGGTCAGGCCGCCTTCTGAACAGGTTTGGTAGGCAATTTCCCGAGCCAACAATTTATCAGGGATATATAGAGGTAGGACATGTAGAGGTACAGTGCTTCCAAAAACTCTAATGTAAGTAAACCATTCTTCCCCGAACCATCTCGCAATGGGGATGATGTCAATTTGTGCCTCGGGAGAGCACCTCGGGGGGTCTTTATCATACATTATTCTATACAGGGGCAAAAGCCCGTGGCAAATCTGGTAGAAGTGAGGAATGAACTGAGAATCCCATAACACCTTATGATAAACATGGATAGGTGATGGGTCCTGGGTAGTCCATTTCCAACCCATAGTGGGGAATTTAGACACAAGACAAATAGATTCCATAACATATGCAGACAGATAAAAAGGAGGATAGACCCTTTGAGAAGAGGATCTTTTAGACCGGTAATTGATAACAGCCGTGTATAGATTATCAGAAAGGATCTTGGCCCAATCTATAATATCGGCGCTTGTGGCAGCATCAACTAATGGTAGCCATTCAGACGAGAACTTATTGATATCCGGCATCCCAAATAACCTACAAAGCATGGCCGCAGCAAAATAATATGGAGAGGTGAGGGAACCAGTGTTGTACATACCGTTTTTGTCCTTTTTGAGCAGCTCCTCTTACCAATCTCTTGTGGTCTCTGATAGGTCTGGGTTCTCCGTCGCGAATTTCTTGACGAATTGTGCGTTATAAGTCGCCTGCGGTTCAGGAAGATGATACATAAGCTTCAAATCTTGCGCAGCAAACGATCCGATGAGCCCGTGTCCTTGAACTTTGAATTGTCTGTTGTTTATGTCTGCATCATCAAGTATCCACTTGATCATATCCGTATATGGTAGAATTTTGGGTCTTGCCACTATCCTGTGAAGAAATGAACATGCTAGCTCCTCTAAGGACGCCTCAGAAGGGCGTTGTGCACCCGCGACAGCAGGAACCTTCATTATTCTAGGATTTTCCTCTTCTAGAAACTTGTACATCCTTTCCCATGTTGATATCCCTGCATCTCTATTACAGGCTGTGTCAGTATACAAAGGCGCCATCTCCTTCATTTTTTCCTTCGCTTCAGAGCTTTGAGCTTTATTTTTCTTTCCCATTTCTTCCTGCGTTTGTGTCTGAATCGTCTTAGCTCTTCGTTCCTACAGATTACAAGTGAAATGGAAATGACTGATCCAGAAAGGTGATGGGAGAGTTTTAAATGCAGCAGATGTATCAAATATGCCATCTTACGTGAAGTAAATCTCTACCAAGGCACGCGTCTTTAATCCATTTAATAACTGACAACTAATTCATTTACTATCATTAAAAACGCATGATTTCGAGTCAGATTATGGTAAGTGGCTTTTCTTTGAATGGCGTGCCTGAAGGATTCATAATGAAGTGATTTATGATTTGCTTACATAACCTCGCATATCGCGCGATCGCAAATCGCAAGGACGTAGCATCACAGCGATCGCAACATCGCAGATCGCAGAAGTTTGATGTTTGCCAAATCTTGCCGGCTCATTTCTGCGATATGCGATCTTGCGATCGGCGTTATCGCAGATCGGTGAATCTTTAAGTTTTTCTTTATGGGTACTACTTTGTTGCGATGCGATGTTATTGTAAATACGAGGATCTTGCGCATATTGATTTTAAAGAGAAATGGAAGTATTTCCTATCTTTTTGCAACGCGACTTTAAAGATTTTCTCCTTATCATAGACTTAGGTTTAAAATATTCAAATGACTTTACCTAAGCTTATGATGGTAACCTTATTTTGAAGAAAAGAAATTTTTGCTTTTCCTAAAAATTAACTAAGGGTCCCCATTCATTTAGTGTTTTGGTCAACACTTAAATGAACAAGGGGGGTTGTTGCCAGCCACAACACGCCGCTGCTTTTAAATCCAAAAAAATGATCAATTTTTGCCACAAATTTCACATCACCTTGGGGCATTCTACAGCCTATTACCCCCAAGGTAATGACCTGGCTGAGTCATCTAATAAGAGCCTGATTAATATCATAAAGAAAGTGCTAGAAGACAACAAGAAGAACTGGCATAGAAAGCTCACAAATGCCCTATGGGCAGACAGACTTTCAACAAAGAAGTCCATTGGGATGAGCCCTTATGAGCTAGTATATGGCATGGGAGCCAGGTTTCCTTCATCTTTGGGAATCCCTACTATCAGACCGTTACAGGAGATTCAAGCTGAACCAAACAACATTCAACGAAGAATCAACCAAACCATTCACCTTCAGCAAACCAGAGAGCAAGTTTATGACAGAGCTCAGATTTTGCAAGAAAAGCTCAAAAGGATGTTTGATAAGAGAGATAAGGCTGAGGATTTCTATATGGGTGACAAAGTTCTAAGGTGGGATTCACGAAGAGAAGACAAGGGAAAACATGCAAAATTTGATTTTTTATGGAAAGGGCCGTTCATTATTTCTGTTGTTCAGGGAAATAACACATATTTTCTCAAATCTGTAGAGGGCAGCATAGCTGAAGAAGGCCCTGTGAATGGCCGAATGCTGAAACATTACCATGATCCCTTTTAAAGGGATACATTCCAGCTCTGTATATATCCTTTGTACATTGATATTTGTATATATCAGCGCTCTGTTTTTTAGTTTATGTGTAGGCAATCTGAGTGTTAGAGGAGCAGCAATAATGTTTGTGAAGACACAGCCAATTGCCAATATTCCATTCTGTAAAGCTCTGTCTCTACATTTAACTTGGTAAAAACAACAATAGTAGCATTGTCATACCACAGAAATTTATGGTGAAAGCAAACAGTGGGCAGCTTGCAGTCTTCAGTCAAACAGTATCAATAAGAGACGAGTATTCTTTAAATTTCACATCAGCAACTGTTTCTAGACCAGAGCTAAAGGAAACACATCTGTTTTGACCTATGTTTTTCAAAGGCACAATGCTCAAGCAATACTGTACACAACATCAAGCACACAGAAGAAAGTAGGCAATGCTATGCAGTTTACAGTAATTCAGTTGAGGAGGGAGCTATTCATATTTCAAAGTTTCACACTATAACAGCCAGCATAAAGAAGTTTTTCAATCCACGGCAACAATATAAGATCAAGGCAGTCTGACCTACTGTTCTTGGCTTTTCACAAGGAAAATCCATCCCCAAGTGGAGCCACTGTTAGCCTCCTGTTGCAACAGGTGTTTATCTTTCATGATTGACACTTTTACATACCAAATATGTCATACTTTGCATCCTGCAATGCTCCATATTTCCAGAAAAAGGCCAAAGAAGAGGCCATGAAAGTGTGCCAGTCCAAATGCCACTACTGTATTCCAATTTTGATGACTTAACCATTTTTGAAGAATGTTTTGTTAAGGGATGTCCAAACAGCTTAATCTTGGCTTCCCTAGGTTTCAATTTCTTGTTTTAGAATATAGAGAATTGATATCTGTCCAAACAGCTTAATCTTGGCAGATTTGTAGACAGGTAGAGAAACAAAGGACTCCAACTGCTTAATCTGGGCCCTTGGAAGAAATAAGGATAGATTTAGATAGGAGGGCAGTCAAAAAGAAAAATTTGTAAAGCAGGGTCTGCAAGTCTAAGTGCACCCTTCCTGAAGTAACAAAAAATGCTAGATGTATTAGGCTGGGTAGGTAGCCTGGGGTTGCAGAAGCAAGATTATCTTCAGTTTTGGCTTTAACAAGGAAAGCTCATCTCATCAGTGTTAGAGGTAGCAAAGCAGTGTTTTGGTGGCAGAATTCTGGAAGCATGTCTAACTTCCCTTCACTCCCCCTCAAAGTTTCTTACTAACACCCCTAAAGGACCTTGGGATCTGCCCAACAAGTCCTGAGTCCATTTCATTTTTGTGAAACATTAAGTCAAAGTTTTGACTTTCTTCATGAAAAGAAGCCACATTTCTTGTGTAAAAGTCATGTTTTCATCTTCTACACAAATCTCTATGTCTATCACCACTTCATAGACTTATCATTGGTCCCTTTCATTTCCACTCTACCAGATCATATTAACTCCTGATTCTACTATATAGCTCCCTAACTGTTCCCCATCCCCATTTACTACTAAAACTATATAAAATCCCAAAAAATATTAAATAACCCCCCCCTGGCACTATAGCCATATGTTCTAAAAACTGGGGAAATATTAAGTCCATCTGGGACTTATATTTAACCTTTCCTCGTTTTGTCCCTTGGGATCAGTTAACCCCTGGTTGAACTGATAGCCATTTATTCCCCTTCGCAGTCATCATTCCCAAAAGTTAAATGTTTAAATGTTATGTTAAACGTTAAACTTTTATTTTAACCCCCGCTCGATATAAACCCAAAACCCACTTTATTAATGTTTAAACCCCCCCGCCGTATGAATAATTAAATGAAATAGTGGGTGGGTCCCCACCCTAACCTTCCCCCGCTTCAACCGTCCTGCCAGCCGTTAGATCTGGCCCGCCCAAGATCTACGGTGGGCGGGGCTTTTTCATACGCCAACACGCCGAGGGTTAGCGTCCGGGAGTTCGGCGGTTTTCCCGCCGTACTCCCGCCACGCGTCGCCCTCCCGGGTGTGGCGGAGCCCCCTCCTCCCAAACCACCCAGGCGCTAAAGCGGTGCACCCGAAACCGCCAAACCACCCTCCCCTGGTGACGTCAGCGCCACGTCCTCCGCCCAGTGACATCATCAACCTGCGTCGGCCTCCTGCCACCTCACCGCCACTGTGTACCACGTCACCCGTCGTACTGCTGACGTCATCCCGCCACGTCACCCACCGTACTGGGTCCCACCCGCTGACATCATGCTGATGTCATCAGCTGACGTCATCACTCAAAAAGGCGCGAAAGGCGAAAATCGTGCTTAGGAAGCCCGGATTCAGATTCTGAGGCAGTTTTTCATGCGCGATTAGCGCTAATCGCGCATGGCTACGAGAAATGGGCCAAAATGGAAATCCCCTCATCGCGCAGCCCCCAGCAAGCCCGAAAGGGGCAGAATGACCCGTTTCTTTTCGCGAAGCATTCAAAAAGGGGCAAACACACTTTTTAAAGCAACAGAAGGCTGAGCATCTGCCATGAAGGATCGATGGGACAGTCTAAACCATTCAGAAGATTTTAAAGACTCCAAGATCAGCGCCAAAGAGTATCAGGAAGCGACAGAGAGTATCAGTTCAGCAACATCAAATCAGGTGAAAGTTAAAAACCTTCATCAAAGTCAGCAAAGCAGTTAAGGCCATTTAAAAGCCTATCTGGTCGGGATTAGTGCACATTAATGCCAACAAAACAACAGCAAAACCAAGTTAGAGGTGGAGATAAAGGAAAAATCACAGTTATTACAGAAGGACTGCACCAGGCTACCCAGGACAAACATTAACGCAATTTTGAGACAGCTGCCCTCAGCGTAGCCCAAAGATATTTTCATGCATTTATTTCTGGATAAGATTAGGTTAAAGTAATCATTTTCTTTCAGACCTGCTTAGGTCGGCTGTAATAAGTTAGTTTTTGATAATTTTCCCTATATATACCGACCCTCTGTATTGTTTAAAGGGTTGGTTGGTTGATAATCCTCATTAGAGACTCGCACTGGACATCGGAGATGTTTTACTTAATCAAAGATTGCTGAAAAGCTTTGGAGGAACGACTGTCTGCTCTGTGTCTAATGGTTTGAAGAATTGAATGTGGAATTCTTGTGCTGCTATATGAATCAATAAGTTTTCCTTATCTCTGTTATTTCAATTTCACATATGCTCAAGTCACAGAACAAAGGATTGGCTCAGACTTGCTTAGTTGCACTCTGTGCTCAGTTTCTGTGGCTTCTTAATGTTTTCCTCTTGAATTAGGCGTAAATATGAATTCTGTTATGGCTCATGTTTGACCTATTTTCATATATGAATGACTGTTATCTAGGAATTCTTAACTTCTCCTAGATAGGGCTCATTTGTCTTCTTTCTGCTAATCTGAATGAGAGATTCTTAAATTTCCCCTCATTCCTTAGCCTTTAATCCATCCCTTTTACCTTGAATGATTGTTTCATACGCATCTAGCTTGCTCCATATTCCCTCTTGTGACCAAGAAAATGCACCAGCAGTCCTACTCTTTGACTCCACGCCCAATGGTTCTAGAACTTGCATGCTGTCCCTGCCTCTTTACTTGAAAGTATCATCCTTCCCACCAAAAACAAAACAAAACCCCTTGAACTCAATAACTAGCCTAAAAACATTATCAACAAATCTAAATCAAAAAAGAGAGAGCCCTCTCTGATTGCAGGTGGGTTAGAACCTGCAGTCCGAAGATTGGTCTGTGGTTACCTCGGCCGTATCCTTTTGATGCCGACCAGAAGGACAACCTGAGTGATAACAGAAGCAATGACGGAGTAGCAGAATGTGTTGGGGGCCCTCAGGGCGCAGCTGCAGCAACTTCAAGTGTGACCCCCACAAGAGGGAACGGTAGCCGTCTACAGTGCCGCAGGTACATCGGCAACGGAGCAGTTGCTGCGGGTCAAAATGGCTAACACCATCGCACTACCTGAAGGAGCACTGACAATAGACAACATGGAGGACAAAGCCGCGGTGGTCTGGATAAAGGGATTTGGCCTAAACTTGGTTGCCCTTCCACGGGATATATTATACCAGCTACAAGACGAAGCAATGGCAGAACTCTACGCTATGGAAGGACACGCCATACAAATGCTCAGTGAAAAATGAATCAACATCGAGCAGCTTAGTCTACAACGTGATGAATCACTGGCGCAGAATCAACAGCTGGAATAGATAGTAGAGGAAGCATGTCGTTGCGCCACGGAGCTAGAAATTGTGATAGACCTACCAGCAGAAGTGTGAATTCATAGATTGGCTAGTGGATTCCGCGAGGCAAAGGAGGAAGCAACATGGATACAGCTGGACCTCAACCTTCATATTGCCGAACTGTGATTAAAGGCGCAGTCATCCATAGCCCCGAAAGTTAGGCAACAGCGCGCTGACGCTATCCAAAACGGGCTGGAGGAAATAGGATAGGCAGTGCAGGACTGTACTATAATGTTGGAAGAATCCCTCACGGTCCTCACTTCCTTACAGGAGGACCCCACCATATAGCGCCTAGAAATAGAAGCGCAAGAGCTCCAAGTGCAGTATGACAGTGTGCATGGAACGGTGCAGACAATTGTCCTAACCCAGCAGTTAGCGAAGCTACAACAAGCGAAGGCGTTGAAGGAACAGGTGGATGTCGCGCGACAGAAAGAGGCAGTACTTAAAGCGCGCGTCTAGTCATGGATTGATGAGGCCTTCCGCATCACTGCCGATATCGAAGGAAAGCTTGCACAAATGAAGGTGATGCATGCCTTAAGACAGGGATCTGCCCCTAACAGCGAGCATTCGGCAAAAAGAGTAGAGTAGATCCAGCAGACGACAGAGCAGTGTGCTGTGGACCTTCGCACAGCACAGGCACGGATGGAGGGGCTTTGTGCCAATATCGCTGCACCAATAGAGTGACTCAAGACGAGTCACGATGATTGTGTTGGGGGCCTGTTGGGTATGGGATCCCCCGTAGCAGGTTTTGGGGCTTAAAGCCTGAGTTTTGGTCAATTGTATTATAAGACTCTGCGAAGTGCGAGTGCGGAGTGCGAAAGTCTAGATGAGTCATAGGGTTGTCCACCCTAAGAATTGTAAAATAATGTAAAGTTTTTTCAGCCTACCCATGGTCCACGGACCATGGGATTGTATAAATAGAGCGACGCTCTAAGTGTAAAGATTATTTTTTGCAAGCAAGTAATAGATAGATGTGAAGGCATGGTTAGAGCATAGGGGGAAGTTGAAGTGTATTGGGTCGTAGTAGTAGGAAGAGGCTCTGTAGCTGAGTGTGCAGAGGTCTAGTAGAGTCCACAGCTGAGTGCGTAGACCCCTGCAGCTGAGTGCACAGGGCAGAGTCGGGTCTGTATTTGGAACTGAAAGTTAATAAAGAAGACTATTTTGTGCATCTATTCTAGAATCCTTATTTTGATGTTGTACATTCCTGTTACTCAATTTATTTACTGCACACTAGAGGAATACTCGTATGAATGCTTGTATGTAAATTTAATCTAAGTAATCAGCTAACGGACACTAATTAAGGAAGACTTGGGTAAATAACACGGGTTGCAGTGCAACTAGAACTACGCAAAGACAGTATCACAGGGCACGAGGTGCCCGCAAGTGCAGGTATCACAGTAAGTGTGAAGGTTGGACCACATACCAATCACCACATATCAAACATCCCTACTGTGTGGAAACCTAGTTCTAGCACCCTCCCATACTACTTCAGGTGAGACCTCAGTTTGCGCTCCGCGCACTGTTTCCGAAAGGGCCAGTAGTACCGGGATTTGCTTGGCTAAATCACTTTTGAACCTAGGTCAAGCCCTGCTAAGCCAACAGCAGCAGATTTTCCCAAATCTTGCCCATAAATCGCGTCTTAAAGGCCATCCACCTGCTCCATTTGGCCTCAAGTCAAGCATCCCATCGTGAATAGTGACTTCAATGGTCACTTTCTGGCCAACCCGCGTAGCAGCGCAACCCCCCATGCACGGTCGCAAACCTTATGATTCTTTGCTTCTACACGCATCTCCAATATCGCGCAGCCCCCTGGCAGAATAGTTTATAGTCCCATGCTCCCTTCCAACTGCCTGGAGCGCTAAGACTCTCCTTCCCTTGGCTAGTCAGTGGTTGTACCACCCGTGTGGAGTTCCATCTTGTCCTCCGTCATTGTTCCTGGAGAATCCCCACCTTTTATTGTTATGGTCGGCATCACGCATTTCACCATTTGCAATGCGCTACCATGGTCACTATGCTTAGCAATATGCAGTCCAAGCCAAGGCATCAGACTAGTCAATTCACGGCGATAGTTCTCAAAATTTTCAGCATGATCGTATGCATCTTGCCTTACCATCCTAGTTTTTTCAGCGAGACAATCTTCCTTGATCTCATCCTCTAGCTTCTTGACTTCGGCATCCACCAGCGTGCTTTTCTTTCTTAACCGTACCCTTTCTTCTTCAATTTCTTGGAGTCTAATGTTAGAAAATTATATATTCCGGAGCAATGGAACACATAAAATATTGCAGAAATATAAACACAGAAAATGCATAAAACAATATAGACACAGATATACATGGTTCACCCAGTTTGGGCTACATCCACCTCGAACATCCAGTCCTTCCTTTCTATTATCCATCAAAATGAAGAGACACAACCTACAGCAGATCCACTGTAATATCCTCTGTTTTCTCTCACAGTCTCACCTCTCTACTTCTCGCTCACATAATACACATCGATTTCACAGCCTCAAATACAATGCCCTCATACAAAGAGAGGGGTTGCCTTCTAGGGAAAAAAACCCTAAACTAAACATAAGTTCTACCGTCATATCATCCGCCTAATGAACGGCCCAGATTGACTAGAAATTACTATACTTTTACAAGGAAATTTTACATTTATTTTTGGCTTCAGGGGCACTGCCCCCGAGCCTCCACCGGGGGACCGCTGGCCCCTGGACCCCCCAACCGGGGGGGATCGGCCCCCCTGGACCCCTGCGGGGGGACAAGTCTCCCCCGCACCCCGCCGCGTGGAGGGGTGTACAAAACTTCCTGGGGTATACATCCGGCTGAAACAAAGACCTCTGAACAATCATGCTCCACACACAACATCTAAGGTTTCCCTGTTGGATTTCTTCCTCATGTCCCATGCATTCTGTCTCTTGCGGCTATGTGATTTCTTCTTTTCGGGCTTCGTGAACCATCATATCTATAGGTGATGCTATGCGCGAACTAGGCTTTGCATGCTCCATAGGGATTACACCTTCTACCTCATACTTCAGCTTCAGAAGTGCCCGCGCGGTCAGGGTTTTGCACATGGTCCTATAAGCCCATAGAACCGTTGATACGTGCAGATCCCAGTCAATTCGCTTCACATGGTGAACTGCGTTCACTGCTTCACGTACTTTGTCAAAAGCTTTTGCATGAATATTCTTCTACATGCATGGTCTTACCATACTTCCTGGTCATCGTTCGCGCCATTTCCTTTCCCATTCGTGCTCGCCAATTGTGTTTCCTACCATGGCGGACAGTGTGCCTTTGTGCAGGTTTCGCACCATACGTTGTACCCATCTGGACAAGTGGGCGCACGGGCTGTTTCATCCATCATACTTGGATTTCATCCACATCTGAGACTTCCCAAATCGTAAGCGCATCATCCTTCTGCATTCATGCTAGTCCTCAAAATTTTGTTGGTGCGTACCCCACCACCTTGCGGGCATAGTGTGCAGTACCCATTTCAGAGCATTGAACCGCTGCTGTTTCGGCACTTCTCTTTCAAATTTGTTTAGGAAATCATCCACCTCTCTCAATCCATCATACATAGGCAGGTCTCTTACCTCTATTTCCACGTAGTGCAGTGACCTTGTCATCATGTTACAGTTGAGCGTGGTTAGCTCGTGTAACCGGTTCTGCCATCGTTCTATTTCCTCGTCTGACTTTGAGGTGCAAGAACTTTCGCACTCCCACGAGAGTCTGCCATCCGATGTTGGATTCACCTAGTCCTGCTCCCGCTCGGCTATCTTGTAAATACAGTCTAAATCGTCGTCGCTATCGTATTCGTGCACCGGCTCTGTGTAGCGCGATCCTTCCACAGGGTCTAAAGGTACCACTACGCACAGTGAGTTTTTCTCAAAAATCATCTTGCGCTTCTTTACATTTATCACTCCATTCATGTCAGTGGACCAATCTATTCCCAGTTGCGTGAGATAGGGATTGATGTCATCAACAATATCTATCACTTTGAAATCTACAAGCGTGCCCGCAACTTCGATATCTACCGTTACTCCCTGCAATCTTCCCATAGGTAGGATCTTTTGTTGGTTCACCATTCGCAATTGAATAGGAGACCATTGCAGCATAGGCCTGCCCATGCGTTCCCATGTTTGCTTTGGCAGGACATTCGCGTTTGATCTTAGATCCAAAATCACTTGATCCATTTCATATTCCCCGATCTGCGTGGTCAATCTCATCTCCCTTCTTGTTCACATTGTGTTCTTCCCGAGCTTCCGAACTACGTGTGGTTCTCCTGGCGTGGTCCCAGCACATCTAGTGATGAGTTCTTGCAGCCTCTTCACAACCTTGATGTCACGTAGCAGCTTCATGCATGTCTCCAAAACGGTAGTGAGCATTGATGGGTCCATTTCTGGTTCCAGTTTGTCTTTAATACCTAAAGTGGAGGCCTCCGCGAAGCTCTTCTTAGCTTCCATGAATGTCTCCTTAGTGCGCTCTAAATAAAATTCAGGTTCCTTTGTTGGAGCCTTGCGAACCCAAGCACTCTCTTCAGGGTACTTGCCTTTATCATCTCCTATCGTGATACCACTTCAGAGTACGATATTTACGTTTGGGTCTTCCTCGCGCGGCTCAGACCTCATCATTTGCAAGTTCCGAGTTGGGGGAGGTTGGAGTGCTCCTTTATTGCGCAACCTCACTATCAGCGTGGGACAATCCTTTGTCTCATGATCAAACTGGGTACAATATAAGCATGACGGTCTCGTTGGATTTGTACAATCACGGGCATAATGCCCCGGTCCTCCGCAATTGTAGCATATCAGTTGTCCGCGACCTCTTCCTGGTCCCATTCCACCTTGACCTCGTCCGCGCACTGAAATCTAGTGTGCACCATCCCTGCATTTTGATCAAGGGCCTGTGTTTCTATCTGAACTCTGTATGTATGAGTCTAATCCATCATCAGTTCATAACTTCTACAAGTGCGCTCATCGTGGCCTACCGACCTGCAGAAATTACAGAACAACTATTGGGAACTCTGCATATACTTATGTAATAGATGACAGTTATCTATAGCATGCTTGCCTCCTATCTGACAAATCGCACACCATAATGTAGGCATCGTGCTCACTCCTACTTGTGCCTTTGGTCTCAAGGGAATTGATCCTCCTCCAGCCAGGTAGTTCGCAAAGACTAGACAATGGTCCTTGTCATGTCCCTGGACTTTGCACTTTACGCACCATACCTCCTCGCGCGCTTCTAGGCGAGCTGTCCTCTCATGTTTCAAACTCTGCATCTCAAAGCACAAGTTTTTCTACTACATGTGGATATATTGGACTCCCAGGTTAGGATCTTGTATCGTGGTCTTATGCAGTCTCATTGCAATCTCCAATGCCTCGGCCTGAGTGGATAGCTTCTGCTGTGACAGCGCGTTCCTTAGATGCAGCATTAGCAATGCTACAAACCATGCACGGTGTTACCCATCCATCAAGGTCATGTTGGCTTCACAAATCATACACTTCAGTCTCTGATCCAACTCCCAGGGGGTCTCGTCTGGAAGCATCGCAATTTCCTTAAATCTGATGATCGAATGTGTCTCTGATTTTGGCCTGCTAAATTCCTTGTTTAGCGCAGCTTGCATATCCGTGATCCCTGCGTTCGGATTGTCATTGGATTGTTTCACGTCAGTGCGCGATCTTGCAGAGCACTCACCAGTGTTACTTTCTTTATATTGTCATCCGTGACTCCCTGCGCTTCTCGTACAGCTTTTACCATGAACCAAAACTGATCTGGATCTTCATTCCCTACTCCTTTGAACACTGGCAACTTTATCGCGCTTTCCATTTTGAATTATGGTGGTGACGGAGGTAGTGTGGACGAAGATGGGGGTGAAGATGGTGAAACTGGCAGTGGTGTAGGTGGAAGTCATATGCGCGGAATTTGTTGCTTTATCAAACTGATCGCACTTCTTGGTGAGACTTTCACGAGCTCTTCCTCACTTTCTCGCGGAGGTGAAATCAAAGGGCTAGTTTCTAGTTCTGCACTACCTTCATTTATGTAGATCCTCCCACTTTGTGTAGCCCCAAACATCAATTTATTCGCATAAACCACTTTTCACACAGTAGCATTTTAATCCAAGTGTTAGAAGATTTAACATACTTACCTCGCAGTACTTTGAGGAAGCGTCGTTCCGCCTCGCTATAGTTGGCTAAAGTATCTACTGTGAACTCGGTGATAAATCCTCCTATAATTCGATCGAGCCAGTGATCTACAACAAGTGTGATCTTATCTTCTGATGCTTCTAGTCTGTGAACCGACTATGGAGTCCACACGATAGGTTTGTTGAGCCTACACCTTCCTTGACTGTTTGCTAGCTTCACGATCCACTCATACAACTCAGAGGGGAAGGATGCAAATAAAATTTCGTGGATTTCCATATATAAGTAGAAATCTAACCACTCTTCCTTTAATTCTCATGAATTCTTATTTTCCTGCGCCACGAACTCATGAATCTTTCTGTCCAACCAATCTTTAATTCCTTTCTTTATCGGATTCCAGTGATACGACATCATACATCTCTATGCAGATCCTAGTACCAAAAACGAAACCATTTGTTGGCTTATTGGGGCCTGACCCAGGTTCAGAGTCAATTTAGCCAAAAAAATCCTGGTACTACTAGCCCTTTCGGCAATAGTTTGTGGAGCGCAGACTGAGGTCTCACCCGAAGTAGTATGGGAGGGTGCTAGAACTAGGTTTCCACACCCTAGAGATGTCTGATGAGTTCAAGTGGTCCGCGGTTTAACCCTGCGTGCAGGTTTCTTTGTGCACTTTCCTGTCCTTCTCCACCCAATATACTACCTTCGCACAACCCTACTCAAGGGCTGAGCGTCGTGCTCTACATTATTACCCAAGATCTTACTAGTATTCCAATGTTAGTTGATTATTTTAGCCTACTTGCATGATTTAAATTATACTTAACAACATAAACCATTCATACAGGTGCACGCAGTAAATAAACAATATATTTGCAAATTATATCAATCATTCATTAACCCAAGAATAGATACACAAAATGACAACAAAATTCTCTTTATTAATTCCCTCATCGGTTACAGACTCGACTCCACCCTGCGCACTCAGTTGCAGGGGTCCGCGCACTCAGCTGCAGACTACTAGGCCTCTGCGCACTCAGCTGCAGAGCCTTCTCCTACTCTACAACCCAAAGACACACTTCACTCAGCTACTTAGACTCTTCCCTCTCTACTCTTATCTCTCTTTTACGCTTAGAGCCTCACTCTATTTATACAATCCCATGGTTCGCAGACCATGGGTAGGTCTATCCAGCCGACATTACATTACAAAACTAGGGTAGACAACCCTGTGACTCTATTATACTTTCACGCCCCGCGCCCACAATTCGTGGAGCTTTATAAAAAAATTCGGTCAAAACTTGGGCTTTGAGCCCCAAAACATGCCTTGGTGGGATTCCATGCCCAACAAGCATGGATGATCATAAAGGCACTAGTGGAAATGCATTTTTTATGGGAGATTTCCTAGTAGCTTGGCTCAGTAAAAACAATAATCTATATGTCACTCTAGAGTTGTGTTGACGCGGCGAATTTTTGCTATGCCAACAAAAGGAACCAACCCAATCGTAGACCCCAATTAGATCTGCTTTCATTTGGAGTGATTAGTTCTGACGGGTTTTAAATGACCCTGTAAACTGTTATAGGTATTGAAAGATTGCTCCCCGGAGGAAGACTTCCATTAAATCAACAAAAGGAATAGTTAACCTATATGTATCAGCTCATATCTATACTAATTCTAACTACTTATGCTAGTCCTAACTATTATGATCTATCCTACAAAAGCCTAACAAAAGAGATTAAACATCATATATAGATTCCAATTCCAAATGAATCAATTACTGGTTCACAGATGAACAGGGTTGTATTAAATCTTAATTGCAATCTAATTACTCATACAAGAATACACATTCCTTTCCATACAAACAAAACTTGCAACTGATGTTTAACAAGGTTTCGAATCAGCAACTACTCATGAATTAACCATGGTAAAAAATTATATTTGAATAACCAAGACTAGTCACAAGCTATCTGTTATCACTGTGCACAAAAACAAAACATATATATCCTTATGCCAGTCACCACACCCTAATTCCAAACATGAAAAAAAAAGGAAAATGAATCTGAAAAAGGCTTCTTCTTGACCGAAATAGTCTTCTTTATTAGCATAATAAAATTGACCCCTCTTCCGCCAAAAAAAGACCTCCTCCCATCTCTGGAGGTAATATTTATGCAGAAAAATATTGACCCTCCATCTTCCCCACCCCCCCAAAACTTTCCACCTTCCTCCCCTTTTCAATATACAAATCAAAATATATAGACGTAGAACGGTCGATGAAACCACTGACATGTCGAGATCACATTTGCTGGAGCATTATATTTCCTTGGGGGAACGAATGGATGTCGATGGAAAGGAAAATGATTGCGTGTCATCTCTTCACACCTGTATTGAGTGAACATTATCCCCTATTATTTCCTAAAGGAAACTGAAGACATTGTGCTCATCATCCCACATATGGCATGATTGAAGGTGTGTTTGGAGGTAATAACATCTTGATGGATCAACACTGTCATGAGTGCTTCCTCTTGACATAGAGCGTGCCTCCATTATGCACTATGGCAGTTTGTATCCCTTTCTTGTAGAGTATGTCTTTGCAATATCGACATCGGTGGTGCAGAGGTGTCGTCTTGATATAAATCGTATTTATTCGTTACCGAGTCCACTCGAACTTGCCTTTCTTCTCTTTATCCTCGCCTGCAAAAATAGTTCATATTAGCTATGATTATGAGAAATATGACAAACATGCCCACAAGCAAACCTTGCATTCAATCATAGTTTCTATTTATTCTCGCAATGCAAAGCAACTATAATTATTAAACCACTTAACATGTTTTAACATGTATTCTCGTTGCCCATAATATTCATTTTATTCAAGAATCGCTTGACAATGCTTCAAAAGAGGACCATTCACTCTATCGGAATTCCTTTTAAAAAATCTGGACCACAACACTTTATCGGAACTCATGGGAATACAGGGGAAAACCGCATCCGAACCATAAGGCCTGACTTCAAATACTATACACCCGGATCTATAATTATCGTCAGGTCCGCTCATCACCCCTTCGCGTATCGCATGTCGCTTCACTTTCTCCGACTGTCGATTACAATTTGCGATTGGCCGGACCCAAAAATCATATAAGTTAGTCCTGGCGGGTCCGCCATATCGCATCGTGCCTTATATATAAGCCTTGGGCTCCGCCGATTGCGATTTGTGATTGGTCAGACCCAAAAATATATAAGTTGTGTTTAATAATTCCAGCAGGTCTACCATATCGCATCGCGCTTTATGTATAAACACTGAACTCTGCCAATTGCGATTTGTGATTGGGGAAGTGGACCCAAAAAATATATGTGTTATGTTTAATAATCCCGGTGGGTCTGGTGTATCGCGGTGCGCCTTATGTATCAGCGTTGAAAGTGCCGATTGTGATATCCGATGCGATTGGAGACTTGATAACATCATAGTAACTCATGGGAGATAGACCTTAGCCCTTTACCAATGCGAAAAGTGATATGCGATGGAGGAGTGGTCAAGCGATTGTGATAAGTGATGAAGGCATGCATCGAGAGATGTGTAAAGACCGAGGAAGCGCAAAAAGGGTAAGTTATGCATATTTGTATAGTATTTCTATTATCAAAGCATTGATATAGAAATAAGGACGTGATAGAAGGTTTTGAGGGTTGAGTCCATATACACCCATAGTAAAGAGTGGGGGTCGGTTATATGTGTGGTCATAGAGCACCATGAAGATTTATGAGGATTGAAAAAGTCCCAATGAAGGATATGAATGAAGGGCTAGACTGGGTTATAAATGAATCATGTCGCAGAGATTTATTTAGGGGGCCTTAACCATTAAAAATTGAAGATTTGACTCGGCAGAGAGTTAAAATCCCTGGAATAAAAATAGATCATTCGGAGGGTTATCATTCGAAGAAATGAAAGATCAAACTTCTAGGGGACCGATTCAAATTTGCTACTAGAGCAGGTTTTAATAGGGTGTTTTTTGTGGCCACAACAAGTTCAAGCCGAATATATAGTTGTAGTTGATTGTTGTACACAAATACTATGGATGAAGGAAGTCAACATACAAACTAAACAGCCAATCACCATCCATTGTGATAACAAAATTATTATCAGTCTCAGTAAAAATATAGTGATGCACTCAAAAACCAAACATATACCAATCAAGTATCATTTTCTCTATGAACAAGTGGCTGAAAAAAACATCAAGTTGGAATATATCAATACCAAGGAACAAATTGCAGATATTTTCACCAAACCTCTTCCTCGAGAAGCATTTGAACATCTCCGCCAAAAGATGGGGGCTATTGCTTTAGCATCACACTAAACCAATTCTTAAGATGCCACATGATAGGGGAAGCAGTTCCACAGGCGGAGTCCTTATGCACTCCTTTGTCATTGATGTCAAAGGGGGAGAGAAGAAGAATATTGCCACCAATGACAAAGGGGGAGATTGTTGATCTATATTGTCATTTATGTCAATATAGCAATATTATGGATATCAATAATGATGTGAAGCCAAGCAGAGTAGATCTGTGAAGCAACAGGAGCAAGAATCCAAAGAGGAGAAGCCATCGAGAAGCAAATAGGAACACATCATCAGTGGAGCATAAACAGTGTTATCGGAGGAGCTAAGAACCCAATATAAGAAACAAATCATGGAAACCCTTTAACAAAAGTTCACAGCGCATCAGAGTTAACATATTGGTGGTTTATCGGCAGCTTTATCACTTTATTATGTGTCACATTCAAAATTTGCGATTGCGATATTACTGGGACCCAAAACAGGTATGGTAACAACCCTATACAATATCACATCCGTCGCATAATCGCAAATCATAAGGTTTATTGTGTATCACCACCCCAAATCCGTCGATTGTGATATAATATGTGGACCTGACAACTCCATTAAAATACACCTTTATGTAGTATCGCGTCCGGGTATCTGAAGTTAACAAATCATAAAGGATTGTCACCCCGGACCACCGATTGCGATAAACCCTCGAACCTCCAATTGCGATAGAAGTTGTGGATCTGATATATCTATTGACAATTGTTTAATGTTATATTGTGTCCACCTCATCGGAAATATGAGTATCAGCTATGTTACATCAGTAACGTCAACATTTGCGATTGTGGGACTTTCACGAATTGCGATTACGGGACTTTCACGAATTGCGATTACGGGATTTTGGAAGATTGTGATTGTGATTAATAACATAGCATGTTGGACCTCCATGTGGGTCTTGGATGAATATTAAAAAGGACCTCCCTGATATATTGTGTAGCAAGAGACCTCTGAAAGTTGAGATTGTGATTAGCAGTGACGTGACATGTGGGGAGCGCCATAATTCTATTATAATATGGTTATAAGCCTCTCTGGTCTCTCTGTAAATAAACAAGTTGGCCTCCCTCCAATAAACATGTCTCTCAAGTCATTGGTGAAACTTGTATAAGTACAAGTTAAAATGTTTCACTAAAGGTATCAATCGGGCATCAGGCATAGAGAAGAATTAAAAATTTCACAACTCGTGAACTTGAAAAGACAGAGGATTCCAAAGGTCGAGGAAGTCGAAGGTTGAGAAGTTGAAGGTCTAGCAGAAGATGAAGGTGCAGGAAAAGCTGAATGCCGAGCAAAAAAGGAAGCAGAAGACAAAGCAGGAGGACAATCTTTAACCTGATTCATCTTGGAAGGTTCTGACCTAAAGTGAAGCCATAACTACAAGGACAGGTTTTGATAAATAACTCCTTGGAAAAAGTATAATACAATCAAACACTTCTTTACAAAGTAAATATATAGGGTCAGATCCCTTGAGGTTGGTGCCTCATAATTGGAAGGATTGGTGTCCTTGGATTTAGTGCTCCTAAATTCAAGGCTGGTGCCTTGGTAAGATAGGGTCGGAACCCTAGAGGTTGGAGCCCTATTAAAGTCTAAGTTGGTGCTTGGAAAAACTCATCAGATATTGTATTCAATATTTTTCTATATTTAATAAAATAATTTCTTTGATTAAAATTGTAATATAAAGTGGTAATAATAACAATTGAAAAGAAATATTGATTCACCCCCCTCTTAGTATTTCCAAGACAGTCATGACCTTTTCTTATTCACCTATTGGCGGGTTTTCTCTGAAAATGGCGTCCATTTTATTTACCTATACAATGGCGCCCTTATGGTCCTCGCCATTGTACTTAGGTAATTCTATTTTAATTTTAATGTAGTCTCTATCCAGAAACTTTGTATGGTATTGACTTCCTTTGAACTTATATGCGGTATTTGTGGCTTTTCGTGCATCGATGGAAATTCATGCCTTGGAAAATTTTCGCCTTCCAGAGCCTTTGGACTTTGTGTGGCTGAGGGATTAAAACGTGGATTGGCCCCTCCCATAAATTGTATCATCATGCTCTTCAATTCTTTGATATCATCTGCCACTTGGTTTCAACTACTAATTAACTTTTCTTATCCCTTTTTGAATTCATCTTGATTTTTTTCAACATTGTCAAGGCATTTGCGCATTCTGTTGAGTTCGTCTTGAAACTTTTTTGAATTTGCATCGTCACTGCTACTCCCCATTTTGTTTTTTTTCTTAGTAGACCCATTTTTTTAATTAAATAATAAGAATATATATATATGTGTGTGTGTGTGTGTGTGTGTGCGCGCGCTAATATCATAAATCATTATAATATGATAATAGTTATAAAATAATCAGAAGATATAGAGTTCATTTGAGACTTCTGAAACCCTCAGAGCCATGAAATCTTGCACATCCACACTCGCAGTGCTCCCCGACCACATGGGACAGGATCCACTGAGCAGTAGCAGCTCCAATGGCGGTGTTGCACCCTCGCTCATAGCAGAGAGACCCATTGCCCGAGTCCTCCAGCGTTCTGTAGTTGTACCTATTTTCTTGAGCGTAATAAATCGAAAGGGGAAGAAGGGGCAGGAACCAGAGCATCGAGGGGCGGAGAGAGGCTGCAGGGACCTCAAAGTCGGCTATCTGTGCTACTCGACAAGGTTCAAGCCCAGATCTACCAAGCCTGTGATTTTCAACCTCCCCCTCGAGAGGTCGACAACTGATACAAAACAGGAATCCGCTGAGAAAACAATTGTTTGCTTCAACAAGAGGCATGTAGAAACCGGAGCGGAGAGGTTCTATGCAGTTGTCTTCAAAGCAACTGATCAGGCCCACAATCAAGGGACTATTGACGGTGTTATGAAACCAGCTCAAGAAAAGATAGAAAATATAGATCAACGCCTTAGAATTCATCCTCTTCGAGGGGGAAACCTCCTTTACATTACATAAATGAACAATTCTTGGATGATTCAAATGACAAAACCTCCTTTCTATATATAGGAGTCTAAGGAGTCACAATATAACCCAGCCGACCTAACAATAATAATATAAAGCCACAAAAATAACAATAGAGGGATTCTATGGGGCACAGTAATAACAATATGGGGATAATAGGGGCACAAAAATATTAATAAGGGATGCAACTACAATATTAATGGGGTAATCACTAGTATTATAGGGACCCAACATGCCCCTCTCCTTCAAAAAAGTGTTGTCCTCAATGCTTGAGTAGTTCTGGATGCTTCTGTATAAAATTCTCATCCTCCCATGTGGAATCTTCAGCGGATAAGTTCTTCCACTTGATAAGATACTCCGAAATTGATCGATTTCATAGCTGTCGAGTTCTTGTTTCTGTGACTGCTTCTAGTTCCAATATAATTTTTCCTTCCTCGTCAAGTTCTGGCAATATTGTTTGAACTGGGAGCTTGTCGCCTATAACCTTCTTTAAACATGAAACATGGAAAACTGAGTGCAATCGAGAAGCTGCAGGAAGCTCCAATTTGTATGCCATAGAACCAATCTTTTGCAACACCTTGTACGGACCATAATACTTTGGTGATAATTTATTATCCTTCTTAGCTTGCTTGAGGGACATTTGTTTATATGGTTGTAGCCATAGGAATACCCAATCACCTACATCAAAACTTCTTTCGCTGTGATGTTGATCTGCCTGTTGTTTCATTCTATTTTGTACAAACATGAGGTTATCCTTTAAGAGTTGGAGGACTTGTTGTTGATGTTCGATGTGATGTTCCACTGCTTGAACCTTAGAATTTTCTCTTAAATATGATGTGATGGATGGTGGCTGATATCCATAAAGTTCCATAAATGGGGTCATTTTTGTTGTTGTATGGAAGGAAGTGTTATACCACCATTCAGCCAGAGTTAACCATTTGACCCATTGTGTCCGTTTATCAGATACAAAACAACGAAGATATCCTTCCAAACATTTGTTTACTATCTCAGTTTTCCCATCAGATTAAGGATGATAAGATGAGCTATGAGCTAACTGAGTACCAAGACAAGAAAATAATTCTGTCCAAAAATTTCCAGTGAAAATGGGATCTCTGTCACTTACAATAATCTTTGGGTTTCCATGTAGCTTTTGAATTGTTTCCATAAATGCAGTAGATACTGTACTGGCTTTAAATGGATGTGATAATGCACAAAAGTGTGCATACTTGGTAAGTCTGTCAACTACCACCATGATGACACTCTTTCTCTCAAACTTGGGTAAACTTGTGATAAAATCCATTGAAACCTCCTCCCAATGTTGGCTTGGAATGGATAAAGGTTGTAATAGACCCGGGGTCTTAATTGTTTCAACTTTATTTTGCTGGCAAACCAAACATTCCGCCACAAACTTTTGAATATCTTATTTAAGGCCATCCCAAAAAAATTCCTTCTTAACCCTATGGTAAGTTTTTAAAAATCCTGAGTGCCCTCCTAAGGGAGAAGTGTGCAATTCCATATGAATCTTTTGTTTTAGTTGAGAATTCTTACAGAGGTATAAGCGATCTTTGTACCATAAAGAATCATTTTGCCAGCTAAATGTATCAGACGTACTGGAATCTTGTTGTAACTTTCGAATAAGTGCCCACACTTCTTCATCATTCTTCCATTCCTCCCTTGCTTTGTTTATCCAATCTGGTTGGATAATAGAAATGGCGCACAACAATGCTTCCACGTACTCATCCTTTCTTGAGAGTGCATCTGCCACCACATTTTGCTTCCCTTTTTTGTAAATGATTTCAAAGTCATAACCCAACATCTTTGTGACCCACTTTTGTTGCTCTTCAGAGGATAATCTTTGTTCTAAAAATTATTTAAGGCTATCATGATCTGTTTTTACCTTGAAGTGTCTTCCCATTAGGTAGGGTTGCCATTTCTTAAGTGCATGTAGTATTGCCAACATTTCCTTCTCATAAATAGCTTTGTGTAAAAACTTTCCCTTGATTGGACGACTTTCAAAAGCAATGGGTCTTTCATCTTGCATTAAAATAACACCAATTCCATTTCCTGAAGCATCACATTCCACAATAAAGGTTTTTGTGAAGTCTGGTGTAGCTAAGACCGGTGCTTGGCACATTGCCTCTTTAAGATGTTCGAAAGCCTTTGTTGCTTCTGGAGTCCATGAAAATGCATCTTTCTTCAATAATGTTGTTAGAGGTGCTTGTATTCTCCCATAATTCTTAACAAACTTGTGATAATACCCTGTCAACCCGAGAAATCCTCGCAGATGCTTTATGGATGTGGGGATTTTCCATTCCTTGATGGCTTTAATTTTGCTAGGGTCTACCTTAACTCCTTCATGAGATACAATATGACCCAGATATTCCACCTCTTGTACTCCAAAGAAACATTTGGATCTTTTTTCATATAATTGTTTCTCCTCCAATAGTTGTAGCACCCTGTCAACATGTTCAACATGATCCTTCCAAGACTTGTTGTAGATTAGTATATCATCAAAAAATACTAACACAAATTTTCTAAGGAATGGTTTGAAAATGGAATTCATCAAACCTTGAAATGTTGAAGGTGCATTGGTAAGGCCAAAAGGCATGACCAAAATTTCATAATGACCCTCATGAGTTCTAAATGTTGTTTTCAGAATGTTTTCAGTCTTCATTCTGATTTGATGATATCCTGAACGAAGATCCAACTTGGTGAAGTAATTTGATCCATGCAATTCATCCAGTAATTCATCAATGACAGGAATCGGAAACTTATCTTTAATAGTGAGCTTGTTGAGCTCCCTATAATCCGGACACATGCGCCATGATCCATCCTTCTTGTGCACCAATACTACTGGAGCAGAGAAAGAACTTTGACTCGGTTGAATTATACCAGCCTCTAGCATTTCTGCAACCATACGTTCAATTTCACTCTTTTGGGCATAGGGATATCTGTACAGCCTGATGTTTGGAGGAACACTTCCTAGAATCAGATGAATAGCATGATCATGATCATGAATAGGTGGGACACCTTTGGGAGTCTCAAATACCTTGGAATGATTGTTCAAGACTTTTTGGAGATCTGGAGAAATAGATGATTCCAATGTGGAAACATCTAGCGAACATAATTTTGTAATTACACCCCTTTGTTCCTTTCTTAGAAGCTTTGTCATACCGTTAGAGTTGATTATCTTTCCTGGTTTCCCTAAAATAACCCTTAATTCAACTTCCTTTCCTTCCGTAGAAAATTTCATGAAAAGTTCTTGAAAATTAAAAGCTATTGTACCCAAGGATTGTAGCCATTGGACTCCTAGTACAACATCAACACCTCCTATTGGAATGGAAAGCATTGGGCTAGTCAATACATATTCTCCCATTGATAACTTGATATTATGGCACTTTCCAGAGCAATTTATTGTTCCTCCATTTGCAACCATCACTTGACACTCTAGTGCTGGATATAAGAAGCAATTCAATTCTTTTGCTACCTTACAATCAATAAAATTGTGGGTACTTCCTGAATCAATCAATACTATTAACTTTTTCTTCTTGATTTGTCCTTCTATCTTGATGGTTTGAGGAGTGGTAATTCCAGCCAATGCATTACAAGATATGGTCGGATTCATTTCTTCTTTATCTAGGCTTTGTTCTTGGAGTATATCCTCTTCTTTTGACCTTTCTTGCTCCTTTTCTTCTTCCTCTTCACAATCTATGTAGAATAATTTCTTCTCAGCACACTTATGACCTTTAGTGTATTTGCTATCACAACTGTAACAAAGCCCTTTTTCTCTTTTTTCTTCCAATTGTTGTGGCGTCAACCTTATAGGTTGTGGAAGACTAGGGGCAACAACACTTCCATCTTTATAGTTGTGAGTGGTATGCTTCCTGGTTGCCATAATTTTGCTTTCTATTTTTCTTGATAACCTGAATGCCTTCTCTAATGAATCAGGTTCCCAAAGGCGAACATCATGTTGGATATTATCCTTTAAAGACCCTATGAATAGATCAATCCTATGCTCCTCTAGAATATTTTCTACCCTTATGTTCAATTTTTGGAACTCCTCAATGTGCTCCATTATTGAACCCTTTTGTTTGAGACTTATCAATTAGCTAAAAGAAGTGTTGCTTTTTGTATCCTCATAATGTGCTGTTAATTCTTCCGTAAAAATTGCCCAAGGGATAATTTGTTTACGAGAGCAAAGCCATTGATACCATAAAAACTGATTTGGTTCCAAATATAAAGTTGCAATACGTACCTTTTGTGTGTTTTGCACATTATTGAGATCGAAAAATTGCTCCATCTACAATATCCATGTTGCGGGATCCTTGCCATCAAACTTCCTCATATCGATTTTTGGAATATGGTGGGTCATCAATACCACATTGGAGTCTATGAAATCATGATTAACATTTCTTTTGTTCGCATCATGAGTTTCCTTTACAACCTTTTCACCATTAGTAAGTATTTCTTGTAGAAAATTTGTCAAATCTGTCTTCAAATCTGCCATGTCTCTCTTCAAATCTATCTTCAAATCGTCCATCTTAGCTTCCATGCCCTTTATCTTAGATTCCACGCCATTTATCTTAGCTTCTGTTAGCTTTTGTGAGCATGACATTTGTTGCACTTGTTCTTGTAATTTTGATATATCATGTAGCATTTCTTCCTCTTCTTCATGAGTCATGCTAGGGCTTTCAAGTTTCTTACTAGGTGTTTGCATTTTCTTTCCTCGAGGCATCTGTTACCGATAATAATGCTCTACTATGCCCTTTGAATTCCTTCAAAATAAATTTCCAAACCAATCTTAAGCAAAAATCTAAAAGAATCTACACACTTTTTTTCACTTTGTAGGAGCTCGATATGGCCTCTGATGTATCTCTGTACTTTCAGATCATCCAATTCTAAAATTGCGACCTGCAGTAACCCTTTGTGTCCTCTTTCCAATGCCACCAATCTGATCAAAATTGGTTTCTCCAAGGAAGAGTTATGCAAAATCTCCCACAGTGACCTGATTATAGACTAGCTCAGTAGAGCGAACTTGTACGACGTGCCACAAGTCACTATTTCGACCTTTGGCTCTAAAAAATATATACAAGAAACTACAGTCTATCCTCTTTCTGTACCTTCTTACGAAATTTCAATCAGATGCTCAGAGAGAAAGTTATGACAATTTTCCCCAGGTCACCTGTTTGGAATGAAATTCAGGAGTCTGCAAGAAGACCAACTTCCTCAGATCATATCTCCGCAAATATAGCACGAACAGCTCTGAAATTTAGACCCGAGATTCAACGCGATTTCTTCTCAAATGGGTTTTTTTTTAGCTTCTGAAATGTCGTAGAAAAAAAGTTATAGTGAAAATTCCATGATGACCTGTTTGGAGCAGCGAAACCCTAGAATCCAAAGCTCTGATACCAAATGTTATAAAACCAGCTCAAGAAAAGATAGAAAAGATAGATCAACGCCTTAGAATTCAACCTCTTCGAGGGGGAAACCTCCTTTACATTACATAAATGAACAATTCTTGGATGATTCAAATGACAAAACCTCATTTCTATATATAGGAGTCTAAGGAGTCACAATATAACCCAGCCAACCTAACAATAATAATATAAAGCCACAAAAATAACAATAGAGGGATTCTATGGGGCACAGTAATAACAATATGGGGATAATAGGGGCACAACAATATTAATAATGGATGCAACTACAATATTAATGGGGTGATCACTAGTATTATAGGGACCCAACAGATGGGTACAGTGGTAGATCTGTTCACCTATATGCTATTAGCTCGGAGGCCTGGAACAGTTTTCCCTTCACGCTCCTTTGCCATGAACCTGAGCTTGATAACGCTGCCCCTGCATGGCTTTTGCATGGATCCAGGTTGATCCTTCCCATTGTGGAAGGGAGTATTAACTTCAGATTTCCCATCGATCTAACAGATCTGGCATCCAACAAAATGAATGGCCCACACCATAACTAGTTCAGGAGGACTGCACATGCCAAGTCACCCTTCTGCCCCAGATCACAGCCCCAAATCACAGAGGAAGGCAAGCAAATCAGTGGTGATCAGATCGTCTGGATTCGGAAGAAGCTTGGGGAGAATGCAATGGGACAACCAGATCTAATAAAATCAGGTAGTTGGATAACGGATCTCGCAACATTGCAGCAGGAAACACACCCAGAAGAAGAGGATTCGATACAAATTTTCATAAAAACACTAGAAGGCAAGACGGTTTGCTGGAGGATCTGGGAAGGGAGGAAGATCCAGGAGCTGAAAAACAAGATCCAAAATCAGCTAGGCATTCCAGCACATCGGCAAAACCTGATCTGTTTAGGTCACAGCCTACAGGACCATCTTACACTGAAGGATTATGGCATCAAAGCAGACACAACCATAATAATTAACTTGTGATTGAGGGGAGGAAGTGCCGGAACCAGCTCAAAAAGCATAGGCTCCTGCAAGGATGTAGTCAAAGGCAAGGGTCAGACGCAAGTCAGAAATGCAGTACCAGTGGAGCTTCCAGGACCCTACATAGTAGAACAAAAATTTGAGAATCCTACACTCACCATCACCCTGCCGGAGGTAAAAAACTTGTTTATAGATCTTTATTCTAATTCAGTTATTTGCAGGTTCAATGGGTTCTGGCCAAAATCTGATGCTTTACACCAATGGATATATGAGGCCTGGTCACCAGACTGCGAGATATATTTATGTCCCAAGGGTTTTTTTATAGTCAGATTCAGAACAGAACAAGAAAGAGAACACATCCTCAACAAGGGGCCATGGTTCTGGGGCAATGCAGGACATTTTATGACCCCATGGTTCCCGGAATTCGACTCCAATACAACGGTGGTATCAAAGATGCCAGTGTGGGTCAGGCTGCACAACCTCCCGTTACATTTTTGGCATCACAAAGTATTAATTGCCATAGGGAATGTTTTGGGGAAATATCTTAAAACTGACGAAGAAAGAATCTCACGGGGGATACTAACATTTGCCAAGATATGTGTTGAGGTAGACCTCAGCAAGGCACTAGAAGATAGCATCAATCTGAATTTCAACAACACACAGTGGACACAACCACTAGATTATGAAAACACCGCATTCCAATGCCATGGATGTCTACAAACAGGACACCTCCACAGTGCCTGTCCAAAAGCAAAGAAAACTCCCAAATGGAACAAGAAGCAATAGAAACAGCCAAAAGGATGGCAATGCACAGCCCCCCTGGAGGAAGAAGTAGAAAACGCAGAAATAACAGTATACCAAGAAGAAATAGAGGATCAAAAGAACCAGAAGAGCCCATTAAAAGAGGACGAAGACTCCAGCAAACAAACACAGCATAAAATACCCCAACTAACAAGAGTGGAAATAACGGGCATCAAGCGAACCCACGGATCAGAAGGATCTGAATCTGACAAAGATACTCTCACAGAAAACCAGCTTTCCATTGTAACAGCCACTCCCAATACAGGAGGTTGGTGTAAGGTGGAAAAGAAGAAAGGGATAGGCTCTAGTGCCTCCTTCCTTCTCCTATTGTGTCATATTTGTAAATCCTTCAATCCTATCCCAAGTTGTTCTTAAGGGGGGATGTTAGGATATTCCGACACATAGGAAATAGTTAAGTACAACTTGGTCTAGTGTAGAGTTAGGTATAGAGTTAGGTAAAGTGTGTTTCTTTACCGTTGTACATTTTGTAACTTACAATCCGACGGTCACGATATGTAGTGATCTGACGGTTCATTCTCTCCTCGGTATTACCGACACTTGATCCGTGGCTTGACACCCGATTGGTCCATGAATTCTATTTAAAGCGCATGGAGGGTCATTTGTAGGGTAATCCGTGCATGAGAGAAACATATGTAAATTTTCATTCTTTTATTAATAAATTGCCTGAAGTGGCCGCGTTGGCTCAGGCCGTGGACTGTTTCCTTCTTTGAGGGTTTTAACCACGTCAAAATACTGGTGTATTGATCTGCGATCTGGTTGTGAGCGGTGTCCTTTTGGTGTTCTGTCTGAGGAACTTACCCTGTAAATTCCTACATGGTATCAGAGCTATTTGAGGGCCGCGTCCGTTGGTGATCCAAATCTGAAGCCGGTAGAACTGCATCCGACTGCCGTTTCCTAGATCTACTGTTTTTGACTGCTTTCGGGCCGAGAGGACTGCTCTGTTGTGTTCGGAGCATCTGTTCCAGTGAGGAACCCCTTTCGTTTCACGCGAAAAGGTTTCTGGTAGCCCTAGCTGCGTCATTTTTAAGATTTGGAGGTATACAGTGTTTATTTGCAGTTTACTGTTATTTTCTCTCTGTTTATTTCGGTTTCGGTTTATTTAGCCTTTTTATTACCGGATCTATACCTTTCATTTCTGCGTATGCTCTTTGCCCTGCGACTCTGTGCGATCTGGGCAAATCAGAAACAGAAAGGAAGGATTTTTCTCATGCGTATGCTCTTTTCCCTGCGCCTTAGGGTGATCTCGGAAAATCAGAAACATTGAGAAAAATATTTAGTTTCCGGCCAAAGCTAACTTTGAGCCGCAAGGTTCATTTTTGAAAATATTTAGTTTTTCGGCTAAAGCTAACTTCGAGCCATAAGGTTCGTTTTCTTTGCATGTCCGTGTTGGGTTTTGTGTTTTGTGTTTTGTAGGGAAAAAGAGCTTTCTCAAGGCAAGCACGCAACCCAAAGCACCCCCCCCCCCCCCCCCCCCTCTCTCTCTCTCTCTCAAATTTTTTGTATAGATCAATTGGTTCAAAGCTATTTTAAGAGAGTAGAGGTCTTGGGTTCAAGTCTCCATTTTGTGGGGGCGGACTTTTTCATTTCCGCACATTCCCGCACTTCGTCGGCAACTTCAACAACTTTTTTTCAAAAAGCCATAACTTCTTCATCCGGAAGCCGTTTTCAGAGCCATTTTTTTTAAACCAGCCTAATTTTTCGAGATCTATCCATTGGAACACTTATTTTTAGCATCTTTAGCTTCAGTTTCTATTGAAATGGAAAGTCAATACCAAGTTACTCTTGACAGCACCAACTACTTCCAATGGTTGGCTTACATTGAGGATTTACTTAGAAGTAAAGGTCTCTTGAGAATAGCCTCAGGCCAAGAAAAGAAACTGAAGGATGAAGATAAGGCTGCTAAATGGGAAAATAGGCAAGATCAAGCACGTGGACTGATAGGGATGTCTATTTCTCCAGATCTTAGATTCCATATTGCATAAATTGATTCTCCTAATGAAGCAATGAAACAAATCAATAAAGTTTTTGGCATTAAAAATGAAATTAGAGCCCATCAACTTGAAAATGAGTTGCTTACATTGGACCCTAATAATTTTTCTTGCATTGAAGATTTCTTGTCCAAGTTCAAGACCCTTAGATACCTTTTGGAAGGTGTTAAAGTTAAGAAAGAAGATAGTAATCTTATCTATTCCATTCTTACAAAGTTGGGACCAGCCTACTCTGTGTTTGTTTCCACCTTCCATTCTCCAAGAGAAGCCTTCATTTCTCAAGGAACAGACTACAAGTCCCCTTCCTTTGACTCTTTTTGTGATTCTTTAATAAGAGAACAAGAAAAACTCTTACACCTTGGTCTTCTTAATCTTGGAAACTCTTCCAAGAAAGCGTTAGCCGCCCAGCAGCAACCAAATTCAAAGAATCCCAAGAAGTCATATCCTAAAAAGAATGGTCCTAAACCAAACAAGGGTCCTAAGCAATTTCAGCCCCAAAATGAAAAATCATTTCAACAAAATGATAAGACAAATAAAAACAAAGGGAAGAAGACTGATAGACATTGCAATTTTTGTAATCGAGATGGCCACTTAGAATCAAAATGCTTTAAGAAGATGGAAGCCTTGGAAGCAGCAATGAAGAAGCATAACATCCATTTGGGGCAATCTTCAACTTCAACTTCATCTTCAGGAATGGCACTTTCTGCATGTGGTTGTCAAGCATCTCGGTCTGGCTATGCATTAAATGTATCTTCTTCTTCTCATTCTCATGAGTGGCTCATTGATTCTGGAGCTTCTTATCACATGGCCAAAAACAAAGCCATGTTTTCTTCTTTAAATGATTGTAACACCAAAATATATATGTTGGTGATGATAGATCTCTTAATGTTGTAGGGACTGGAACTGTTCATCTAGACAATGGTCAGTTTAATGATGTATTATGTGTTCCAACCTTATCCTGCAACCTTCTATTTGTATATCAGATAACTCATTCAGGTGAAGGTAAAATCGTTGAATTTTCACCTCATGATGTTGTAATCAAGGACTTAAGAGATCCTAAATAGATTTTGGCTACTGGCATTGCTGATGATTCCACAAGGTTGTATAAGTTTCACAACTTTGGGTCATCAAATCTTCCCTCAGTATTTGTTGCTCATAACGACGAAGTGAGCAAACTTTGGCATGAGCGATTTGGTCACTTAAACTATCGCTCCCTTCAGCATCTATGTAAAGAAAATATGGTGACAGGTCTTCCTATGGTATCTTGCAAAGATGGTGTTTGTTCCGGATGTGTACTCGGAAAACATCATCGGGACAGTTTTGAAAAACGTGCCTCTTGGCACGCCTCAGCCCCTTTACAGCTTGTGCATAGTGATTTATGTGGTCCACTTCCAGTTGTGTCATTCTCTGGCTGCAAGTATTTCTTAACTTTCATTGATGATTTCTCCAGACGCACTTGGGTATACTTCTTAAAACTCAAGAGTGAAGTATTTAACACTTTTTTGGCTTTCAAGGCCTTTGTTGAAAAACAATCTGGACATAAAATTCTTAAGTTAAGATCTGATAATGGCGGAGAATATGTTAAAAACACATTCATCAACTATTGCACTGAGAATGGAATTCAAATGCAACATACTGTTCCATATACTCCACAACAAAATGGTGTAGCTGAAAGGAAGAATCGCACCTTAAAGGAAATGGCTAATTGTATGCTACAATCTAAAGGACTTGGTCTTAGTTTTTGGGCAGAAGCAATTAACTGTGCAAATTACATAATAAATCACACTCCTACTAAGGCTTTAAAGAATATCACTCCAGAAGAAGCATGGAGCTCAATCAAACCAGATGTAAGTCACTTTCGTGTTTTTGGAAGTGAAGCGTGGGCCCATATTCCAGATGAAAAGCATAAATCTTTAGAACCTAAGAGTGAAAAATGTACTTTTGTTGGATATTCTGAAGATGTCAAAGGCTATAGACTTATTCCATTTAAGTCCAAAAATGTTATCATTAGAAGAGATGTAAAATTTGATGAAAATATATCGGCCTGCGAGCCTAGTCCGGCGGTTGTGCCACCTCTCCCTATCTCTTCTACTTTTGAAAACATTTCTTCTTCAAATGATGAAAGTGAGGATGACAATCCTCCCCCACCATCTCAGGATCGTCCTTCAGCTCCTGAGCTTCCAAAATGGGTTCGTGCTACTCGAGATGCAGCAGGTGATCTTGCCGATGATCCTACAGATCAGCGACGTACACGTTCTCAGTTCGAGAGAGCCTCTTCTTTACTGGCTCAAGCTCCAGTAAATTATGATCCTGACACCTTTGCAGAGGCTTCAGGCCATCCAGATTGGGAAGCAGCTATGAATGAAGAATATCATTCATTATTGGCAAATGATACATGGGATCTTGTTCCTCTACCAAAGGGACGAAAACTTGTCAGATGCAAATGGGTTTACAGAACCAAGTATGGACCAGATGGGAAAGTTGATAAACATAAAGCTCGTCTTGTTGCTAAAGGTTTTTCACAAGTTGAAGGCATTGACTACACCGAAACCTTCTCCCCTGTTGCCAAAATGAACTCTATCCACCTTGTTCTTTCCCTTGCTGCCTCTTTCAAATGGGAAGTCCATCAGATGGATGTTAAATCTGCCTTCTTGCATGGGGACTTGCATGAAGAAATCTATATGGAACAACCCATTGGCTTCATACAAACAGACTCCAGCCTTGTATGTCGACTTAAGAAATCCCTTTATGGTCTCAAGCAAGCTCCTAGGGCTTGGTATGCCAAAATGGATAGCTTTCTTTTAGAATCTGGCTTTTCTAGGTGTCATTCTGACAATACTGTCTACACCAAGAAAGTGGGCAACTCTCTTATCATCCTTGTTCTTTATGTTGATGATCTTATCCTTACTGGTAGTGATCCCAACCTTATAAACCATGTGAAGTCTAGCCTTAAAAGGAAATTTGAAATGACAGACTTAGGACACTTACACTATTTTCTCGGTCTTCAAGTCCTGCAATCCAAGGAGGGTATTTCCCTTTCCCAGTCCAAGTATGCATGTGATATTCTACGTCATTTTCACATGGAAGACTGTAAGCCAGCCCCTTCTCCCTTTCAGTCTGGAGTCAAACTTTCAGTCACTTGTACTTCTCCTGAAGTTGATGCTACATTATACCGTCAACTTGTAGGAAAACTCTTGTATCTAACTCATACTCGTCCTGACCTTTCCTTTGTTGTTGGCCTTGTTGCTCGGTTCATGAAAAACCCCCGTGAAAGTCATTGGAAAGCAGCTAAAAGAATACTTCGTTATGTTCGAGGTACAGTTCAGTTTGGGATTCATTACAGTGCCGAAGCATCTCCTCTATTGGTTGGTTTCACTGATTTCGATTGGGCTGGTGACCCTGATGATCGGAAGTCTACTGCCGGTTATGTGTTCACTCTTGGTTCAGGACCTATTACATGGGCTTGTAAGAAACAAGCTGCCATTTCTCTTTCATCAGCAGAAGCAGAGTATCGTGGTGTCGTAGAAGCTAGTAAGGAAGCCTTGTGGCTTCGTCAGATCCTGTCAGAGTTTGGCTTTCAGCAGCACCATCCGACTACACTTTGGTGTGATAATCAAAGTGCCATTCAGCTATGCAAAGATCCAGTCCAACATCAACGCAGCAAACACATTGAACTGCACATGCACTTCATCAGAAAGCTCATTCACGACCATGTTCTTGAAGTGCAATATTGTTCAATAGATGATCAAGTTGCAGACATCTTCACAAAGGCTCTCACAGAGGCGAAGTTCACTAAACTTCGATTTATGGTTGGAGTTCAGGAAGTTGTCACTAAGGGGGGATAGGCTCTAGTGCCTCCTTCCTTCTCCTATTGTGCCATATTTGTAAATCCTTCAATCCTATCCCAAGTTGTTCTTAAGGGGGGATGTTAGGATATTCCGACACATAGGAAATAGTTAAGTACAACTTGGTCTAGTGTAGAGTTAGGTATAGAGTTAGGTAAAGTGTGTTTCTTTACCGTTGTACATTTTGTAACTTACAATCCGACGGTCACGATATGTAGTGATCCGACGGTTCATTCTCTCCTCGGTATTACCGACACTTGATCCGTGGCTTGACACCCGATTGGTCCATGAATTCTATTTAAAGCGCATGGAGGGTCATTTGTAGGGTAATCCGTGCATGAGAGAAACATATGTAAATTTTCATTCTTTTATTAAATAATTGCCTGAAGTGGCCGCGTTGGCTCAGGCCGTGTACTGTTTCCCTCTTTGAGGGTTTTAACCACGTCAAAATACTAGTGTATTGATCTGCGATCTGGTTGTGAGCGGTGTCCTTTTGGTGTTCTGTCTGAGGAACTTACCCTGTAAATTCCTACAATATTTTTATATATATTTTTCATTTTCTCTTTTTGTCTGCCTAGCATCTTGTGAAAATAGGTACAGGCCATATGCATATGCTTTTTAGCATCTACAAAATGTAATTTTGTCATTATGAATAAAATTACGACTTTTTCCACGGGAAAATATATATATATATATATATATATATATATATATATATATATATATATATATATATATATATATATATATATATATATATATATATGTTAACTTAGTTTATAATGTAACTATCGGTAATAATATCTTTGTAGCGGCTCTTCTGTGGCTGCGGCTCTTTGTAACGGCTCGGCTCTTCTGTGGCTGCGGCTCGAGAACAATAACAGATCTGCGATCTGTTGGATCGACTCTTTGTAGCGGTTGGGCTCTTCTGCGGCTCGAGAACAATAACAGATCTGCGATCTGTTGGATCGACTCTTTGTAGCGGCTCGGCTCTTCTGCGGCTCGGCTAGAAATTTATAACATCGGCTCTTCTGCAATCTGCGGGATCTGCGGCTCGACTCTTCTGCGATCTTTCTGGATCGGCTCTTCTCGATTGGGCATTTTCTCCAGTTCCGGATCGGCTCTTCTGCAATCTGCAGGATCGGCTCTTCTGCGATCTGCAGATCTTCTCGATTGGGCATTTTCTCCGTTCGAATTACAGCCACATTTGTGGCTCTCCGCGCCACTGCAAATCAAATGCATGGCCGAGGTTGTCCGCTTAGTAATTAACCCACCCTACTTTACTTCATCTGCGGTAAAGGCTTGGGAATAAAGGTTTTGCGGCACTTTTGATCTGGGGCTCTTCTACCCGCTCTTCTCTTCTGCGGCCAGGTCTTCGGCCAGATCTTGGGCCTTCTGCGATCTGCGGCTAGATTTGGGACTAGATCTTGGACCTTTCGCGGTTAGATCTACGGCTTTTCATCCATTGGGCCTTTTCTCAAGATGGCTCCCAGCTTCGCGAAAATAGTTGTTGGCTCAGCTGTGTCCGCCTCTGAGGGGCAAGCTCCTGCCCATATCGTTAGTGAAGCCCCAGCGCCCACTATCCAGGTGGTTCAGGCCTCACTTGATGAAGCTTTGAAGTTTTCTGAAAGTGCCCTAATCTGCCGATTCAATGGTTTTTGGCCGCGACTGACAGCTCTCCACAGTTGGATCTCGGAGGTATGGAAGCCTCTAATTCCTGATGCAATTAATATATACCCCTGTGCTAGGGGTTTCTTTATAGTAGATTTTGAAAACCCTGAAAGCAGACAATGTATTCTAGATTCTGGCCCTTGGTTTTGGGAAAAATCAGGGTTATTCATGAGGCCATGGAACCCATCCTTTGATCCCTCAACAACAGTGATAACCTCAGCACCAGTTTGGGTGAGATTGCCAAACCTACCCTTGCATCTCTGGAATTTCTCTTCGCTAAAAGCCATTGGAGATGCAATTGGGAAATTTTACTGCAGGTGCCCAGCAACAGAGGAATATGCCAAAACCACCTATGCACGCATCTGTGTGGAAATGGACTTCAGCTCCGGATTCCCAACCGAAATACACCTAACAAGTAAAGACTATGTGTGGAATCAGAAACTCGATTATGAAAGTGTCCTCTTCAGATGTCGATCCTGCTTTGAGACAGGGCACCTAGCCAAAAATTGCCCAAAAGCCTCCCAGAAAAATTTTGTTAGAAAAAATCACCACAGATCTACATGGTGGGAAGGAGCACAAAAAGAACACTATACTGTCATCAAAGAAGAACACTCTCGAGAAAACTCTGAATCAGAAGAAATCGAGCAAGAAAGAAACAACTCTCAAGACAAGCAGGGGGAAAGCCCTTCCCAACCACAAAAGAGTGAACTCGACAACCCCTCAAGCATCAACAGTGATGAAGATTCGAACACCGCACAAAATAAATCTTCATTTAACAACAAAGCATATCTCATAGACCAAACTTCTTCTCCAACTATCTTCAAAAGGGCGAACATAATAGATCTCGAAGCTAAGACACCAATCAAGGAGATGCAAGACAAAGAAAGTTGGAAAACTGTAGAGAAAAAAAAGAAAGCTACAACGTCAATCTCGCCAAGAAAGACGCGGAGCCAAACAATTAAAAACTAAATTATAGGTCCGATAGACCAATTTGGTCTCAGTGGACGTTAATCACCATCATCATCATCATCATCAACTATACATATATGGGATATTAAACTCGACTATATATATTGACCATGGTGTATATTATCATAAGTACGACGGTGTATCGACCAGACTATATATATTGAGCTAATTATACGACCCAGTGTATTGAACCACCACTTATATATACTGAGCCACGTATGAATCAACACCAGGAATCACGCTCGTTGACCTTTCAACCGGCGGAATGTTGCTTGACTGCTGGGGACGAGACTTTTTTTTTAACAGCGTGTGCATGTCCAGACTTCCTCATCGTTGTCAAAACAATGACACGATCTATAGACTTCCTCGTTGGTTGTAGGAACAATGGTCACAGTTATGTAATAAATGTTGACTGCAATCAGGTAGCAACAGCGAAGGGTTAGAGTGAGCAGAGCGTCGGTTTTGTCTAGGAAGCGAGGGCACGGCCAATGGAAGCAACGGGGGTGTGATTTATGCACGGGAAAGCACGATATCGAATACAGTGGAATGAGAATTACTGCACACATCAGTGGGTGGGAAGATATTAGTGGAGTTTGATTGGTGTTGTGGAGGGGTGTATGGTTGTGATAAAGGAAAGTGTTCCCTCTGCAAACAGAGGCAACCCCTCTAAGCCCTAGAGTGGGTCTAGTCAAAAACAAGGATAGATCAACAATAGGTTCCCTTAAATAGTCATAGTTGGAGGCCTACCTCAATTGGTGGTTGATGGAGTTCCGTTGCGCTATTCCAGCTTCTGCTTCCTTCTCCTAACAAGTGATCGACCTGAAACAATGCAAAGGAAATACAACAAAGCATGTAACTGGAAAACAACAATGATCTATTTACTCACAAAGTCAAGAAGTCATGAGCTATCAAGTAAATTACATACAAGACATAGGAAAACATCATTGATTGTATTAATAATGAAATAAGAGCAAGCTTACAACCAAAGTCTTGACGTCACAAGCCTTCTCAGAGGGATCTAGCCAGCATGTTCCTCAAGCATTCACTCTTTGAAGATGGATCTCCCAACATGCAAGATTCTCTCTCTCACTTATAAGTTTTACACAAAGTTAAGGGCACTTCACAACCTTCCACAAACTATCAACAATCCCACACTTTTCACACTCACGCCAGCTACACTAACAGCACTACTCAATCCAAGAATTTACCGACTAGCCAACCATCCAAAAAACTAACAGTGCATAGCAATGGTGAGAGTTTAAATAGGAGAAGGAGTCTCCATGAAAGGTGGAAGAGTGAGCTTATCCCCAAGGAAGGTAGCACAAATGATGGAACAACCACACTAGAGGAGGAAAGGCGACACAAACTATGCCAACAACCGGGTCTAGAGTCATCCAGAAGGCCGACTGTTGGAACAAATTCTCCCAATCTAGATCATTGCGGGGGCATAACTGAGCTTTAGCGCTGACATCGCTAGTGAGAAATGTAGCTAGTCAGATCATCGCTAAAGATAATAAGTAACCTCGCGCTAGAGCATGTAATCGGACCATCGCGGGAATCAGATGTACTTTCGTGTTGGCAGCGCAGATGGACTATTTATGAGCGCCCTTCATCGTGTATATTAAGTCCACAGTCGCGATGAGGCATATAACTTAGGAAAAGTGGGTCATTTGGTAGCACAAGAGAGCATTTGTTCAATATGAGCATGTTTGACTTGGACACATGACATAGTAGAAGGACTGGAGTGAAGGCAGTGACAAATTACTGTGTAACAGATGCCCCCTAAAGTATGAAGCCCGAGAGAGTGGGAGGGCTGAAATGATTTACGAAACTAACTGAGCTAGAACACCATCTGGAAGAACCTGCATGTAAGTACAACTGATATCTCTGATAATGAAGTACATATAGTCTAGCATGGGCGCAGCCATCCAAAAGACATATGACCTAGGTCTGTGGTATGGACGCAGCCATCCAGCTAATAAGACCATGATAGTGATAAAGGTATGGTCACAGCCATCCATGAAGACTCAAGTATGGTCGCAGCCATCCATCAATGAGTCACGTAATCATGAACCAATCCACGCAGCCCAAACATGTGTAATCTGAGTTCAGGGTCTTGAACCCAACCGATCGTAGTACAAATTCTATCATGTGAATAGATGTGCTGAGGTCGAGCATGATAGAAAGTCACTTGATTACCGGTCAATGATGAAAAGCCGTTAACAAGCGCGAGAGAAAGCACCAATAATGCCAATGGTTCTCAAGGTACTATCTAGCACAATCCACGAAGTGTGAAAAAGGAGTTGAAGTCGAACACTCATGGAATCACCCAATCGACGACCAATGATGAAAGTCAACCATCAGGTGCGAAGAACTTGCCATTGAGGCATGCAAGCTCTAGGGTACCAAAGGGGATCTCTAGATCAATATCCTGGATAATGAGCTGATGTCGACAGGAGACGACCCATCGCAAGAGGGCCATAATGTTTCCCTCATCAACGAAACGAGATAAGGAACAAGTGGTAGATGGCGAAATAGAGTATCAGAGGAGAAGGCAAGGGTGTAAACTGCGGAAGGATTATACTCTTGAACATGTCAGCGACAGGACTCCGGATGGTGGCAGCGTTCAGGTACCAAGGGTCAGAGGCACGATGGAGATGGTGTGAATCGGATGGAATGAGGCTAAATGGCAACCCAAACCCTGCGAAAGGAAAAAATGACGATGTATGGATGTCCCAACCCGACAAGAAGCAAAAGTGTTTATGTTCAAGAGTGACTAGCTTCCAATGATGATTTCCAAATTTTCCCCACCATTACTGGTCAGTACCCCTATTATTTTTGAAAACAATCTTGAAGGGGGTAGCATATGCTTGTAATATAAGTTCGACCGTCAGTCGAATCCAACCTAGTAATGGTTTAGCGAACCCTAGGGAGGAGAAGCTCAAGTCTCGTCATGGTGACGAGTCCAATGTCGTCAGGGTTTAACGAGTCCGACATAGGTAAAACTCGGAGTCTTTTTCATGTTTAGGGAGTTTGAAAAAGACAAGGAAAAGAAAACTCCAGGGGGGTCCTTTTTCGTAGATTTGTGTCTCTCGAGCCCGAAAAAGTATAAAACGATACTCGAAATAACCGCTCGACCATTACGATCAAGTAGTACTTTTCGTGATTAGTGACTTCAACCTGAAAAAGTAAAAAAGTGATCGAAATCACGTCGTTTTGTAACCAGTAACAAACCCGAAACGACAAAGGCCAAGCAATATTTTTGTGTTTACACGGTCGGAAAAGAGCTTAAAGTCGACCGCCTCTTATTTCGTTTCATGAGTCAAAATGGAAAACTCAGCAATCTTTTCGTCTTTAAACGGTTGGAAAAGAGCTTAAAGCAGACTTCCATTTTTATTCTCTTTAACGAGTCAAAAAGGGAAGAAATACTCGGTAACCTTTTCATCTTTTACGATTTATAAAAGGACTTAAGGGTGACTCGTCCTAGAGGAGCGAGTGGTATAAAGGGTAGTAACTGGTTCCGACAATGATGGAACTGCTCAAAACATGTAATGGTCAAGAGGCTAGCTAATAAAACCACTCATCGCTACAGTTCCTCAGGAAAGGAAAAACAACCGAGTGAAAGCATATGATCAGCCAAAGAAAAAGCATATGGTGGCGATGGAATGAAACAACCAAGGCTCATATAGTAGAGTTTAGCAGATAAAAATGACAATCACGAGGTGTAAATTATAAATTTTTACACAAGCTAGAACTATGGAGAACTCTGCTTGGATTCGGTTTCATGTTTACACAAGCTTGAAACGAAAAACTATGCTTGCTATAAGTTCGCATGCCCCCAGCATAATGACGCAAATCGAGGTACATGCGCCCCAAGCTTCATTGCATTCAATGAAGTGGATGGAATGAACGTTCACTTTCGAGATCTTGGAAAGACTCGACTTGGATTTTACGAGATCTTAATCAAAGACTCGATTTGGAAAGGGAGTTGTTTCATTTTTTAATTAGGTTGACACAGTAAAAGAACTATCCTCATAACCCTTGTTTCATTTTTTAACGAGCTTGACACAAGATTAGGAACTATGCTCGAGACTCCTTGTCTCATTTTTTAACGAGCTTGACACAAGACAAGGAACTGTGCTCCATGACCCTTGTTTCATTTTTTAACAAGGTTGACACAAGATCAAAACTATCCTCGGGACTCCTGTTCATGGGCCATATGAAAACATGGTTCCCAAGAGATCTTCACAGGATGGAAGAACTACGCTCTAGGAGGAACACATATCATTAGACACCAATGGCAGATCAGGTTCCAATGCCCCCGGTACATGATGTACAAGACCATCTGCATGATCATCAGCAGAGGCGGAGACGGAACGGGTAACCACATAATTGACCTGTGGCAAGGAAGGTACGGCTTGCAAATAAGAACCAATAGGGGACGACAGCTGCACAGGAGGCACCGGGGGACTGAAGAACGATAATTGATCTATGGTCACCATTCTTCCATTGTGTGGAAAACAAACCACATGGAAAAGTGAAGAGACAAGGGCCCCCATGGCATAAACATAGTCACAGCCAAGAAGACTGAAATCTAAAGCACCTTGGACAACCATAATGTCTATATAGAAGGTTTTTCCCTCAAAGTAACAAGAAGCTTCGGGAGGATCCCTAAAGGTTGGCTGGTTCCTCCGTCAAACGCCAACAGATTCTACGTGACTGGCACAAGTTGTGGGGAGCCCAAAGCTTACCAAGTAGTGGAAGGCATGAGACTAACTGACGCACCCTCATCCAAGACAGTGTCGGGTACTGCCTTATCATAGGCATGTACTGCAATCTGGAAAGGCACATAGGATGGAAGGTGGAATGCAGTCAAGTGACTCCAGTCGAAGGAAATGACCGAACTAGAACCGAAGAAGGACTCTCGTGATCAGCGGGGATAGAAGGGTCATTTTCAGACTTAGAGAATCTGATGAGACAAGGAGAACATGAGCATGATGCTCTTCCAAAACAGAGTCATCAACAGGTGGTAAACCCAAGTTGGCACTCTCTCCGACCAATGGTTGGTCTAGAACAGGCTTAGCACAGCCAGGCTCGGAAAGAGGAGGATGGACAAGAGAAGAATCTAATTCAATCTCTTTTCCAACAGGGAGAGGGTCTGAAGAGAGCCTCTAATAACCAATGGGAAGTTGGGGGAAGAAGCTGTAAGACTTTCCAAAACGGCGGAAGCTTTATCCATGAGCGGACAAAGGTGAAGGGGATGGTGGCCTTCACATAGCCTACAGGGGAATCGAATCTTCCCTTTCTTCTTACCACTACCAATTGATAGGGTAGCATTGTCATGAGCTTCAGAGGATGATGAGGGATGAGCCGGATCACGAGACCATGCTTCTAAGATCCTAGGAATACCAGGACAATCACGAAGAAGATGGTCACCCTTGCACAATTTATAAGGAAACTTCACCTTCCGCGGAAGAGCAGAAGGTGGTCCGACCTGAGATGTACTCGGAGCAGTAGCTGCACAGTGGCCTCACATTTATCAGACTTCTTCTTCTTCATTATCTTCTTATTCTTCTTCTTAGTCTCCTGGTTACTAGATGTGAAACTTTCACCAGGCAAAGGAGGAGAGGAGGAGGAAGAAACAGGGGAAGAAGGCATAGGCTCAACCTTGGAATCATCGTGTCATGGTTCGGACAAAGGAGACGGTGGAATAGGAGTCATGACACTTGGGACCACCGCGGTTGAAAACAACCAAACGGGTAAACCGATGGTTAACCCAGTCAAGGACAGTGTTGCCATATACGAACCACCGGCATTTCCAAAAGGTGGAAACGGACTAGGATTCCCATCTGGGGAAAGACCTTGGCTGGTAGACTTGGGGAATGTTTCCATCGGGAACGAGCCTGAAAAACAATAGAATTGTAATGAAGAACTCTAACTGTTACCAAGAATATTTTGTGGGCAGTAAATTTTATGTCATAGGAACAAAACTTGACCTTTTCATGTTTCAAGAGTAGAGAAAAGGATGAAAAGGTGACTCTATCTCTTTCGAGGTTTAATGAGCCTGAAAGGACAAGTGCTCAGATGGACCTTTTCTTTTATGGAGTCCGAAAAGTAATGAAAGTGACTACTCTGGAGAACTAGGCAAAAGGTTTACCAAACAACCCGTAAAACTGCATATACACCTTGGCAGTCATATGAAAACCAAGGACTTTCCGTACGGCAGTCAATCTTCCCGAATGCTGTGTTTGGTGCATTACAGTTTGCAAGGCGGAAGACACGACTTCCTAAGGATAAAGGATGATAACCTAGTGGGGTCTCCCAACATATACTCGACGGTACATGGGAGCACAATTCCGTACTAGACCACTATTGAGTCACAAAAGGAGGAATCACCCAACCTTGAGTGAAAACAAAAGTGACTAGGTTTAACGACGCCGGAGCACGTCTCTAGCCTAGACCTCTAAACAGTGTGTGTTATGTTCCAATGTGTTGTTAGGTTTATTCAGTTCATTTTAGATTTGATATTGAATTATGTTTCAGTTTTCAGGCCTTACCGTATGTATACAACAAATCCTAGGATGCAGCTAGAATGAGCAAAAATATCCTTTTTCTTCAATGAACACCTACCTATGGGAGGGTAGAGAGATCATTCCCAAACCAAGACAACAAAGGCAGTCACTCAATCCATACAGACATCAGTTCCTAAAGTTCACGGATACTACTAATGAGAGATTTAATCATTCGCTTTCCAATATGCAAACTTGAAATGCAAATTCACTTTCACTTTCGTATACTAAATGGATGCAATCCTTTTGATTTTGATGTCTTTAAATCTATAAGAAACAAATAAGCAACAAGCAAGTGTGGAAAAAAACCGGTTGATCCAAACAATTGTGATCTATGTTCGGTAGTGAAAAGAAATCGAATCAATAGCAAAGATTGGTTCAATAACAGTTACTAAACAATCAACCAAAAACGAGTAATGGGGAAGGTTCAATCAAACCAACAGAAAGCTGCAAACGAACCTTGAACAAACTAGCAACAAAGCCAACTGATTCAAAAAACTTGAAATAATGAACTAGGTCACACAGGCAAAAAAGCAAGATTCATTCAACAAAGCTGAAAAAAGAGTGCCTTAACCATAAACAGTGAAAAACAATCTACTAAGCAAGTGAGAAAAGCAAGGGACCATCAGGACTGATGGACTCAGGAGGCAGAATTGAGAAAATCAATTCTACAGCAATCAGTGCAGGCAATACACAAGCAACTAGCACTGATAAAGAACTAACCGCAGCAACAGAGCGATGTCAGCGCGGAAGTACATGACTTTTCCACGATGGTCATATTTTCAGAACCGTCGCGACTGTGAGAGATAATTACGCGATGCACAGGATATTACAAAAGGGTGAACACGATGACAGCGCGACTGTTAAATTTTAATCCGCGATGGTGTTCAAAACAATGGCAGGCAAACCAACAACTCCCAAATCAAAAACAGTCAATCCTTAAATCAAATAGAGGTATTTCCCAGATCAAGCCAGGAAACTCAAAAGACTGATAACTAATCCCCAAACTTCAAAAGAGACCAAATAAAAAATCAAAACAAGAGCAAACAAGGGAAGAACATATGCCAAACTCCCCAGCGAAGTCACCAATTTGTGATACAGGAAAGTGTTCCCTCTACGGACAGAAGCAACCCCTCTAGCCCTAGAGTGGGTCTAGTCACAAACAAGGACAGATCAACAATAGGTTCCCTTAAATATTCATAGTTGGAGGCCTACCTCAACCGGTGGTCGATGGAGTTCCGTTGCGTTGTTCCAGCGTCCGCTTCCTTCTCCTAACAAGTGATCAACCTGAAACAATGCAAAGGAAATACAACAAAGAACGTAACCGGAAAACAACAATGATCTATTTACTCACAAAGTCAAGAAGTCATGAGCTATCAAGTAAATTACATACAAGACATAGGAAAACATCATTGATTGTATTAATAATGAAATAAGAGCAAGCTTACAACCAAAGTCTTGATGTCACAAGCCTTCTCAGAGGGATCCAGCCAGCATGTTCCTCAATCATTCACTCTTTGAAGATGGATCTCCCAACATGCAAGATTATCTCTCTCACTCATAAGTTTTACACAAAGTTAAGGGCACTTCACAACCTTCCACAAACTATCAACAATCCCACACTTTTCACACTCACACTAGCTACACTAACAGCACTACTCAATCCAAGAATTTACTAACTAGCCAACCATCCAAAAAACTAACAATGCATAGAAATGGTGAGAGTTTAAATAGGAGAAGGAGTCTCCATGAAAGGTGGAAGAGTGAGCTTATCCCCAAGGAAGGTAGCACAAATGACGAAACAGCCACACCAGAGGAGGAAAGGCGACACAAACTATGCCAACAACCAGGTCTGGAGTCATCCAGAACGCCGACTGTTGGAACAAATTCGCCCAATCTGGATCATCGCGGGGGCATAACTGAGCTTTAGCGCTGACATCGCTAGTGAGCAATGTAGCTAGTCAGATCATTGCTAAAGATAATAAGTAACCTCACGCTGGAGCATGTAATCAGACCATCACGGGAATCAGATGTACTTTTGCGCTGGCAGCGCAGATGCACTATTTATGAGCGCCCTTCAGCGCATATATTAAGTCCATAGTCAAAATGAAGTAGATAACTTAGGAAAAGTAGGTCATTTGGCAGCACAAGAGAGCATTTGTTCAATATGAGCATGTTTGACTTGGACACATGACACAGTAGAAGGACTGGAGTGAAGGCAGTGACAAATTACTGTGTAACAATGGTGACAACGGAGACAGGAATTGTGGCACATCAGAAACAGGGATTGTGACATAGGAAGTGTTGAAGAATTAAGGGCACTAGTGTTTGTTAGGATTCTTCACTGCTTGATAACAATTTGTGAAGCACTTTTACAATTATCTTATCTTGATCTTCTTCTTATTATTAGTGTGTGTGTTTCATCAAATTGCTACCAAAAACATAAAGATAAGAACACAAATGTTGGCTCTCTGCCATGGACAAAACCTCTCTCTCTTAGAGAAGACAACCCTTTGGTAAGTTTCTCTTATTGAAGCTTCTTATTGATCACTACCAAACCCTAGACGCTTGACTAGGATGTCCTCCAAGCACAAGTCAAGTCCTCTCCTATTTTATGCACTTTGTTTCCCAGCACACAGACTTCCTTATTCTTGCATGTTTCTCCCTATCAGTTCATCCTCCTTCTTTGTTTCTAGTCTAGAGATAGACCTTCCTTGAGTGAGCCTTCTAGATGAGATGATCCTCTTCTATCCTTTGCTCAAGTAGACTTCTTATTTTGTTGATCAAACTAGATCCTTCTTGAGATATTGGTGTATGATTGTACTGATGTTCTATTGCCCTAGTTTTCTCACATGTGGAGGGTACCCTTAGTGAATTAGGGTCCTTTCACCTTCGCTAGAGAGTGAGACTTCTTTGCTTGACTTGGGAGGCCGTGCAGACCTAATATCTAGCCCAAACACTAAAGAATCTTGCACTGAAATTTTATTGTTGTTATATCCACAATTTGTCCTCCTTCTCCTTGCATGTGTGACTATTTCTATCCCTAGAAACAATCCCCTACACTTTTTCTATATTCCTCCTTTCTTTGCTTGTCTTTGAGACCCCTAGACTTGCATTTCCCCTTCATTTTCTTGACTTCCAACTTCGCTGATTTCAGAGCTTGTGTTATATGCTTTATGAGGGAGTGGACAGCCTCTATATATTGAGGATTGTCCCTCCTCTAGGCCGACATTAGGCTAACATTCTGTCTTCAAGCCAACTTGACCATATCTTCATTATTTTCTTCATTTTGCTTCATTTGAATGACGTTGTTGCATGGAGAGGACTTGGGACTTTGCTTGGAGGTATCTTTTGACCTTTATACTATTTTATTCATAGTGTAACACGCCCTCAAAGGGTCTTACATAAATAGATTGACTCTTGACTTCCTAGAAGCACTTAAGCATGTGCTTGACCTAATTCAATGAGCAAGAAACTCATTAACAAATATCATAAATAATTTCTCTTTTCTTGAATAAATACAAAAGTCAAACTTACATTTATGAAGACCAAACCTAGTTACACTTCCTTCAACACTCCTTCTTAACTAGGGAGGTATTCATACAACATTACAAGGTGTTTGGCTATGTTTCAATCTTAAAGAATTCACATAAGAGAAACTAGATTTGCAATCCATCTGTTATAGCATCATAATAACCAACATTGTTTCCACAGCAAGGCTTTGACTGACAGCTCTATCTCACAATAGATCATAGCACAATGTTGCGAGACCAATGACTTATAAACACCTTAGTCATTGTCTCTCAAGGTACATACCCACCCGGGTGTTCACTGAGTATGACCTTCTAGAACTATTCTTGTCTTGGGTTCCCAACCCTCAAAGAATATCGGTCCTCTTGCCTACTCTTGTCTTGGATGCCCTACACATACTCAAAGAGTATCAGATGCTAGATGATTACCCAATCCTCCCATTATTTCTCCCAAGTGAAGACAAGAATGTAGTGTATATCTTGTGTCTACATTTCCATTCATGGCCTTCATCTAGACTTATGGTTGTTAGTCCTAGTCTAGTGCATAACCCATGAAATGGAAAAACACAATTGTCACTCATTTGTAATCAAGGATGATCCAAAACTCCCTCTTGATCAAGGACTTGTCATAGCTCCCTCTTAACTAGGGACTCTTTCATTCATCAGCAACTTCTTCTTCATGGGTCCTTCAGCTGCTTGATCTCCTTCCTTTCTTTGATGTCATGAAGTCTTTGTTCGAACTTCTTCTAGGTAGGGCACCATCCATCGATCACTTTCCTTCCTGGTTTGTCATGTCATTGTTTCCTTCATGGAAAGTGGATTTATTTTCATACATCAAGTTTTCTTGTCATCTGGCTACTCCTTTGTCATATGTCCATGCTTCGGAATACTCTTCTCATGGATGCTTCATCGTACTTGCTTGTTTACATGCTTCGACCTAGTAGCCCATCATGACTTCATCCTGATATTGCTTCAACATTGCTTTTTATTTTGTTGGATAACTTCTTCATCACGACATCTTTGTAGAGTAGAATCAGTTATCTACATATTTCATATCTCCAAGGCCTTCATAGGTGTCAAGGGTCCTTTCCTTTGTCAAAGTTTTCATGCCTTCTTTCGGGATATATCTTCAATGGTTCTTTTTCAGATAGTGATTATTTGTGATCATGGGGTTCTTCACATGCTTGATCTCTTTCTTCAATTGCTTCTTCTTATATAGATTGGTCAACCACCTTATGCTCCTTGTGAGAGAACTTCTTCATTGTTTGCTTCCCGGACTAGTCAGCGTTTATTCTTGCTTCTTAGTCAGAAATATTGTACTCCTTATGTGAGCATATTCTTTTGTTGACCTTCATTGCAATGTAGTACATGCCTTCAGGCATGTTCCTTGGTGAAAGAGATTATTTCATATTTGATCATGTTATAGAACTATTTCCATGACTCAATAATATACACATGAGAACATGACTAAACTTTGATGCATACATACCTCATCTTGGTTCTCCTTTGATAATCTTAGCTTCATTAGCTTGCCCTTGGAGTGGCCCTTCTTCCTTCATCTTAGCTTGCATGTATATCATCCTTTTCTTGAATCCCATGAATTGGATTCCTGATGAGACATCTTCTTTGGTTCATGAACCTTCTTTTGAAGATTCCATCATAGGATCTTAAATACCCTTGCCTTGCAAATGTTTTTTTCCTTTAATGATGGAGGTTTTCTAAGATTATTAATCATGATCAATTTCCTTTCATCGTGGATGAGGTCCTATACTAGGTATGCTCCTTCTACATGAATATCTTGAGCTATATCTGCCATGCTCCTATATTCTAGAAGATATTTCTAACCATGCATTTTGTTCTCATTATAAATGCCACTTCTTCATGAGTATATAGAACTCTATGTACTTCATGCTTATAGATTCTAGAAGATGTTTCTAGCCATGCAATTTTTGTTTTGTCCCTACATGCTCCTATCCTACTCAAAACCTTGAAAGAAGACTGGAAGTAAAGAGTTTGACTTAGTCATAGTAGAGATCTGGAGGATCTTCCTTCTTTTGCTTCTTTTCTTATTCTTTCACCTCTTGAGTCATGTGAGCTTCTTCCCTCTTTATTTTGTTGTTGTTGTCTTTCTTAATCTTAGGACAATTCCTTTTGTAGTGTCCATATTCTTGGCATCCATAGCATTGGATTTTGACATGTCTTTGTTGTTTGTTCTTCGTGGATCAAATTTGCAAAATTTACCCTTTCTCTTGGCCATGGTAGCAAATTCTTTCTCCTTTGATCCCACATCTTCTTTTTCTTTAAGTTTGGTTACCTTTGTCTTGCATAGAGGCCACATTTCACTGAGTTTCATTGCTTCCTTCTTGGTATATATGCTTGATGTGAAGTTTCCCCAATCCTCGGGTAGAGCATTGAGTACTACAGTTGTCATTTCTCCTGTCAGACATGACTTTCCCAAGCTCTTGAAGTTGATCCCTCATCTCAGAGATCTTCATGAAGTAGGGAGCTATTCCTTCCTTTGATATCTTCATTTTGTACAATTCATTTCTTAGCAATATCACTTCTCTGGCTGTGGATACCGAGAATAGCTCTACTAGCTTATCATAAAAAAAAAATTAATGTTTCAAATTTGGAGACATAAGGAATGAGAGAGTCCTTGATAGATTCTATTAGAATCCTTTGAGCTCTTGTCAGATCCTTATTTCACTTGCATAAGGCTTGAGTTTGTTCCTTAGCAGGGATAGTGATATTCCCTTTGACATGTTCTAGTTCACTCTCCTTGAGAAGTAAACCAGTCCTCTTCTTCCATGTAAGAAATTTATTGGTACCTACCAATTTGTTGCTTTCCTTGCAAAAATACATTAATGTATATTCAGAGGGGAACATATACTTGATAGATTTTTCAATGTAGTGGATGTTCTTTCTCCTTTAAGACTTGATGGCTTGCCTTATGGTGTAGGTCCCCTTTTGATTTGCTCTTCTTTGTAGGTGCATTTGGGTAAGGCTCTTGTTATTGCTATGTAGTCTTCCTTGATGAATGATAGATGGTAGGCCTTCCTTTCTTTGAGTATATTTGGCTTTCTGCTTCAACCTTTGTAGATGCCCTTCCTTAATGAGTGTTCTTGAGATTCCCTTTCCTTGATGTGTCATGTTACCTGTGATACCATGTTGAAGAATTAAGGGCACTAGTGTTCTTAGGATTCTTCACTGCTTGATAACAATTTGTGAAGCACTTTTACAATTATATTAGCTTGATCTTCTTCTTATTATTAGTGTGTGTGTTTCATCAAACTACTACCAAAACCATAAAGACAATAACACAAATGTTGGCTCTCTGCCCAGGCCAAAACCTCTCTCTTAGAAAGGAAAACCCTTTGGTAAGTTTCTCTTATTGAAGCTTCTTATTGATCACCGCCAAACCCTAGACCCTTGACTAGGATGTCCTCCAAGCACAAGTCAAGTCCTCTCCTCTTTTCTGCACTTTGTTTCCTGGCACATAGACTTCCTTCTTCCAACACTTTTCTCCCCAGCATTTCATCCTCCTTCTTTGTTTCTAGTCTAGAGATAGACCTTCCTTAAGTGAGCCTTCTAGATGAGATGTTCCTCTTCTATCCTTTGCTCAAAGTAGACTTCTTCTTTTTTTTATCAAACGAGATCCTTCTTGAGATATGGATGTATGAATGTATTGTTGTTCTGTTGCCCTAGTTTTCTCATGTGTGGAGGGTACCCTTAGTGATTTAGGGTCCTTTCACATTCACTAGAGAGTGAGACCTCTTCACTTGACTTGGGAGGCCTTGTAGACCTAATATATAGCCCAAAAACCAACGAATCGTGCACTGAAATTTTACTACTTTTATATCTACAATATGTCCTCCTTCTCCTTGCACATGTGACTATTTCTAGCCCTAGAAATAGTCCCCTACACTTCGGCCTTCTTGATCCTTTCTTCGCTTGTCTCGGAGACCCTTGGACTTGCCTTTTCCCTTCACTTTCTTGACTTCCACCTTCGCTGATTTCATAGCTTGCATTATATGCTTTATGAGGGAGTGGACAACCTCTATATATAGAGGATTGTTCCTCCTCTAGGCCAGCATTCTGTCTTCAAGTCGACTTGACCATATATGTGTATTTGTGGTAGCATCGGATGTGCTCTAGCCACGAAAATTAGTGGAGAGACTAAAGCACATGAGATCTCCAAGACCCAAAAATCCTTTTTGGAAATTCCATCCAGATGAGGAGTTATTAAAATAATTAATATTTTCAATGGGTTCCTATGTCTAAACTTAGGAAAATAAAAATATTAATGGGTATTAATAAATATAAGGATGAGAAGCTTCTAAGAGACGAAGATCAAGTCTATTTTAATCTTAGCCGTTGATTAGGGACTTAATCTCGGTCATTGATTCATCAATAGGAAAAGTATAAGAGAAGACTTGAGGGTCATTTGGAGACACACCAGTAGATACCCAATATCCTAAGGAAATTCAATTTTCAGAGAGAGGGAAAAATTGATTTCAGAGGGAGAGTTGCAGGGTGGTGGAAGAGGGGGTGATTAGCAGTGGTTAGGAAGCTCAGAAGAGGTGATGCGGGGACTCTGAAAGACAACGTAGAGGGAGATGCATATCATAGAGACACAATGGATGACAAGGAGAAGGACAGAGTAGCGCAAAGCCAAGCAGTATGACACAGTGATGACGCAGTAGGGAAAGGAAGTCCTCGAGGGTGTTAGAAAGTCTCGGAGAAAATTATCAGGTGTTTTCTCCCAATATCTATGCAAAAAAAATCAGTAAAAGTGATTGTTGTTAAAGATTAATAAAACCCTCCTCGGTTGCACCGGTTTTCCCGCATTGGGTTTTTCTAGGGACAATTGTCCAAAAATAACTGTGTTGATGTGTTTGATTATTGTGCATGTATTTGTTTATGTATAATGGTGTGATATATGCAGTAGAATTTATTTTAATATTTATTGAATAGATTTCATAAATAACTTATTGGAAAATAAGTAGGTAAAATAAATCAGTTGTTGCAGTAATAGAATTTTTGTTTAGAAATTTTCACATGGTATTAGAGAAAAGATTCAAAGACGGGAAGGGAAAATCAATTATGGGTCAAGAGTATGATGCAAAGGCATCCATGTCAAGAGACTCTTGCAGATTTTCAGAAGATTGCACAAGAGATATAAATTTCGATTTCTTTATGCTGGCTTCCAAATTGGAAGAAGAAGTTGCTTGTGTAGCAAATCTGCATCATCAAGGGTATGGTATATAGACAATGGAGCCTCCTGGCATATGACAAGAATCCGAGAATGTTTCTCATATTATCAAGAGGAAAGAATGAATTTTCATATCACCATGGGGAATAAGGCAAAGTGTACTCCAGTGGGGAAGGGTACTATAGTTTTTCAAACAAAAACAGGAGAGCGATTCCGAGCTACCAATGCGCTGCATGTGCCAAGACTATGGATGAACTTACTTTACGTATCTCAACTTCAAAGCAAGGGCTATAATGTCTTATTCATTAAGGGGAAAGTATACGTCAAACACCCGAGTTGGAAAAAGAAGGTACATATCGGAATCAGAAGTAACAGGTTGTACAGGTTGCAGCTAGAATCACCAATGGCACTGATAGGCAGTAATGGAGACAAGGATTTGAATGAACTATGGCACAAAAGGATGGGACATTTGCACCATGGGGCTCTGAGAATTCTTAGGAAAACTATAATAGGAGTTCCAGATCTTAGTACTGAACGAGATGATGTATGCAGAGGGTGTGCTCTGGGCAAGTATGCCAAATAAGTGTTTCCTAGAAGTAGCAATAGGGCCAAGAGTGTACTAGGATTGATACACTCAAATATATGCGGACCGATGTCCACAAAAGCTCTTAGTGGTGTTGAATACTTCATCACCTTCATTGATAACCATTCCAGGAAGACTTGGATCTATTTTCTAAAAACCAAGGATGAGGTTTTTTGTCGATTCAAAGAGTTCAAGGCTCTAGTGGAGAATCTAATAGGAAAGAAAATAAAAGTGTTGCGCTCAGACAATGGTGGAGAGTATGTCAACAAGGACTTCATCGATTTTTGCGCTAGGGAGGGCATCAGAAGAGAATGGATAACTCCCTACAATCTGGAGTAGAATCGAATAGCGGAAAGGAAGAACATGACTATTGTGGAAGCAGCAAGAGCTATGATGTATGATCAAGATATGCCAAAATTCTTGTGGCAAGAAGCATGCAGCACGGCAGTCTATGTCCATAATAGAACTCCTCATAGGGCATTGGGAAAGATTACTCCAAAGCAGATCTTCACCGGGAAGACACCTGAAGTTAGTCATTTCAGGATATTTGGGAGTTTAGCATATTATCGTATACCCGAGGAGAAGAGGAAGAAGTTAGATCAAACTGCAGAGAAAGGATATCTTGTGGGATATAGAGAAAATGTTAAGGAATATAGAATCTATCTTCCAGGGAGCAAGAAGGTAGTAGTTCAATGATATGTGAAGTTCATGGAAGATAGGTCCTTTAGAAAAACTCGAGAAGTGTCTTCCGAGGAGCAGTCAAGAGATGAGTCGTTGGTCAAACCACTTCAACCAGCGGAATCCAGTACCAGAAATTCTCCTTCAGAACAGGAGGAATCACAGGCAGAGGAATAGCTAACAGATGCACCTACTACCAAAGGAAAAATGAGCCGGGAACTCCGACAAATTCTACGGGATGCAGATGATTTCATTGGTGCACCCAAGAACAGTAAAAGGGAGCCAAGACAGCCAGATAGATATTAGGCCTTAGTAGCTCGGGTTGGGGAACCTTCTAGTTTTCAGGAGGTTGCTCATCATCAAGTTTGGATGGATGCGATGGTGGAGGAATACAGCTCTATAATGGTGAATGATGTCTGGGAAGTAGTGCCTAGGCCTCAATATAGATCAGTGGTAGGTTCGAGATGGATCTACAAGATCAAATACGCTGCAGATGGCAGTGGGGAAAAATACAAAGGCAGGTTTGTGGCTAAGGGGTATGCTCAGAAGGAAGGAATAGACTACAAAGAGATCTTCGCCCCAGTAGCTAGGTATACATCTATTAGAAGCGTGATATCTCTTGCAGCACAGATGGGGTGGGAGATTCATCAGATGGATGTCAAAACGGCATTCTTGAACCGGGTGATAGAAGAGGAAGTATACATTGAACAGCCAGAAGGCTTTGAGACACATGAGAAGAAATCTCATGTATGTAGATTGAAGAAGCCTTGTATGGGCTCAAACAGGCACCTAGAGCATGGTATGGTCTAATTGATGGCTACTTGCAGAAGATGGGGTTTGTCAAGAGTGATGTAGATCCCAATCTCTATTATCTGGTTGTAAAGAATGAGCCTCTAGTCCTAGTATTATATGTGGATGATCTCTTCCTAACAGAATCATCTAGGCTCATCGAGGACTGCAAGAAGAATCTAGCCACAGAATTTGACATGAAGGATTTGGGATAGATGCATTATTTCCTAGGGTTGGAAATTTGGCAGCAATAGGGTGAGATCTTCCTTGGACACGGGAGATATGCTATAGAAATCTTGAAGAGATTCAGGATGCAGGATTGTAGGCCTATGGCTACTCCAATGATCACCAACTGGAAGAAAATTGATGCATTAGAAGACAAAGATGTTGATCCCACCTTATATAAGCAGCTCATAGGGTCCCTGATGTATATGGTCAATACCAGGCCAGACATTTGTTACACTGTCAAAACCCTCAGTGAGTTCATGGTGGAACTTAAGAGGGCTCATTGGGCAGCAACCAAACATGTTCTCAGATATATACAGGGAACAGTCAAGTATGGACTATTGTACACCAGAAGTAATGATATCAGACTGAGTGGGTTTACTAATGCAGATTGGGCTGGAAGTTCAGTAGATCGGAAAAGTACCTCTGGGTACTGTTTCAACATTGGATCAGAGATGACCTCCTGGTGTAGTAGGAAACAGAAATCCATAGCTCTGAGCTCAGCTAAAGCAGAATAAATGGCTGCTAGCACAGCGTCGTGCGAAGCCATATGGCTTAAAAAATTACTTGTGAACCTATTCAGAAGAAGGATGGAGGCAACCAGGATCATGTGTGATAATCAGAGTTGCATCAAGCTCTCTGAGAATCCAATATTTCACTTTGTCAGAGACTGTGTCCAACGAGGAGTTGTAGAGTTGAGCTACACTCCTACATGAGAATAGGTGGCGGAAATCCTTACCAAGGCCCTTGGAAGAACAAAGTTCGTTTATTTCAGGGAGAAGATGGGGATGGTAAATAATCCATTTCAGTAGCAGAATTGGATAAGTGTCAGGTGTTGCAGTGCAACAATTAATAGTGCTATAGGCAGCATGATGCAGCATTTGAGAGAGAGTTGCAATGCAGATGCAGTGTTGGGAGGAAGGACCAGCAGCAGCGCAGATGCAGAGGGAGCAGCAGTACAGATGTAGTTGTGGCAGTGGTAGAGCCATGGGCAGCAGTATAGGAGCAACAGTACAGGAGGCAGCGGTGCAGTGGATGTAGGGCAGCAGGCCCAGCATCAGCATAAGTATCGGTGCGGAAGGATCAGTGTGATGTTTAGTGGTGGAGCATTACAAGAGCACATTCCTCGCTAAGAGGGAGTGTTGATTTTTGGTAGCATCAGATGTGCTCTAGCCATGAAAATTGGTGGAGAGGCTAAAGCACATGAGATCTCCAAGTCCTAGAAATCGTTTTGGGAAATTCCATCCGGATGAGGAGTTATTAAAATAATTAATATTTTTAATGAGTTCCTAATTTAAACGTAGGAAAATAAAAATATTAATGGGTATTAATAAAGATAAGGATGACAAGCTTCTAAGAGATGAGGATCAAGTCTATTTTAATCTTAGTCGTTGATTAGGGACTTAATCTCGGTCGTTGATTCATCAACAGGAAAAGTATAAGAGAAGACTTGAGGGTCATTTGGAGACACACCAACAAATATCCAGTATCCCAAGGAAACTCGATTTTCATAGAGAGATGGAAAAATCGATTTCAGAGGGAAAGTTGCAGGGTGGAGGAAGAGGGGGTGATTAGCAACAGTCAGGAAGCTCATAATAGATGACGCAGGGACTCTGAAAGACAACGCAGAGGGAGACGCAGATCATAGAGACGCAGTGGATGACGCGGAGAAGGACAGAGCAGTGCAGAGCCAAGCAATATGACACAGGTCTGACGTAGTAGGGAAAGGAAGTCCTTGAAGGTGTCAGAAAGTCTCGGAGAAAAGTCTCAGGTGTTTTCTCCCAGTGTCTATGCAAATTTTTTTCTATAAATGCAATTGTTGTTGAAGATTAATAAAACCCTCCTTTGCTGCACCGGTTTTCCAGCATTGGGTTTTTCCGGGGACAATTGTCCAAAAATAATTGTGTTGATGTGTTTGATTATTGTGCATGTATTCGTTTCTGTATAATGGTGTGATATCTGTAGTAGAATTTATTCTAATATTTACTAAAGAGATTTCGTAAATAAATTATTGGAAAATAAGTAGGTAAAATAAATCAGTTGTTGTAGTAATAGAATTTATGTTCAGAAATTTTCACAATATCTTCACTATTTTCTTCATTTCGCTTCATTTGAATGACGTTGTTGCATGGAGAGGACTTGGGACTTTGCTTGGAGGTATCCTTTGACCTTTATACTATTTTATATATAGTGTAACATGCCCTCAAAGGGTCTTACATAAATACATTGACTCTTGACTTCCTAGAAGCATTTAAACATGTGCTTGACCTAATTCAATGAGCAAGAAACTCATTGACAAATATCATAAAAATCATTTCTCTTTTCCTGAATAAATACAAAAGTCAAACTTACATTTATGAAGACTGAACCTAGTTATACTTCCTTCAACGAGAAGGTGGGCTCTAATACCACTAAAACAGTCAACTTGTTCACTAGAGTTTACCAATCTCAGACACATTAATGTGTATAAACAATTTATATATTTTTTATTCAATATTTGATGATGGTTTACAAGCCCTTGAGCAGTTCTCTTTTATAGGAGTTCGCTGGCCACAAGGGTTAAAGATCATGTCTTTTGACATAAGCACCCTTTCATAATTAATGGGCAACTAGTTTAATTTATTTATTTAATGATTAATATTTATTTATTATTATTTTATTACTTTTTATTTAATATATATATATATATATATATATATATATATATATATATAGTTATGAATATTTTTATTCATAACACCTCCCTCTGATGTTGTTCTTTGACCTTCCATGCTTGTGAACGTTCTAATAGTGTCTACTCCCAACCATGTGATTCCTTCTGCTGCTTCTTTTGTTATATCTCTTCCCAGGCATCCCATCCCTATCATTTGGGGAGAAAAAGGGAAAAGACCTCTGGATAAGTCTGATTTTGACTCCAATTCTACTTCTACTTGCAAGTTACGTACAATTAAGGTCAAGGAGGAAAGCAAAAGAGAAATTTATTTCCATGATATACATCCAGAGATTATGTAAACTTTTACTATTATTTTCTTTGACAATTGGCACATTATGCTTTGACATATTGAAACATATGTGATATTTTTTTATGATGACATTAATGTTATACATTATAATTTATGGGAGGCACAGGAATATATGTTGATATGATGACGATTTTATGATTGTGCATATGATATATTCATATTGTTGCTTCATGATTTTTTTTAACTATAAATGGGAGTTACAAGTTAAGACATGCATATTTGATAAGTATTAAAGGAATCTAGCAGGATTCCTCTTGCTTATAGTTACTATTAGTTAAGAAAACTTGTAACCTATTCCCTCACTTAAAATATTTACCTAATATTGCGAAATTGATTAACAAATACCAATTAAGTAGTTCAATTACCAAACTAATCTCCATTGGAGCAAAAAGAAGAAAGATTATGAATTGAAGAGGAGAATTCTATGTGAGGTACACTAAAGCTTGAAAGTCAATTACCATTCTAAATATTTTCCCTTTTTGAGTTTTCTATGACCAAGACTATCTTGTTGATAGCAAGGAACATCTTGAAAGGTAGCCAAAAAAGATAATTTGTCATTCTCTGAATTGTGCTTGAAAGTTGATTTGTTTGATTTAAATTTATGTTAATTCTACTTCAGAAATTATGTTAAGTTCAATGTCGATTAGTTTGAATTTTGCAGAATTTAATGATATTTGGCGATAAAGTGATCCAGTGAAAACTTGTATTTATTGCTTTCTTTAGGCACCTAATTGCCATTGTATGATTATTTTACATATTGCATCTAAGGATCTTCTCTAATCTTGACTCTCACAAGGATCTGAAAAGACAGATTGTTAATTGAAACTTGTGATGGCTTTATATATGTATACTTGTTGATTTCTTTCAGATTTGGATTATTGGGCAATTGAGTTGTCGTTGATTCATTTCATTTATACTTTGAGCATAATTATTGTTCTATTACATTCATTTACTCTTTTAGTTGTTTTCTGCTTTTATATATATATATATATATATATAAAGCAAAAAGTGATTTCCAAATTTCAAGACCAAAATCTTAAATCTGTTTCTATATTAACAAAGCTATAAACCCGGGCTAACAATCATATCTATCTCGCTTAGCCTTATGAGATTCACAAGTATTGCTGCAATATATTTATATGTGCTCCATTTGAGTTAGCTTTTTCTATCAAAGTAGCATTCAAGTCATAAGATCTGAAGTATTAGTATAATTTCAACCTTTATAAAACAATTGTTACAATGGATTTGAATTAGGATTTTGATTTACAGACTCATCACTCCTCTTTGAGCCAAGGCCCACTTAGGGAAGTGTATCAATGAATGTACTTGCCATGTATATTTTCATGTTGCATTATATTCAGCAATTGCATTTTCCAACATCAAAGTTTCATTTGGTGTCTACTTTCACTAGTACTTATTTTCCTTCTAGTTTTGTTATGATTTAAATTTCCCCTACACTATTTGAGTTTCAACAATTGTTGAATGAATAGTTATATTTCATTTATTATTTGTTTCAAATAGTTGCTATGGAATGAATTATTCAACAAGCACATAATGAATAATTGTGTTGATTTTTAATGTTCATGAGTAGTTAGTTGTCCTAAGTGGCTTGCATTATAGACTACACAAAATCCAATAGAAGTTAATGTAGCACATCTTGGTAGCTAGGAACCTTCCAATGACATAAATGACATAAACTGTGTGCAACACCTCAAAGCTAACACACCCAAATTGATAAGTTGAAGTGAACTCATATGATTCAACAACAGTTATATTGTTGTAATTTTGTGGCTTATCACCAAGAGCTTTAAAAAGTGAGGCTAACAAATAGATCTGAGTTTATAAGTCAAAAAATATAAGGAATTAACACCTTCAAAGGAGGTATAAGCTCTCAACATAAACCTTGAAAGGCCAAACCATAAAATACAATAAACGATCCCTAGAAATGACAAAGTCGTTTCTGCCATAGACAAAGTTAAGCCAAAAACTTCAGCAGCATAAGATATCACTAGACAAAATCCATGTTTTATTAGAGAAACCAAATTCCCCTCCCCCAAAAACGAATCAGAAAAAATTTATATGTCACTCTACAAGGAATTTGAGAAACCCACCCGATGCCCCTTCCGACCTCAAAAAGGACTGCACTTCATATATTATGCTGCTACTTAGCAATCTGCCTAAAAGTATAGATAGGTGATGGCGAATCTTCTTGTACTCTGTTTTTGATATATATGTGTGTGTGTGCTGTCAAGACACTTCTAACTGAGAACATGGGGCTTGCAATAAGTGGAGACACAACATTGAGTAAAATTTTATAAAAATATAAGTGGGTGCATAGAAACATTTTCTTATAAAAATCCAAGCGAGAGCCTTGGCCCATCACCACGAGTATCATTGATTCAAAATATATACACGAGTTTGACACCACCTCCAAATCCATGCTTCTTGTAAAATCAATTAAACACATTTGAGGCTGGCAAAGACAATCACACGAGTGTATTTTTTAAATGTGCCATACTCACTTGACAAAAAGTGTTCATTGTATATCTATTTGTGTTCATTTTCGATGTAGTATTAAGATACCCTCGAGCATTAAGATTGTCGATAGTTTCCTACTTTCCATATACTTCCAATCAAGATCAAATCCATGTAACCCTCTGAAGATTAGTCTCCCACTTTCCATATGCTTCCACTAAAATGAAGTCCATGCGACCCCTAAAGATGTGATATGGAAGCAATGAAACCCCACATAAAATAAATTATCACATTTAAGTAATAAATACTTTCATAAAATAATGATTTGCGGTGAAAATATTAGCAAGATTTTCTGATAACTAAATGAATAACTTGAATTAGAGTGATAACTATATAACCCTTCTGTTACAAATTTTCAGTTTTGTAGGGCACAAATCTTAAAACTCTTGATAGTAATTGTTGTACTGCAAATATATGTCAGGTGACCCAATTTCTGAAGTTGCAGATGCACGCATAAAATATCTAGTATGATCTCTATAAAAAGAAACAATTGCCAATTTTTTGTGTCACGCTCCGAATTATTCCTCTAAAGGTTGACATTTACATTTTACCTTGGCACCATTTAGCGGTGTACTTACATCACTTACAAATCATGGGATCCAGAGACTACATCAGAATTACAGATAAGAACCCAGAACGATGCATTCTAGCAGCAGCTAGACATTGAAATATCACCTTAACAATTCATTCTACAAAAAAAATCGTCTTTGCTATCTCTAGATAGCTGATAAATACATACAACATAAAAAAGGACTCGACAAGGCAACTTCTACTGTGAGTTCCAAAAACTCTTACCCCATACACAACCTGACTGAAAATAGACTCTTACCACCGCCTCACTAAAGACGACAGAAGCTGCAAAACAACGAATTTGTAGTGTCATGCTTAAAGGTAAATAGTGGAACAACAAAAACTCATCCGCCATGACTACAGAGCCTGCCAAATACTCTAAAGCTTGAATGCAGGTCAGAAGGCATAGATATGGTGCATCTTGTAACCCCCACAAAATGGAATAAAAGTCTATTAACGGAAAGGAGAATAAACCCTGGAAGGCACGTTTACCTCAAAAAGTTCTAGCGGACTGCCTTTCTTGTAAATCTCTCGTTTCTTTCTGCTCTGCTCATCATTAGGAAACAGAGCAGTGAACACTGCTCTCCATCCAACAAGCAAAACAAAAGTACTACCCAATGAGACCAATATAAATGCTGATGCCGGAAAATGACCAGCTTGAACTCCTCTGATGGCCAGCCCTAGCTATTACAGCACAACAGCAATTCAATAAGAAGCCTCAACAAGCATTGTAATATTAGAGGAACGCAAAGACATGAGGGTTGCCTGAATTGTTTCTAGAATGCAATTAAAAGTATATATCAATAGGACTATGTTCCACGTTGGGACTCCATGTTTTAGAGGGAAATTATTACAAAGTCTTACAAATCAAAGAAGTCAGTATCTTATTACTTCGGAAGTTCTCCTTCACAGTTCTACACATTAACTAAGTCATTGGAAAACGGGGAGGGCACAAAACAGCAATGCAAACACTCACATAAAAGAACAGAAAAGTCAAGAGATGAAGCATTCGGTAGAGGAGATTGTTCTAATGCACACATATGGTGCACTATTCATTATATTCTCTATTTATAGAGGTACAAAATTAGTCTATAGTGATCATCTTTGACCAAGTCTCCTAGGGTTACAATTAACATCTGCATATTAAGGTGGGTGATCCAGTGTGACCAAGCATCCTATGAATTATGTACAATGAAATGGGGAAAATAAAGTGAAAAGGTGCAAATTATAAATATAACATACAGCCAAAATAAGTTCACTAAGAACCTACATAGTTGACTTATCGTTGACTTCTGTTGATATTCAACAGACAACATAGGTTGTAGGATCTATATGTTTGCCGGAATGTCCCAGTAGAGTACTTTGAGGCAAACCTTTGTTGAATTGTGAACTTGTGCAACCACGGGTCTTTGGCTAGAAGAAGAAATGTCCTTCATGAAGATTCGTACTTACCATGCACTCTTGAACGGTAGGAGCAGAAGTTACAACTTGCAGATCCAGGGAAGGGAATCATGAAAACAGGGTTCCTGAGAAGATGCAATGTCATTTGTTTCAGAGGTGAAGTGAGCACAATATGAATGAGATGTGGACCCAGTAATGGAGTGGCACCTCCCTATTGAAGTCTAAACCCTGTGGGAGAGGTTGTGGCAGGTCAGGAGACAAGAGCACCAAAATAGAACAAAAAGTTCTAAACTTGTGGTTGTTGACTTGTTTGATAACTCACCACCCAAAATGAGGTGGAGAAGATGTGATCCAATAGCTTTTACCATCCTTGTAAACTCTGTAGGCATTGTAAAAGTTAAAACCCATCATATTACGACCTTTTGTCTAATTGGTAGGACTTGTCAAGAAGCATGTCAACACAATTTAGTGGTATAAGATCACAGTGAATTGTACCAATGTAAAGCTTAATCGAAAAAGTGACAGAACACTTACATGCGATAGGTGTGAGAAAGCCCGCTTACTTTACCCATCCAAGATGATATGGTTGTGGAAGCAACGTGGTAGTGAACTAGAGCAAGTCAACTGAGAAACTAAATTCTTTTGGTTGCCATTGTCCATGATGAGTTGTCTGCATGTTTGCCCAACTTGGAAAGTGTGAGTGAAGAGATATTCTTGCTCAAGATCAGAATAATCCTTAGCTAGGAGGACCAACAAAGACTGGAGAAATGGATGTTGCAGAAGACTCAAGTTCATCTAGCCCATCCCTAGGTGCAAGTTCTTTGATCCATGTTGTTCTAATAGCCTGTACAAACCTGTATACTACTAAAATTATTGGTTAAACATAGCATAGGCAAAAATTAAGGATGTTACGATTTTCAAGGGGTGGCATCTATTTCAGCAAAAATCTTGAGACCTTTCTTTAAAAGCTCAGCTTTGATCATTTCAATTTGAGTCTCTAAGGCTTTGACTTGTCCCTGCAATCTTTTCCTGTCTGCTTGCAACCAGTTGTTCCTTTTGTACATATGCTTCAACATTTTGTGCAAAGGTAGAGTCCTCTTTAGCATCATTCTGGTTTTTCTTGCAGCTTCTTTGTAGAACTCTATCTGCTTTAACATTTCCCTTTGCTTCTCCTCAAACTCAAGTTTAGCATTAATGACTTCTTGTCTAGCCTCTCTCAATTGTTCTTGCAGAACCTCTATTTCACTTTTTTCTTGTACAGGCTCCTTGCCTTTCCTTTTCTTTGATGGCTCTGTCTTTTTTAAGGACAGCTCAGGCATCTTTTCAATTGGCTGTTGTGATCTTGTGACAGGCTTCCTAGGTTTGAAAACAAAACCTGATTCTTCTTGTGTAAAATCTAATTTCTTGGCCCTCTTGCTCTTCTTTTTAGTTTCAGTCTTGGTCACTTCTATAGGCTGCTCAATTGGGCTTTCTTCAATCTCAATGGCCTCTAGGATATCAGTCAGCTTACCCTTCCCTTTCCTCTGCCTTCTAGTCATCCTCCTCTCAGTGCTTGAAGAAGTTTTTACTACTGCCACAGGTTCTGTTTCAGGCTCAGCTACAGGCTCTACCTCAGGCTGCTTCTCCTCCCTAGGGGTTATGGATTGGGACTTTGGAGTTTTCCTAGGGGTGGCAGTATCTAACTCATAGCCACTTAAAAATATAAAGGTGAGCCAATCTTTGTTCAACCTGTTTAACTCTTCTACAACCAGCAATTTAATAAGACCATGATGGAAAACAGAGGTATTACTGGCATCAGGCTTGGCTTGGACCTTGTCAGCCATTTTTCCCAAACTTCTATACAGATAAAAAGGAATATCTAAGGGTTGTTTACCTGTGAAGTGCAGTAGCAATTTGAAATGGTATTGGTAGACCATGTTGAACCTGCCTTCACATGTGAAGTACTTCTGAATGACCATCAGGAGTTTAGAATAATGTTCTTTGAGGCAAGTTCTGGAGATGGTTGCAGTCATATCAATCCCTTTGTGCTCTTCCTTAAGAAACTCATCACAATTCAGCAGCTGAAACTTCTGCACCTTAAACCACATTTCTCTAGACCTAGGGATTTTTGTAGCATGAGCAATGGTGTCAAGGGACACTGTAAAGTTCAGCATGCCCACCTTTGATTCTGTCCCTGAGAAATTGATAGCAAAGTCTTTGGCAATTTGACCATGGTAACCCTGCAGCTTCTGACAGAAATGAAGGCAGCCCACATTGGCAAATGCTTGAGTGAAGGTAGGGTCCTCCTCCAGTAGTTTCATATCCATTGGTTCATATCTCACAACTGAGCCTCCTTTATATTGTTTTTTATGTGCTACCATAGCTTCAACACATTGAGAGCTGCTTCTCACCTGCAAATTACCCTAAAGAAAACTAGACCAGCTATTGACACCAACAGACCTATCCTAAGGACAGCAAGACCAACTCACATGAAAGTAAAACCGAGCTTTTGACAGCAAAAGCAGTTCGAATGGAAATAAGACCGAGTTTATGATAGCAAGAGCAATTTAAAGTGGAAAGAAAACGATATAGGAATGAAGTTATATGGTGTACGCATTTTGGGAATGATGGATAAAGACAAATAGCATGTAATCATAACCCACTATGACTCTGACCATAATCCTTTTCAAAAATTATACCGTTACCACAGCAACAGAATTTCGTAGCAGGACAAGTGTTTGAAGAGATGGATCCGCTACGGAAGTGTCAGGAACTTCCATAGCAAACCCTCAGTTTCCATAACTGGAGTTGCTGCAAAAATATGCTAAACTGTCAAAAAACTAATCATGACCAGATAAGCCCGAGACATATGTAAGTGGATTTTAACCTTTATGATGATGTCCCACTTAAACTCAAAATGAACCTACAAACTGCCTATATGACCAAAAATACTTTTTGTACATGAATTTTATTTTAAGAAAACTCAAAACCCTAACTAACTTAACCAATTGACTCAAAAACTAACTCCAAGGGTTATCATGGATAACAAAACTTGTCATACATCTCCTTAGGTGTGCCCAAATCAGAAATGTAAGCAACCAAATGTTTTTGAATTGAGTCTCTGATGATCTTCTTAGCTTTGACTTCACCTTTGTTACACTTTGTCTTAGTAGCAGTCGGTGCATTTGAAGGAGGTTCCACCACACTTCCCTGCACATAATCCATGACATCATTTTCTTCCAAAGTCAAGTCCAAAGGCATCTTCCATGCATGATAATCAGATTTATCATTGAGCTTATCCTCATATTTGAAGTAAGATGTAGAAGCCATTGAGGCTTGGTCCTTGTCCAACAGATCTTAGTGATTGCTTTCTCTCACTCTTGCTTGGGCTTTGTCTTCACCTAAGCTCTGATTCCATGTTAATTTTAGATAATAATGTTATGTTCTATGCTTAGCACAATTTACTTCAACGTTCATTTAGCAACCCAATGACAATTTCCAATTATTTCCAGTAGCAATCACATTGACAGTAAATGCAGATAGAACATAAAACAAACGCAGAAGACAAGCCAAGACAAAAGGACACCAGATTTGGTAGATGCCAGGGAAAAAACCCCAATGTGGGGAAAGCCCTTTGATCAAATCTTCTTATTATTATTCAATAGTTCAGCAGCAAGAGAGATTTCAAAAATCAAATTCACTTGCCCAATATACAGTCAAATCAGCCCTGTCAAATTCTGCAGTCAACTGCAGTCAAATCAGCCCTAGCCAGAAAGTCAACGCTAGTCAGAGAAGCAATAAAATGTCCTCAAAACAACTCGATCTTCTCCAATCAAACTCGGCCTTATTAGAAGGTCAAAATCAGCCCAAAAGAGTCTAGTCAAACTCGATCAAAAGAGAGAGCAAACTGCTGTAATTTTTTGCGGTCAACCTTCAATTTGGTTTGCGGTCAAAGTGCTCAGAAAACCTTAGTTTCTGTGCCAAAATTTGCTGCCTGCTGAGACAGAAATTTCCCCAAAAGATCGAAGTCAAATGGTGCCTGGAAGATCTCGGTCAATGTTGGTCAACAGTCTGAAATTTCTGCAACTTTGATTTTGTGATTTAGCCCATAAATTCCCAATTTTTGTGCCCAGTTGTACGGCCTGCAAAAATCGAACTTTTCCACCCAAAATCAAAGTCAAACTTGGTCAAAAACACCTTGGTCAACGCTAATCAAATTGTCCCTGAATTCTGAAATTTTCAGCCTGCAATCTGTCCCAGAAAACTCGTCCTCCAGCCACACGTGTGAGAGATAGAGAAGCTGCCCAATAGTTGTACAACCCAATCAGAAGAAGAGAAAAGAATGTGTGAATGAATGATGTCCAAACGAGGAGAGAGGTCACTCATATTTATACAATTCGTTGAGGGTGAAAGGACACATCCATTGGGCTTCTTGGGCCTACATTAAGTTGAGGCCGACCTTAACAATTTGTGCATGAGAGAGAATAAATTCAAAATTCCACTTCTGTTTGTCCAATGAGATGACCTTTATATCAAATTTGGACCTCTTGAAAAGAGGAATCCAATGCAATAATCATCTCCATCATATGAGCTGTCCCAAGGTGGAGTTTGGCTCCTAGTAGCCAATTTTAACAGAAACCCAAGACCAAGCTACATTCAAGCCATTGTCATCTTCTCGACGAAGTTTTAAGCCTACTTCATGTTTAAGAGTCATCTTACAAATTTGAAGTAGTCCTTACAATAGTATCAAGCAGATCCAAATTGACAGCCTAATTGGAAGGCTAGAAGGAGTCACTTCAGTAGGAGCAGGAACCTCCTATTATTTTGGGCATAAGTATACTTCAAAAGGACATAAGTTGGATCTTCAAGAAAATGAGTCGAGACTCCTATTTTGATTTTGCACATTAAGGAAACCTAGATTGTATTGGTTGAAGGCACATTAGGCCTACCATCAAACTACAGCGACCTTATAATTCGCTGACTTGTGTACAAGCCAAGAGCCTATGGTATGAGATCCACGAAGGTGTGAAGGTTTTGTGCAAGCATAGCTATAGTGACGAGATTGGCATACATATACTTGATCTGAGCCTAGACAATAGAAAGACGACCTTGTGACATCTATTCTGAGCATATAGATATGTATTATTTAAAGTCTAAACAGTATTTCTCCTCAAAGGCACACTCACACTTATATATTGTGTTGAAGATCTCTCCTACAGCAAGGACTTGCATTTGAGTAAAGTCCAATCCTGAGCAACATTTATATATTGATTGTTTCAGTGTTTTTGAAGAAATTTGAACCAAAAGGTCGTCTCATATCTTCATAGCAGCATTCGAAGTCTATCCTTCTATCGCCTAAAGACTGTCAAGGAAAGCTACAAACAATGAAAGAGATCATCTTGCATTGATAGGGATAAGTCCTTGTCTCAAGAAGACTGCAGAGCAAGGATAATTGTAAAAATATCTAAACAATATATTATTTCTAGTAGATCCTATTGGTTGCACAAAAGTAAGAGGTTTGGAATTCTATAGTGTTATAGCATTGTGTCCTTGATTGAAACCCATCATGAAGTCCTGTAGCAGAACAACAGCGTTATTGCTTGATTTGAGCAATTGTCATAATGAAATGAAGAAGGACCTTATAAAGTTAATGAACCTAGAGACTATTATGAAAAATCGAGAAGTTGGTAGATGTAGTAAAGAACACCATGAGTTGATGTACACTTGCATCCAGAGGAGCAGGCCCCTTATAGCAGCCACTATGACAGAGGTATGTTATCATAAGGTATGTATGGAATCTTCATTTATTAAGGGTCTAACATGAAATGTTGTAGGGTTGGTCGATTGTATGGTTCTACAATTTCTTTGAAAAACCCTAGATGGTACATAAGAAACCCTAGTTATTTGGAAACCCTAACCCTGATTTGCTTGCTCCCTCATAGAAACCTTAACCGTTGGTCTCTAAGGTTTGTGTGCAATATAGAGCATATGACAATATGAATAAATAAGGATAATTAGCATTTGTAAACCCTACGATTCCATCCACTAGGATTCCATGGAAACCCTAGATTGTCAAGATTGACATCATGCTTTTGTTATCGTATATTTTGCTTGGTTGTGTTTGTCAATAAATGTTGTAGGTGCATCATGAAGAAAGAAAAGGAACATCCTATGGCAAGCATGATGAGAGGAGGGAACTATAAGGACCTTGTAAATGGTAAACTTGGTAATCAAGTTGGATTCTTGGGCACTCTGATATAAAGATTCATGTGAAGATCGGCCATGAGAATATGGATGCCTAGTGAAGAAGATCGTCTAGAAGAATTTGTTATACGAAAGCCTGATGCATTGATAGCAGTCATCTAGCACATGATAGTAAAGAAGTTCATGCAGCAAATAATTGGAGAGGGTCATTAAAGAATCTTCCATTGATTCATGAGAAGATTTCCTCACCTGGTAAACGAAGGACCATGATGATATTGCAAACATTTTGTTAAAATGGGCAACTAGGGCCAAATCCCACTTTGGACAGCTCCTTTGAGGAAGATAATTGTGACATTGAATTCCTATTTTTGAGAGGACCAAAATCGACCTAAAGAACAGCAAATTTGGATAAGGAAAAATATTTATTTATTTAAAAGATATTCTACAAGTCATGACTTTATTAAGGCAGAAAATTGAAAATTTGAAATTCAAATTTGCCTCCAAGTATCAAGGTCGGCTTCACCTCCATGAGAACAAATCGTTATGTATATACTATATAGGTGTCCTCCATTCTCATTAAGACACATCAATCTCATGTTCTTCTCTCTCTGAAATGGCCGAAGAAGGAAGGTATCTCCAATGAAGGATGAAGGGCTTGTCTGGAGTCATGTCAGGGTTGGTTGATGGGCCGAGTCCCTTGAGAAGAAGGTTGAGTCTCTTAGATCAGGTCTGGGCTTATGCAAGAACTGTTTTTGGGCATCTCTCTCCTATTGCAGGTCTGAACTATTCCTAAAGATGACCGCAGAGCTAAAGTGTTCTGGGTGTACTTTCATGGTGTGAAATCTCTCTCATAGATGGGTCGTAGCTTCTAGTAGCCTTTCTCAAGCAGGCTGCAGATCTCTTCTTGCAAATCTGTGGACCGAAAGGGTTAGTTTCTGTTCAGATAGGCTGCAGCCCTAATTTGGTGAAGGCAAGTATTCATGGAGGCTAGCTTGGGGTTGGATTGAGCCCAGATGTGTGACAAGAAGAGGACAAATTATCCTGCAGGGAGACCACAGCGATAGAAGTCTGTTTTGAATGGTTTTGTGAGGACTGAAACTGTGTCTCATGCCCTAACCAGGAGCAGCATCCAAACAGCAGTGAATTTACAGCTCTCGTTATATTCAGTTGTCTCGATTGGACAGATCCTTACAGATTCTTGATGACCTGTTAATAGCCCTAGCAAGGACAAGGTTCTTCTACTGTTTGTGACCAGATTAAGAGGGTACGTCTTGACTGCACCAGAATTACAACTGTAATGGAAGGCAGTGTTAATGGATCTCCTAATTGGCAAGCCAATCTCGACCTTTTAATTATTGTACTCTCTCTCTCTTGCTCTGCTAAAGCATTTTGATTATAATAAGAAGAAGAATTGATCAAGGGTTTTCCCTGGCTTGTGCCATATCCTTGTGTTCTCTTGTCTTGGCTTGTCTTCTGATTCGATCGTATATGTTCTTTCTTAAGTTGCTATCAATGTGATAATGATTCAATGCTAATGAAAGTGAAAATGGACTAACAAATGGGCTTTGAAGTATCTATCTTAAGCAAGAACATGTTAACCCAAAATTAACACAACTCTATCAGATTTGGGGCAAGCTTCCTAGAATTTTGTTGATACAGTTGCAGCGAAGTCCCATCCCCAAGATAGGGAGCAGTTTGAAGAAATTTATAGATGACCAATTGAAGTAAGAGGTATGAGTGTTTTTTAAATTCTTCTTTGACTTAGTTAACTTATGCTTTTAGTATGCAGGAAGAGCAGGATACAAAAATATGCCTAGTTGCATCAGCATGTTTTGAATTTGTTTGGTTCCTTCCGGTTGAAGAAAAGTTGGTAATCAACATCCGATATGATACGAAAAAGACTGTCGACTTTAGAGGAAGCTACAAAATCCCTGACAAAATGACCTGATGTAAAGATGACTCTTCATGTTGATTGAATAAGGATACTGATGAAGACAAGGCATGACATGCTAAAAAGAAGCTATTATAATTCGATGACTCTGATGGTTTGATATAGTTCTGCTACTAAAATAAGATTCTTTGTAGGAAGATTTAGTGACAGACTGATATGATATGATTGAGATTCGATTGCAGAAATTCAATGGATGACTTGGGCATTCTAAGTCCAAAGGATATATATCACTGGTAGGAAAGGTAGCAGGTTGCATATGGTTCAATAATCATGTCTTGGTAGATCACTTTCTCGATGCTCAGAAGGAGCTATGTTCAAATTCCATACTGACTTGTTCAGGAATATGCAGCAGATAAAGATTGATGATATGGAAATTGATGACTTGTCCCTACGAGAAGTTGTGAAAGAAGATGGCTCCACGATGTGCATAGAAGTTAATGACGCAGAAGAAGGACGCCTACAAGTAGTTGATGGTACCATGATCTCCACGGAAGAATAGACAGCTAATATTGGAAGCAAGTCCCTGGTTAAGAGGGAGCTTGGATATATTCCTTTCATGTGTAAAGGAATGAGTAGAACCTCTGTGGTTGAGAGGGAGAGATAGACTGGCACAGACAAGCTCAAATATTCAGCAAATTCATATTTATTATTATTAAACATATAGAAGATGATTACAATTTGTGGGAGGCCCCTGGCTTTATACTGCCTTGGGTGCCTCTCGGTGAATGGGCATGATCTTTGATCAAGCCCTTTGCCTAATACCTACTAATTAATTAATTTTGTATATAACATTGCCTTCTCCCAAAAAAATGCTTTGTCCTCAAAGCATACGTAACGACGGATGTTGTTGACGAAATGCTTCAATCTCCCAAGAAGCTTCTTCTTCTGGTAAGTCCTTCCACTTGATCAAGTATTCCTTGATTACACGAGATCGAAGCTTCTTTTCTCTAGTGGATATGATACCTTCTGGTTCTAAAATGACCCTTCCTTCATCATCTAAGGATGGAAGCGTTGTTTGTGTTGATTGATGGTCGCCCAGTGCCCTTTTAAGGCAGGATACATGGAAGACGTTGTGAACACGACTTTTATCTGAAAGGCTTAAACTATATGCAACTTGGCTGATCTTTTTGTTGATCTGGTATGGTCCATAGAACTTCGGTGCCAATTTATTTTTTCCTTTTTGTTTCAAGGACAACTGTTTGTATGGCTGGAGCTTGACAAATACCCATTCTCCAACTTCAAATTCTCTCTCAGTTCTGTTTTGGTCAGCTTGTTGCTTCATACGATTTCTTGCATTATTTAAATTTTCTTTTAGGGTTTGGACGATTTTTTGGGTTTCTTCTAGTTGGTTTTTAACAACTGGTAGATTTGTCTGGACGGTAGCTAGATCCTTCCATTTCAGAGGTTCGTACCCATACAAAGCTTGGAATGGAGTCATTTTTGCTGACGTATGATAAGTAGAATTATACCACCATTTAGCAAGATGCAACCACTGAGCCCACTTATTTTGTTTTTCTGTAGCGTAACAACGTAGGTAGGCTTCCAAACATTTATTGACAACCTTCGTTTGTCCATTTGTTTGAGGGTGGTAAGCGGAACTCATATTTAGGTAGGTTCCTATGTGGTTGAACAATTCCTTCCAGAAATTACCCTTAAATTTGGCATCTCTATCACTCACAATGACTTTCGAAAAACCGTGTAATTTATAAATATTTTTGCAAAATATCTCAACGATTTGTTTAGCTAAGTCTGATTTCTTCATTGCAATAAAGTGAGCATATTTGGTGAGTCTATCGACTACTACGAAAATCTTATCCTTGCCCTCAGATACAGGTAATCCCTCAATAAAGTCCATTGATATTTCTTCCCATTTCTGATTCGGAATGTTTAAGGGGTGAAGTAATCTAGGTGTCATAATATTTTCACTTTTATTTCTTTGACATTTGTCACATTCTGCTACATATTTCTGAATATCGTGACTCATCCCCTTCCAAAAGAATGATTGACGTGCATTGTAGTAAGTTTTAAAGAATCCTACATGTCCGGTTGACAATGAATCATGTGACTCCTTGAGTATCTTGGATTTAAACTTGGAGTTTGAATTCAGATAGATTCTTCCTTTGTACCATAGAATATTGTTCTTCCATTCAAATTTTGAGTTGTCTGGAAGGTTATTGATTATCACAGTTATTTATGGATCCTTGGCATACTCACTTCAAATCTCACTAAGCCATTCAAGAACAACAATCGAGACTGCAAGTAATGTTGGTTCTTCGTCCTTCCTAGACAGGGCATCTGCTACTACATTGTCTTTTCCCTTTTTATGTAGTATCTCCATGTCAAAGGCGGCAATTTTTTCAATCCATTTTTGTTGTTCTTCGGAAAGCGTTTTTTGTTGAAAGAGATGTTGGAGACTTTTATGGTCTGTTCGAATAGAGAACCTACTTCCCAAAAGATATTGTCTCCACTTGGCCAGTGCGTGCATAATAGTGAGCATTTCCTTGTTGTATGTGGACTTAAGACGTTCTCATTTATTGAGCTTCCTACTTTCAAAAGCTATTGGATGCCCTTCTTGCATTAACACTGCACCTATACTGAACCCGGAAGCATCACACTCGATGATAAATGGTTTAGAGAAATCTGGAGTTGCCAATACTGGGGCATTAGACATAAGTTCCTTCAGTTCTTCAAAATACCTTCTTGCTTCCTCATTCCATTGAAATGGATTCTTCTTTAAAAGGTTTGTTAGAGGTGCAGTTATATGTGCATAGTTTTTAATAAATCTTCGGTAATATCCAGTCAATCCTAAGAACCCTCTTAGCTTGGATATAGTAACAGGTTTGGTCCATTCCTTTATAGCCTTGATTTTATTAGGGTCCACTTTTACTCCTTCCTGGGATATTATGTGTCCGAGATATTCTACTTCTTCCTTCCCAAAGGTGCATTTGGATCTCTTGGTGTAGAACTGATGCTCTTTTAATAGTGTAAGAACTTTATCCAAATGTTGTAGGTGCTCCTTCCAAGTTTTACTGTAAATTAAAATATCATCAAAGAATACTAATACAAACTTCCTAAGATATAGACGGAATAACTCATTCATAGTGGCTTGGAATGTTGCTGGTGCATTGGCTAACCCAAAGGTCATTACTTTAAATTCGTAGTGACGTTCGTGTGTTTGGAACGCAGTTTTTGGTATGTCTTCCAACCTGATTCTGATTTGGTAATAGCCTGGCCTTAAGTCCATTTTTGAGAAGTATTTTGCACCATGTAGTTCATCCAACATTTCATCGATAAAGGGAATTGGGAATTTGTTTTTAATCGTTATTTTGGTTAATCCTCTATAATCAATGTGCATAGCCTACATGATCCATCCTTCTTCCTTACCAATACCACTCGAGCAGCATACGAACTCTTACTTTTCGAGATGATCCCACATTTTAAAAGGTCTTGGATTAATCTCTCAATTTCAGTCTTCTGGTGATGCAGATATCAATACAGTTTGATGTTGATGGGGTTTGATCCTGCTTTGACTTCTATTTAATGCTCGATTTCCCTGTTAGGAGGCATTTTCATGGGCAAGTCTTGGAATACTTTTTCATGCTTCTAAATTAGGTCTTGTACTTCTGGTGACTCTTCACTGATCACTTTTGTAGATAACATTTCTAATTGGTCACATTGTACTACATAAGCTGGTGCTCCTTTCCTAATCATTTTCATCATCTGGGATGATGACACGATTTGATTTTCTGGTGCTTGGAATCTGTATAACTTATACCTCTGCCCTTCCCAATTAACTTATAAACTGCTCTTGATGGTTGGCAAAGTAAGTGCCTGGGTTCGTAGCCATTGGATACCTAAGACCACATCTACTCCTCCTAATGGTACAGTGTAGAACAGAGATTCTAAATTAAAGACTTGAATCTGCAATTTGACCTTATGGCATTTCCCTACCTTTTCAATCTTCTTACCATCGGCTACCATCACCTTCATGTTAGGCATGGGAAATGTGAAATCTTTGCCATGGTTGAGTCTAAAAAATTGTGGGTGCTACCGGAGTCGATGAGAACCACTACATTGTTCTTCCTTATATGTCCTTCTAAGTTGTGATATACCTGTCATAGCCGATAATGACACTTGCGGAATGCTTCCGAAATCTAATTCTAGAGAGGATTACGAGGCATCTTCTATTCCTTTTATCTTTGAATCATCATTGTTTGAATCATTAGTTGCTTCACAGTTATATAGGTTCCTTGTCTCTTTTCCTTTAGCACACCTATGTTTAGGGTCCCACTTTTCGCCACAGCGTTTGCACTTGCCTTCTTTCATCCTTTGCATTTCCACATTGGATTTTCACCTTCACAAAGATGTAGTGGAAAAAGAATGACAACAGAATTTTAAGACAACAGAGGACGATTCTGGACGCAATTTCTTGCAGCGGATGACAATGACAATAGCAGAACAATGCTATTGCAGGCCAAGGATCGACTGCTCTGATACTAGATGGCACAGACAAGCTCAGATATTCAGCAAATTCATATTTATTATTATTAAACATATAGAAGATTATTACAATTTGTGGGAGGCCCCTTGCTTTATACTACCTTGGGTGCCTCTTGGTGAATCCCTTGCCTAATAACTACTAATTAATTAATTATTTACATAACATAAACACATCATTCTTGTCTTCACATCATGAAGAAAGAATGGAGGATTGGGTAAGCATCTAAGACCAACATTGATACTCTTTAGGGATGAGGTAGGGCATCCAATAGGCAAGAGTAGTCAAAGAGGAGATTCCTTGAGGATGCGTAAATCCAAGACAAAAATGGTCCTAAAAGGACATACCTTGCAAACATCCAGATTGGGTATGTGCCTTGAGAGACAATAATGAAGGTGTCTATAAATCATTGTCTCCCCAGCATTGTGCTCTAATCTAGTGGAGAGATAGAGTTGTTAGTCAAGGCCTTGTTATATGACAATGTTGGTTGATATGATGAGATGCACTGACATAAGCTGAAAAGATAGCTTATGAGATGGCTTACCAATCTGACTCTTCTTATGAGAATAATTCAATGAAAGTATTGTCCTTGTACCAATAGTCAATTATGAATACTTCCCTAGTTAAGAGGGAGCATTGAAGATGTAACTAGTGTCAGTCTTCATAATTATGTCATCATTGTACTTGTAAAAAGAAAGAAAGAAAAATATTTATTTGTAAAAAAAAAAAAAAATATTATGAAATGGGTTTCTTGCCCATTGTAGGTCAAGCACCCATTGTGTGCTTTAGGATTTGTTGAGTCGTGTCAAAAGAGTCAAAGTCATGATGTAATAGCTCGTGTGTGGCTCAAGAATCAAAGAAAGAAAAATATTATTGTGTAAAATATGAGTCTAGAAGCCCAACAAAAGGTAAGTCAGCCAACCCTTCAAGTCGGCCTAGAAGAGGCCTAATCTTCCCATCAAGAAGCCTATAAAAGAGAAGCTCAAACTCATTAGAAGAAAAAAATAACACATCAAATTTCTGATCTGATCTGAACCAAGAAGGAAGAACGAAATTTCTAGGAGAAGCAGCGAAGAAGAGGAGGAACCGAATTTCTGTCTTTGGCATCTCTAGTTCACACGTGTGAGTCTGCTCAGATCCGTTTTTGCAGAGAATTCGTTGAAGGGTGGTTGGCTTATCTTTTGGTGGTTGGTCTTAGGTCAAGGTCTTGGAAGTCTTCATTGAATTGATTCTATAAGGAGATTTTGGGTTTTCCCCTTTGTGGGTTTTGCCTTGACTTGGAGCCTATTTCTAATGTCTTCTTGTTTGCATTATTGGCATTTGTCTTGATGATGAACAAAACAACATAATAATAATGAAGCACTAATCTAACATCACAAACAAGTGTCAAGAATAAAGAGAAATCAAGTTTATAAAAACCCTAATCTATTATGCCCTATATTTCTCAACAGATTGGTCACTTTCACTTGATCTTGAGATGGTTTTGTCAAGGGTTTCTTTACACCGCAGCAAAGTCCTTTGATGGCACCTTACATCACCTCATTGCACAGCATGCCCATGCCATTTTGCACCTTCTAGAGAGAAGTGATGACCTTGCAGATGCAATGTTGCTCCTCACCTGTAAGTTACATACCTTTAAAACCTTAATTTGGAGAATATTTGAATGGCTAATCATTTTCTTGATATATAGAGAAGTGATGACCTTGCAGATGCAATGTTGCTCCTCACCTGTAAGTTACATACCTTTAAAACCTTAATTTGGAGAATATTTGAATGGCTAACCATTTTCTTGATATATCTCAGAGATTTGGGCTCTTCTGAATTTGAAATTTTGACCTATAATACTCTGATATGTCTTCTTTATATTTCCACAACTCAGACCAAAATTTGATGTGCCAAGTAAAAGTTATGGTAACTTTCCACAAACTTGTTGAATTTTGGTCTCTTCCCAAGAGCAAGCTTGTATGGCATGTGACTTATCCAATTCTTGAAATATGAGTCTAAAATTTTTACCTGAGGTATTTCAATGTGTCTTCTCAAATCCCTAAAATTTCACCATCTGAAGCACCCAAAAAACAATTTATAGCAAAAATGCTATGATTATTCATTTAAAACTGATTTCAAGACCATTCACAAACCTTAACTTCCACAAGGTATATCTTAGAAATAATAGCAAACCAGGATCTAAAATTTTTACTAGATGTACCTTGCAATTTCTTCTCAATCACCTCAAAAATCCATAGTATGAAACATCGCAAGAAAATAATTATAGCAAAAACTATGAGATGACTCATTTGAAACATATTTCAATATCAATCACCAACCCTAATTTTCCACAGCTTATATCTCAAAAAGTGTAGCAAGCCAAAATCCGTAATTTTAACAAGATGTTCTCCGAGATCTCTCCTCAATATGCTCAAAATTTCACCATTTGAAACGTCCTAGACAAAATGTTATAGCGAAAATTCCAAGATGACCTATTTGAAGCAGCAAAGCCCTAGGTGCATATGCTCTGATACCAAATCTTATGAACTTTATGCCTTAAAAATGATAAGAAACCAATAACTATAGTCCATTTCGAGGGGGAAACCTCCTTTTAAAATGAATGCAATGCATAAGACAAGATTTCATGATCCTAAGACTAGGTCTCCTTTAGTATACATATAGGAGACAAAGGGCATAATTATAATAGTACAATGAACAGTTCTAGCCAACGTAACAATAAAAATGCAATAACTTCATATCTAGGCCCTAGAGCTTAATAAGAGGTTTTAGGGTTAACATGGAGCGTATATAGGACTTAACAGTAAAAGTGACCCTAGGGTTGAGTATTAAGCTTCCCTACTCATAAATTATTGTTTTTTCTAAAAAAATTGAGTTTCATAGGTCATTAGCCATGTTATACGGCACCAGTTGGTCCTGTACAAAACCAGCCAATTCGGTGTAAAAAGGTCAATTCAATACCAAACCAGACTTTTCCGATTTGGGCCAACTGGTTGGACCAGTTTGGCCTCCAAACCAAATGGATTGACCAGTTCCATTGGTTCTAATAACATTGTTATGAAACAAAACTGTCCTTCAAAAATCCTTACAGCAGACACTTCAGCAATCAACTTTAGCCATAAAAGAGAGAAAATAATGAATCTCACATAAAAGATGCCCTTAAACTTCCATTGCTTCAGATAGATCTTCAACTAAGACCCTTAGAATTTCTTCACTCTTCCACAGCCTTTTGCCCTTACATACTCTACTATTTATGTGCTTCCATCATAGCTTAATCCCCAGTTAAGGTATTCCTCCAAACAGCCCCTTCATTTCCTTGGGAATTACCCAGAAGGATATTTGCCAACTCCCGACACAAGGGCACACCTCCTAAGCATTCATTTCATCCCTAGCGCACTATATTTCCTCCATGCAAGTGATACAATTAATGATCTTTTTCCCCTTTGAATTCTAACGTATATTCACTTCTCATAATCTAGGTCAGCCAACCCTTAAACAACAGAAAGATAAGCTTCAAAGGGTAGTTTTACCTTCCTTAAACATGAGCGCTGCCTTCATAAAGGCCATTTAATGCCTTTTCTGCATATCAATCATGTCAGGAAGTGTATGTTGACCATGTCATGTGTCTCTTGTGCTCATCCAAACAAGGATGTTCTCTATATATGTTCATCAAAAGCAATGGAACTTAGGGATCTACCACATACAAGAACAAGCAGAATTTATCCCTTTCATCCAAATATAATGGGACAGTTCCATTTTTCGGGAAACAAATAAATGCTCATCTGCATTCATTGTATCAGCCATTAAATTACTTACTTTGTTCTAAGCATGCTCAGGTGATTTGCGGATTTTTCTTGCCACTTGGTGTATTGAAATTAAATATATAAATACTAAATAGCATTTTAAATATAAAATGGGAAAAGTTTGCTGTCTTGAGTGAATAGGAACTGCACTATATCTTAGTGAGCTAACAACTGCAGGAACGTGTTCAAAACTTCAAAAGCCAACTAAGGACATCTGGAAGTTATTGGTTTGAAAGTGTTTATTGGATTGGTAAAATAACATGTAAAATTGTTTTCATCACTGATATGGTACTATAAATGGTCATTGGAAGAGTTAGGAACCTAGCAGGTTCTGCTAGTTCTTATCTTGAGCTTCCCAGCAATAATAGTTCTGACAAAAACTGAAACTTCATCTTTTCAGTTCAGAATGCATATTTACCTGTTACATTCCAATTAATTTGGTGGTTATGAATAGCTCAATATTGATAGAAGGGATTATATCATTTGGAAGGAATACCTTCCCTAATCAGTGGTTTGAGTGTCCACACAAAATTTGCAGTATTGTGTACGTATCAATTGTTTGAGTCTCAACACAAAAGTTCCATAAAATGTGATTCTATTAATGGCCATTGCTAGAAATCATTGAAATCGTTGAAGGCTGAAATTGTAACATTTGGTGCTAGTTTGCTATCAACATTTTCTGCAAGAAACTACTCTTACCAGAATACCCACAACCCAGGACTTGGTTGCAGCAAACACAGCTTTCATTACACCATTGATTCCCAAACCTTCAGATTCAAAGCCACCAAGGAAATATGCGCCCAGCAGCCATCCTGCAGCATGGTCATCCTAATTTTAAGATTGAGTAAACAAAGAATTTAGTAAAATATCTGACATATTCTGGATCTGATAAGATCAGCAAGAAAACTATTTGATAAACTACTGGGAAGTTTTAACAAAAATCTCCATTAAACATCATCCGTAAAGTCAAGTGTTCCCCCACACATGTAAAATGAATCACTATCTGATGTGTGAATACCATATGTGGTATTGTGTTCAAACTTCACACTGCATGCTGTTTACTGACCCGTAGTGACAATTATATCTTTTCAGTAACAGTTGAACAAAACCTATTCTTCTTGTTTTAGTTGTAAATTCAGTTAAATATTTTTCTCAGAAAAATGTTTTTCTTAACCGAATATTATTCAGACAACTAATACCTTCAGGTTTTCCACCACATCAGAAACAATTACAAATGAATGTAAAATAACGTTTTTGCAACAGTTATGTTTCTCATCATCATTTAGCAAGATGATATTTTTGCTGATACCATGTGAGCATCAGTGAAAGTTGAAAATTACCTGCAATAAAAGGATCAGCAGTATGAAGTGTCTCCCAGTCTAAGACTGGCATGCCATGGCTTAGCCTTCCGATGGCAGAAAATGTCAACAATGCCAACACATCACCCCCTACCAGAATAGCAACTCGCCTACAAATACCAAAATCATGAGATTACACCTAACATCACTATACCAATTGTCAAAAACTTCAATGACATTAATAGCAGAAAACAGATTTATGTCTGAGTCTATGATACAGCATTAACATTGTACAACGTTGTTCTATCATCACTGAGAATTATATTTCTGACATTGGTTTGTAATCCGTCAACTATTATGAGCCTTTCTCCATAATAAGTTAGAACATCTTTATCTATCAAATCAAAGATTTGAAACTGGCACAAAAGGACAGGCACGAGTAGCAAATGGATAATCCAAATCAAGAAATAGAAGAAATAACACACCAGCCATCAGACTCACCCATAAGTAATTTTGTATTCTTCCATGATTCAAAACATTCATAATAAGCAAACTGTCAAACAATTACAAGGAAACGGTAACATAACTTGTAGTGCCTTAATTATCATATGGAGCTGTATCAACTTTTATAGAAGGAACTATTGCACCCCTTAATTCCACAGTTCTTCCGACACTAAACAAAAGGCATAGTCCAATTTATTTTTCACTTCCTTCTGTTATCCTTTTCCTGTAGTTTTGTGTAGTTTTGGAATCCCACCAGTTTAGACAATTAATCCTGCCTGTGATTGATGAGCAACGTAAATATGCCCCTTATCCCCAATATGCAACTTGAGACCATCTTCAGATTGGTCTCCTTTCTCCATAAAGTATGACCTATTTGTGACTCAACTGCGGCACAAGGGCAGCACCATTACCTGCCACTTTGCTCCTCTAAGGAGATTTCATTTGCTTCTGTAGGCCTTACCTAGGGGTGACAATGACGATGATTCTCTAAGACATCTCTACTCCTCCAACCATTGGAATTTCTACTGATTGCCTCCAGCCTTTTGTTGAGAAATCTAGGGCAGAGAGATGATTTCCCAAGTTATGGTAACTGCCTGTGAATACTTTTTACTTCTTTTGATTAGGTTCTTCTTTAGCTTGATTAATATTGTGATCTTTTCATCAAACAACTATCAAAATGTAAACAATAATGAGACAAGGGACACAAGATATAGGCGATCAGCCAAGGCCAAAACCTCTCCAATCTTGAGAGGAAAACCCACCAAATTCTTCTTCTTATAGAACCTTCAATTGATGAATTCCAAGACCAAGACCCTTGACCTACTAACCTCTCCAAGATCAAGTCACAAGACCTTTTGAACAACTTCTTCTTCTCTTCCAAGTCAATGCTTGACAAACTGGCTTCTTACACTTCTGATCTCGGCTTCTCTGAAATTCGGCCTCTTTACACAGACCTGCAATTTTCGACCTGCCTGAAAACACTGCAATTTCGCACGTGTGAGCTGATTGGTGGAATTTGGTGAGCTGTTGATTTGGGGTACATCGGATGTGCTCTAGACACAAAATTTGGTGGAAATGTTGGAGCACATGAGATCTCCAATACCCAGAAAGGGTTTGGACAGTTTCTAAACAGTTCAGAAGATATTAAAATAATTAATATTTTTGATGGAGTCCCTAGGGAAAATAAAATATTAATGTGTATTAATATGAAACTGTGTTAGAATGGTCTAAAGGACATGGATCAAGCCAGATATAACCTTAGCCATTGATTAGGGTCCGGGGACTTAATCTCGATCGTTGATATGTCAACAGGAAAAGTATAAGAGGAGGCTTGAGGGGCACTTGGAGAACACACCAAAGTGATCAGTCATTCTATTCTCTAGAGCGGGGTCTGCTAAGAGAGATAGAATTAGTGATTGGGAGTTGCAGCTGAGGGGCATTTGAGTACAAAGAGGCAGGGAGAGTGTCGGGAGAGCAGCGCAGTAGCCAACGAGAGTGACCCAGAGCCCGCCAGGGCTCACGCAGAGGCAGTCGGGAGCTGAGCAGAGCCTCAGAGAGGCCAGCGTTGCTGACATAGAGGGCCAGAGGGCTGACGCAGGGCCTCCCAGGGCTAACGCAGACCCATCCGGGGTGACGCAAGGCCAGCGTGAGGCAGAGAGGGGCTGACGCAATCCAGAGAGAGGTTGACATTGGGGTTTCAGGGGCAGATTTGTGCTGAGTAGTTTCCGGAAGGATTATCCGGGGTTTCAGCCAAGAGATTTGCCTCAAACTGAGAGGTATTACTGCCAAGGAAATTCTCTGTTGGGTAGGCCAGTTTCGGCACCCAGATTGTACTCTGATATTGCTTAATAAGAAAACCCTCAGATAGCTGCACCGGTTTTCTGTTATGAAACCAGCTCACAAAAAGATAGAAAAGAGAGATCCACGCCTTAGAATTCAGCCTCTTCGAGGGGGCAACCTCCTTTACATTACATAAATGAACAATTCTTGGATGATACAAATGACAAAACCTCCTTTCTATATATAGGAGTCTAAGGAGTCACAATATAATCCAGCCGACCTAACAATAATAATATAAAGCCACAAAAATAACAATAGAGGGATTCTATGGGGCACAGAAATAACAATATGGGGGTAATAGGGGCACAACAATATAAATAAGGGGTATAACTACAATAGTAATGGGGTAATCACTAGTATTATAGGGACCCAACATGCCCCTCTCCTTCAAAAAAGTGTTGTCCTCAACGCTTGAGTAGTTCTGGATACTTCTGCATAAAATTCTCATCCTCCCATGTGGAATCTTCAGCGGATAAGTTCTTCCACTTGATAAGATACTCTGAAATTGATCGATTTCGTAGCTGTCGAGTTCTTGTTTCTGTGACTGCTTCCGGTTCCAATATAATTTTTCCTTCCTCGTCAAGTTCTGGCAATATTGTTTGAATTGGGAGCTTGTCACCTATAACCTTCTTTAAACATGAAACATGGAAAACTGGGTGCAATCGAGAAGCTGCAGGAAGCTCCAATTTGTATGCCATAGTACCAATCTTTTGCAACACCTTGTACGGACCATAATACTTTGGTGATAATTTATTATCCTTCTTAGCTTGCTTTAGGGACATTTGCTTATATGGTTGTAGCCGTAGGAATACCCAATCACCTACATCAAAACTTCTTTCACTGCGATGTTGATCTGCCTGTTGTTTCATTCTATTTTGTGCCAACACGAGGTTATCCTTTAAGAGTTGGAGGACTTGTTGTTGATGTTCGATGTGATGTTCCACTGCCTGAACCTTAGAATTTTCTCTTAAATATGATGTGATGGATGGTGGTTGATACCCATAAAGTGCCATAAATGGGGTCATTTTTGTTGCTGTATGGAAGGAAGTGTTATACCACCATTCAGCCAGAGGCAACCATTTGACCCATTGTGTCTGTTTATCAGATACAAAGCAACGAAGATATCCTTCCAAACATTTGTTTACTATCTCAGTTTGCCCATCAGATTGAGGATGATAAGATGAGCTATGAGCTAACTGAGTACCAAGACAAGAAAATAATTCTGTCCAAAAATTTCCAGTGAAAATGGGATCTCTGTCACTTACAATAATCTTTGGGTTTCCATGTAGCTTTTGAACTGTTTCCATAAATGCAGTAGAAACTGTACTGGCTTTAAATGGATGTGATAATGCACAAAAGTGTGCATACTTGGTAAGTCTGTCAACTACCACCATGATGACACTCTTTCCCTCAGACTTGGGTAAACCTGTGATAAAATCCATTGAAACCTCCTCCCAACGTTGGCTTGGAATGGATAAAGGTTGTAATAGACCCGGTGTCTTAATTGTTTCAACTTTATTTTGCTGGCAAACCAAACATTCCGCCACAAACTTTTGAATATCTGATTTAAGGCCATCCCAAAAAAATTCCTTCTTAACCCTGTGGTAAGTTTTTAAAAATCCTGAGTGCCCTCCTAAGGGAGAAGTGTGCAATTCCATAAGAATCTTTTGTTTTAGCTGGGAATTCTTACAGAGGTATAAGCGATCTTTGTACCATAACGAATCATTTTGCCAGCTAAATGTATCAGAAGTACTGGAATCTTGTTGTAGCTTTCGAATAAGTGCCCACACTTCTTCGTCATTCTTCCATTCCTCCCTTGCTTCGTTTATCCAATCTGGTTGGATAATAGAAATGGCACACAACAATGCTTCCACATCCTCATCCTTTCTTGAGAGTGCATCTGCCACCACATTTTGCTTCCCTTTTTTGTAGATGATTTCAAAGTCATAACCCAACATCTTTGTGACCCACTTTTGTTGCTCTTCAGAGGATAATCTTTGTTCTAAAAAGTATTTAAGGCTATCATGATCCGTTTTTACCTTGAAGTGTCTTCCCATTAGGTAGGGTCGCCATTTCTTAAGTGCATGGAGTATTGCCAACATTTCCTTCTCATAAATAGCTTTGCTTAAAAACTTTCCCTTGATTGGACGACTTTCAAAAGCAATGGGTCTTTCATCTTGCATTAGAACAGCACCAATTCCATTTCCTGAAGCATCACATTCCACAATAAAGGTTTTTGTGAAGTCCGGTGTAGCTAAGACCGGTGCTTGGCACATTGCCTCTTTAAGATGTTCAAAGGCCTTTGTTGCTTCCGGAGTCCATGAAAATGAATCTTTCTTCAATAATGTTGTTAGAGGTGCTGCTATTCTCCCATAATTCTTAACAAACTTGCGATAATACCCTGTCAACCCAAGAAATCCTCGCAGATGCTTTATGGATGTGGGGATTTTCCATTCCTTAATGGCTTTAATTTTGCTAGGGTCTACCTTAACTCCTTCATGAGATACAATATGACCCAAATATTCCACCTCCTGGACTCCAAAGAAACATTTGGATCTTTTTGCATATAATTGTTTCTCCTCCAATAGTTGTAGCACCCTGTCAACATGTTCAACATGATCCTTCCAAGACTTGTTGTAGATTAGTATATCATCAAAAAATACTAACACAAATTTTCTAAGGAATGGTTTGAAAATTGAATTCATCAAACCTTGAAATGTTGAAGGTGCATTGGTAAGGCCAAAAGGCATGACCAAAAATTCATAATGACCCTCATGAGTTCTAAATGCCGTTTTCGGAATGTCTTCAATCTTCATTCTGATTTGATGATATCCCGAACGAAGATCCAACTTGGTGAAGTAAATTGATCCATGCAATTCATCCAGTAATTCATCAATAACAGGAATGGGGAACTTATCTTTAATAGTGAGCTTGTTGAGCTCCCTATAATCCGGACACATGCGCCATGATCCATCCTTCTTGTGCACCAATACTACTGGAGCTGAGAAAGAACTTTGACTCGGTTGAATTATACCAGCCTCTAGCATTTCTGCAACCATACGTTCAATTTCACTTTTTTGGACATAGGGATATCTGTACGGCCTGATGTTTGGAGGAACACTTCCTGGAATCAGATGAATAGCATGATCATGATCACGCATAGGTGGGAGACCTTTGGGAGTCTCAAATACCTTGGAATGATTGTCCAGGACTTTTTGGAGATCTGGAGAAATAGATGATTCCAATGTGGAAACATCTAGCGAACATAATTGTGCAATTACACCTCTTTGCTCCTTTTTTAGAAGCTTTGTCATGCCATTAGAGCTGATTATCTTTCCTGGTTTCCCTGCAATACCCCTTAATTCAACTTCCTTTCCTTCCGTAGAAAATTTGATGAAAAGTTCTTGAAAATTAAAAGCTATTGTACCCAAGGATTGTAGCCATTGGACTCCTAGTACAACATCAGCACCTCCCATTGGAATGGAAAGCATTGGGCTAGTCAATACATATTCTCCCATGGATAGCTTGATATTATGGCACTTTCCAGAGCAATTTATTGTTCCTCCATTTGCAATCATCACTTGACACTCTGGTGCTGGATATAGGAAGCAATTCAATTCTTTTGCTACCCTACAATGAATAAAATTGTGGGTGCTTCCTGAATCAATCAACACTATTACCTTTTTCTTCTTGATTTGTCCTTCTATCTTGATGGTTTGAGGAGTGGTAATTCCCGCCAATGCATTACAAGATATGGTCGGATTTATTTGTTCTTCATCTAGGCTTTGTTCCTGGAGTATATCTTCTTCTTTTGACCTTTCTTGCTCCTTTTCTTCTTCCTCTTCACAATCTATGTAGAATAATTTCTTCTCAGCACACTTATGACCTTTAGTGTATTTGCTATCACAACTGTAACAAAGCCCTTTTGCTCTTTTTTCTTCCAATTGTTGTGGTGTCAACCTTATAGGTTGTGGAAGACTAGGGGCAACAACACTTCCGTCTTTATAGTTGTGAGTGGTATGCTTCCTGGTTGCCATAATTTTGCTTTCCATTTTTCTTGCTAACCTGAATGCCTTCTCTAATGAATCAGGTTCCCAAAGGCGAACATCATGTTGGATATTATCCTTTAAAGACCCTATGAACACATCAATCCTATGCTCCTCTGGAATATCTTTTACCCTTATGTTCAATTTTTGGAACTCCTCAATGTGCTCCATTATTGAACCCTTTTGTTTGAGACTTATCAATTGGCTAAAAAAAGTGTTGCTTTTTGTATCTCATAATGTGCTATCAATTCTTCCGTAAAAATTGCCCAAGTGATAAATTGTTTACGAGAGCAAAGCCATTGATACCATACAAACTGATTTGGTTCCAAATATACAGTTGCCATACGTACCTTTTGTGTGTTTTGCACATTATTGAGATCGAAGAATTGCTCCATCTGTAATATCCATGTGGCGGGATCCTTGCCATCAAACTTCCTCATATCGATTTTTGGAATATGGTGATTCTTCGATCCAACATTAGCATCTATGGAATCATGATTAACATTTCTTTTGTTCTCATCATGAGTTTCCTTTACTACCTTTTCACCATTAGTGACCCTTTCTTGTAGCAACTTCTTCAATTCTTCCATGTCTGTCTTCAAATCTATCTTCAAATCTGCCATCGAATCCTCCATCTTAGCTTCCATGCCCTTTATCTTAGATTCCACGCCATTTATCTTAGATTCCACGCCACTTATCTTAGCTTCTGTTAGCTTTTGTGAGCGTGACATTTGTTGCACTTGTTCTTGTAATTTTGATATATCATGTAGCATTTCTTCCTCTTCTTCATGAGTCATGCTAGAGCTTTCAGGTTCCTTACTAGGTGTTTGCATTTTCTTTCCTCGGGGCATCAGTTACCGATAATAATGCTTTACTATGCCCTTTGAATTCCGTTAAACCAAGCTTACACAAAAATTTAAAAAAAACTACACACCTTTTTTCACTTTATAGAAGCCTGATATTGAATCTGATGTATCTCTGTAATTTCGGATCATCCAGTTCTGAAATTGCTACTGTAGTAGCCTTCTGCGTCCTCTTTCCAATGCCACAAGTCTGAGCCAAATTGGATTCTCCAAGGAAGAGTTATGTGAAATCTCCCACAGTGACTTGCTTTTAGACTGGTTCAGTAGAGCGAACTTGTACGACGTGCCACGAGTCACTGTTTCAACCTTTGAATCTGAAACACACACACAAGAAACTACAGTCCGTCCTCTTTCTGTACCTTCTTACGAAATTTCAATCCGATCCCCAGAGAGAAAGTTATGACGATTTTCCCCAGGTCACCTGTTTTGAATGTAATTCAGGAGTCTGCAAAAAGACCAACTTCCTCAGATCATATCTCCGCAAATATCGCGCAAAAAGCTCTGAAATTCGGACCCAAGGTTCAGCGCGATTTCTTCTCAAATGGGTTTTTTTTGTGACTTCTGAAACATCACAGAAAAAAATTTATAGCGAAAATGCCACGATGACCTGTTTGGAGCAGCGAAACCCTAGAATCCAAAGCTCTGATACCAAATGTTATGAAACCAGCTCACAAAAAGATAGAAAAGAGAGATCCACGCCTTAGAATTCAGCCTCTTCGAGGGGGCAACCTCCTTTACATTACATAAATGAACAATTCTTGGATGATACAAATGACAAAACCTCCTTTCTATATATAGGAGTCTAAGGAGTCACAATATAATCCAGCGACCTAACAATAATAATATAAAGCCACAAAAATAACAATAGAGGGATTCTATGGGGCACAGAAATAACAATATGGGGGTAATAGGGGCACAACAATATAAATAAGGGGTATAACTACAATAGTAATGGGGTAATCACTAGTATTATAGGGACCCAACATTTTCCCACATGGGGTTTTTTGGGGACATTGGTCCAAAAATAATGGTGTCATATGGTGTGTTTGTTTCTGTTTCTTTTAGTTGTTGATCTGTAATATGTTGAGCATGCACTAGTGTTTATTTTCAGTATTTACATTGTAAATAACTTGTTAAGAAAAATAACAAGTAGGTAGGAATAAATCAGATGAAGTGCATGGAGGGTTTCTAACAAAGTAAACTTAGAAACTTCAATAGTTCCTTCCCTTCGCTTGACTTGGACACTTCTCCTTGTGATCTCAGCTAGCAAGAATGCTTGTTTGGTGACCCTTTTCTTGGCTTCTTCAAGGACTGATGTGACCTTACTATGACCTTACTACAGAAACCCTAACTGTAGTCACACGTGTGAGGAAGATGACCCAAAAACAATGCCAAAATACTTCGATCTTCTTCTCTTTTCCTTTGCTAGATGAGAGGCTTCTTTCTACCCTTTACTCGCACTTCTTCTATTTCAGATGCTTGAATGGATGATCTCCCAAGTGAGGCCGAGCCCTCCTTTATATAGTGATCTGCCCATGTAAATAAGTCGACTTGTCCTCATGCCTAGGCCGATATCTCCTTCTAGAACGATCTATATATTATTTTGAAGGCCAACTTGTTTGAGTACTTGTGACAAGGTCTTGGAGGGCCTTTGACCGTTATGATGACTCAAATAAATTATCTTTTACAATATGTAACATGCCCAAATGGGTCTTCAATACATGACAATGACTCAATTGACTTTATGACGTAATGACCAATCCTAATAGCTCACATTGGGAGCTTGATCTATAAAAATAAAGTTAGTTGAGCATGAAACCCATGTCTCAAGCATAAAATAATTTTTTTTTCTTCTTTACATTAACTACATAAAATCATGATTACACATGTCATTATGAAGACTGAACCTAGTTACATATTTCAACACCTTTCAGATACTCTCTTTATGCTTTTGGTCACCTCTTGCCTTTCAAGCAAGAGTTGAACAAGGTGATGAGAGAGGAAGTTATAAACATTAAGTTTATAATGCAAAAATATTCCAATAGGAAAATAATATCTATATATTAAAGATGAACGAAGATTTACAACAATGAATGTTTATGGCATTAATATGCCTGACTGTGACCTTTCATGTATAGTTGTGATTTTATGTGATGCACCTTTTAAAAACAATTACATCCAAATTATATGTCATATGTTGCTGCATCCTATAGCCTAATATTTGTTAATTGAATTAATAAGTTATTTTATATACATAACATTGTGTCTCCATCAAGATGTTTTGTCCTCACAGAATAGTAAATAAGACTTTTTATAGTTGAGTGATGTCTTTGTTGAGAGTCGAGACATTATCTTTATATGGTTGTGTTACCCCCTTTCAGCAGGGGTGCCCCAATATTTTTGACAAAGGACCACACTATTTGTAAGTTAGCCCTGTAAGGATGATCGCACTTAGCATGTGTTACCCACCACCAGTGGGTGACCCCATAGGGGAAAATTTTCTCCTAGATTTTCCTTCAGCCAGCAGCCCCTCAGAGCCACCAATGTAGTCGATGTTGTGCCAAATGTCTCTACTCCTTGAGCCAGTCATATGTCCCCTTGCCCATCTGTCGAGATCGCACTTTTTAAGGTGGGCCATCCAATCCTAAATGTATGTCTTTCGTTGTGCAAACAGGTGCTTATGCTTGTTTTCCTTGGACACACTTGGGATGTGTTGACCACTGGAGTGGCACCTGATGATTATATGAAGACTCCATGCCCAAGGATGATCCAGAGAACACTTGTACCATCAGATATCATCAGTCAACAAAGTTTTTTAACTCTACTTCTATCTTCTCATCATCTTTCTTGTACCCAGATTCCACACCCTGGGGGAATTGTAATAAGTGATCCTAATAATGATGAGTTTTTGAGTCTGTAACAAGCCTAGGATGTTGGGACTCGATCAACAAATGAGTACACCTTGGAATGTTTTTTTATACGGTTAATTATCCCTTCTTTTTCAGAGGCGGATAATTTTCTGGGTTTTTTCACTCACTTTTTACCCCAAAGTCGGGGTGACGGTTTGAAGGTTGAGCCCTTAACACATCCTAGTGTCTAGAGTCGATGTATATTACCATACTAGATCACACAAAAAATTTCGTGGAATTTGGCTAGGCCTAAGTAGGATTTTTTAATAATTAAAAATTTCCCACAAAACGGGATTATTTAATTATTTTCTATGTAATGATGTAAATAAGTGGTCTCAGGAAATGTCTAGGGCGTGTGACTACTCAAAATTCATTCTCAGAGACCCAGCATTATTCTAGGACCCACTTTGAGGGTCAAAAAATGACTTATAGTCTCTCAAAAGCCGATTTTTCAAATGACAATAGCAAAAATGAGGAAAAAATTCAAAAAAATAAATGATTAGAAAGTCAAAATAAGTCAAATTTTGACACAGGAATTATGTGGAGAGTCAAGGGTGATGTGGCAAACATGTGGGGCCCACCTCATAAGGTACAACAGGCTCATGTCAAAAATTCAAGTCAAAGCAAGTCAAAACAATGGTCAAAGGCATCACGTAAGGTGCGTGAAATGCTATGTATGGCTAATAATTTACATGTGATTTAATTCAAATTAATGGATTTGATTTAAGCCAAAGTCTTGTGTTAAAAGTGTGAGTGGGGAGTGGACCCCACCTCACCCTCCAACTCTAAGTATGGTTTATCAAAGGCAAATATGCACATGCCATAAAATTCAAAGTCAAAGCACTGTCTCATGTACGCTGCCAGCAAAGAAACTCCACTCAGCGAGCAACTAAAGTTAATAACGCAGCACATGTTTTGATATCAGTTTTAGTGGGGACAGCTCTGCCACATGGGACAGTTCTTGTCCCCCTCCATTCCATGCACACCAAAGACATACGCTGCCAGCAAATTAAATCATACGCAGCAGTTAGAGGCAGCCATATGTTGATGATAACACACAGATCTGATTGGCATTGATTTGGTACACGTGGGGCACATGATCGTTGTATTTGATTTATGGCTAATTTAGTGGGATATTGCTCCCATTCATTTCCACAGATTTCACACTTGGCAATAATAAGATGCACACACAGGCCAGCAAAGGCATACGCTGCCCATTTTAATGCCACCTACAGCAGATTTGGAGATATTCGATGGACAGTCAAGGAGTCAAGGTTGCCACCTACATCCAGTCATCTTGCCACTTGTGATTTGATTTTCTACATTGGGATTGTCAATCCATCTCCACTTGTCTTTGGAATTTCCCTAGGGATCATCTCCCATTTTCTTATTTATACAAGTCTTGAGCTGTCATTTGTATGATAGAGAACGAGTTGTTGGGCTTGCGGAGACTCTGCTGGATTTTATATTCATTTTTCATATAATAAAAGAGATTTTGGGGTACTATTGTGTTGGTGTTCTCCTTCCATTTCTTGAAGTGATGTTATTTCAATTGTTGTGTTTTACATTCTACATGTATGTTGGATTATGCTAGTTATCATTTTGCCACTTGTTTGAATTAACACATGCAAGCTATCTTGTATGGTTTTTGGGTTAGAGAAATACTTTAGCAAGAGGAGCACTAGAAGATTTTTAATGAAATCTCTAGCCTTCTCCTCCATTGTATAATATAATCCCTTATGATTGCTGACATCTTTTTCCAAGTGTGTAGAGATCTTTAGATTTGGTTGAAGGATTTACTTGGGCGTGGGGTAGCTCTCCAATAGACGAACTAACTCCCAAGATCAAGAATAGGACCCAATCGGTTTGCCTCAAGGATCTCATTAAACGATTTTGAAAGAGGGAGTTTCCTTTCCTCTAGCTTATTAAGATCACATAAATTTAAATTAAATATTTTTCTTGATCAATATCTTGTGCTTTGAAGGATTTTATTTGCTACCTAGAGCATTGTTTTAACTAGACAAGTATGGAGTTCTACTTGCATGTCTTGATCTAATTCTTGTACATTAATTGTAGATTATCATTTTGACTATTTCATGTCATCTTTGTCTCCATTTCAGGATTGCTTTGCTTTCAATTTTTGAAGCATTCTACTTTTGTTTTAAGCAAAATACAATTTCATTTCTTAAAAAGCAAATATTTGGAAGGCATTGGTTGTTTATGTATTTCATGTTTATCTTATGATGGTTATTGCTCATATCAGTTTTTGCTTATAAATCTTAAAGAAATAATCTATTTAACTCTAACAATTCTCCTAGAAACTCACATCTCTTTTTAACTTAGCTTACATTAGGGACCACCCCACCTAGCTAACCTAGGAGATAGCTTAAACGGAGAGAGAAGGGATTCAGTGCGACAGCCCCTTCTCTGAGTTCCCTGCCACCAACCACACCTTGTGGGGTTGAAGGCTTTTCTCACTGACTTGTAGGTAGGTGTAGGTGGCAGGGTCAACAGGATGGATTATTGGGTGACTTAGCAGGAGGAAGGGTTTCGACTATAGTCTTGTTCCCTCACCTTAACTGGGGGGTTAATCCTCAACCCTAGTTCAATGGGATCTCCCCTATTGGCTTACAACTTTAGATGGGCATTACTTGGGAAACCCTGATTTTCGTAGCACGGTCTTGTTTTCCCGTTCCACATTTTTCACTCCCCTCCGCACATTACATGCCCTTTTTTTTCATCTTCCATCTCTGGGTCCACATGACCACTAGGTCCACAAAGCTCTAGTACCCCCTCCCCTTGTCCACATGCTTGGATCGAGCCTCGAACGATGCCCCGAAGGTCAATGCAGCTAAACAAAAAAGATAAAAGCATAATATGGCCACATAGAAAAGGAAACAATACAACAAAATGCAAAAAGATGGTCAAGACATTAAAATTAAGCACGTGGGAAAAAGCCAAACATGAGAGAGCCAAAACCTCTCTTCTCTTGAGAGGAAAACCCTTTAGTGAATTTCTCTTATTGAAGCTTCTATTGATCAATGCCAAACCCTAGACCCCTGACAAAGGGATTGTCGAAGCACAAGTCAAGTCTTCACTCCTTTCTGCACCTTATGTCTCAGCACTTCTTCTGGCACTTTGTCTTTCAGCACTTCGTCTTCCAATTATAGGCCTTTCACCTTTACTACAGAGATAGGCTCCTCCGCTAGGCTTGGGAGCCCTTGTAGACTTGATCTCTTACCCAAACAATGGACTGTTCACCAGTTGTTGTTATGGCTCAGACATAACCTTACTGCACCTCGCACGTGTGACTGATTCTAGCCCTAGAAACAGTCCTTTATACTTTGGTCTTCTGCTTTCTTACTTCGCTTGAGAGTCTTTCTTCCACGTTGGAGTAGGAGGCCTTGTAGGCCTAGTTTTAGCCCCAAACAAAGAGAAATATACAACTGTGATCTTAATGTTGTCATGGCCGCAGACTGTCTTTCATTCCCTTGCACGTGTGACTGTGTATACCCTAGAAACAGTCCCTTTAAACTTCGTTGTTCTTCCTCCTTGCTTCGCTGCCCTTGTAAACCTTTACCTTGGCTTTCTTTGTCCTTCTTATTCTCTTTTTCTTGCAGATTTCAGAGCACAATTGATGTGTTCGATTTGGAGTGGACAGCCTCTATAAATAAAGGATTGTCCCTCCATTTAAGCAGACTTGTAGGCCGACTTGACTAGCTGCTTTTAGGCCGACTTGTCCTCTTACTTATAGGTCGACTTTGAGGGCAGTTAGGTGGCTGATTTGTTGAGCAAACTTCGGATAGTTTCCATGGTGTTGTAGCATGCTTGAAGGAGCTTCTTGAAGGTGCCATTGCATAGGAGTAGACTTGACTTTGCTTGGAGGTTTTCCCTTTGACTTTAATATATATTTATACATAGTGTAACATGCCCTTAAGGCCTTCAATATTTTCTCTTGACTATTTGACTCACCTATAGCACTTTGACATGTGTTAAACCTACTTCAATGAGCAAGAAACTCATTAACATATATTATAAAAATAATATTTCTTTTCTTGAATAAGTACAAATATCAAAAGTACATTTATGAAGACCGAACCTAGTTACACTTCCTTCAACACTCCCTCTTAACTAGGGAGGTATTCATACAACATTACAAGGTGTTTGGTTATTATCAATCTTGAAGAATTCATAAGAGAAACCGGATTAGCAATCCATCTGTTATAGCAGCATATCAATTAGCATTGCCATAGTGCAAGGCCTTAACTAACAACTCCATCTCTTCATGAGATCATGAGCTACAATGATGGCAAGACCAATGATTTATAGACACCTTCATCATTGTCTCTCAGGGTACATACCCACCCGGGTGTTCTCTGAGTATGACCTTCTAAGACTATTCTTGCCTTGGGTTCCCAGACTTCAAAGAATATCGGTCCTCTTGCCTACTCTTGTCTTGGATGCCCTACACATCCTCAAAGAGTTTCGGATGTCAGATGATTACCCAATCCTCCCATTCTTTCATCCCAAGTGAAGACAAGAATGCGGTGTTTATCTTGTGTCTACATTTCCATTCATGGCCTTCAACTAGACTTACGGCTATTAGTCTTGGTCTAGTGCATGACCCATGAAATGGAAACACAATTGTCACTCCTTTGTAATTAGGGGTGATCCAAAACTCCCTCTTGATCGGGGACCTGTCAGAGCTCCCTCTTAATTGGGGACTCTTTCCTTCATCAGCAGCTTCTTCTTCGTGGATCCTTCAATTGCTTGATCTCCTTCCTTTCTTGATGTCATGAAGTCTTTGTTCGAACTTCTTCTAGGTAGGGCACCATCCATTGATCACTTTCCTCCCTAATTTTTCATGTCATTACTTCCTTCGAGGAAAGTGGCTTTCATATCATACATCAGGTTTTCTTGTCATCTTGGCTACTCCTTTGTCATCTTGTCCATGCTTCGAAATATTCTTCTCATGGATGCTTCATTGTACTTGCTTGTTTACATGCTTCGACCTAGTAGCCCATTATGACTTCATCCTGATATTGCTTCAACATTGCCTTTTGTTGGATGGTTTCTTCATCACGACATCTTCGTAGAGTAGAATCAGTTATCTGTATCTTTTATATCTCCAAGGCCTTCATAGGTGTCAAGGGTCCTTTCTTCCTTTATCAGAGTTGTCTTGCCTTCTTTCGGGAGATATCTTTAAAGCATCTTGTCAGATAGTGATTCTCGGTAATCATGGTGTTCTTCCACATGCTTGATCTCTTTCTTCATTTGCTTCTTATTAGATAGGTCAACCATCTAATGCTTCTTGTGAGAGCATTCCTTTTATTGCTTGCTTTCTGGACTTGTTAGCATTTCTTCTTGCTTCTTAGTCAGCAATCTTATGCTCCTTATGTGAGCATATTCTTTTGTTGACCTTCATTGCATTGTGGTACATGCCTTCGAGCATGTTCTTGGTGAAAGAGATTCTTTCATGCTAGATCATGTTATAGAACTATACCCATGACTTAATAATATACAAATGATAACATGACTTAAACTTTGATGCATACATACCTCATCTTGATTCTCCTTTGATCATCCTTTGGTGTGGCCCTTCTTGCTTCATCTTAGCTTGCCTGCATATCATTCTTTTCTTGAAACCCATGAATGGGATTCCCAATGAGACATCTTCCTTGGTTCATGAACGGGATTCCCAATGAGACATCTTCCTTGGTTTATGAACCTTCTTTTGAAGATTCCATCATAGGATCTTAAAGATCCTTGCCTTGCAAATGTTTGCTTTCTTTTGATGATGGAGGTCTTCTAAGATTCTTAATCATGATCAATTTTCCTTTCATCGTGTACGAGGTCCTATACTAGGTATGCTTCTTCTACATGAATATCTTGAGCTATATTTGCCATGCTCATATATTCTAGAAGATAATTCTACTTATGAATTTTTGTTCTTATCATAATACTACATCTACATGAGTATCTAGAACTCTATGTACATCATGCTGCTAGATTCTAGAGGATGTTTCTAGCCATGCAATTTTAATTTATTCCTACATGCTCCTATCCTACTCCAAAACTTTGAATGAAGTCTAGAAGTAAAGAGTTTGACCTAGTCATAGTAGAGATCTGGAAGATCTTCCTTCTTTTGCTTCTTTCCTTCTTCTTTCGTCTCGAGTTATGTGAGCTTCTTCCCTCTTCTTTTTGTTGTTGTTGTCCTTCTTAAGATTAGGACAATCCCTTTTGTAGTGTCTGTATTCTTGGCATCCAAAACATTGGATTTTGGACATGTCTTTATTGTTTGTTCTTCGTGGACCAAACTTATCAAATTTACCCTTTCTTTTGGCCATGGTAGAAAATGCTTGCTCCTTTGATCCCAAATCTTCTTTTGCTTTAAGTCTTGTTTCCTATGTACTGCATAGAGACCACATTTCACTGAGAGTGGTTGCTTCCTTCTTGGCATATATGCTTGATGTGAAGTTTCCCCACTCCCCAAGTAGAGCATTGAGTACTATAGTTGTCATCTCTCTGTCAGACATGACTTCCCCAAGCTCTTGAAGTTGATCTCTCATTTCAGAGATTTTCATGAAGTAGGGAGCTATTCCTTCCTTTGTTATCATCATCTTGTATAATTCATTTCTCAGAGACATTACTTCTTCGATTATGGATACCAAGAATATCGCTACTAGATTATCATAAATTTCTTTTGATGTCTCAAACTTGGAGACATAGAGAATGAGAGAGTCTTTGATTGATTATATCAGAATCCTTTGAGCTCTTGTCTCATCCTTATTGTACTTGGCTAAGGCTTGAGTCTGTTCCTTAGCAGGGATAGCGATATTCCCTTTGACATGCTCTAGGAGTTCATTATCCTTGAGTAGTAGATCAGTCCTCTTCTTCCATGCAAGAAAGTTATTGGTACCTACCAATTTATTGATTTCCTTGCAAAAAGACATTTATGTATATTCAGAAGGGGACATGTACTTACTTGATAGATTTTGAGATGTAATGGATTTGCTTCCTCCTTGAAGGCTTGATGGCTTGTCTTCCCTGGATCTTGATGTTCTTCAAGTTGCCTTCTCCAAATGGACTTGCTTGATGACTTGTAGCTTGATGTAGGTCCTGCTTCAATCTGCTCTTCTTTGTATATGCCTTTATGTAAGGCTCTTCTTCTAGCTTTGTAGACCTCCTTGATGAATGATGGATTGTATACCCTTCTTGACCTTGCAGTGATTGAGACTTCTAGGCTTGATGCTTCAACCTGTAGATGCTCCTCCTTAATGAGTGTTCTTGAGTTGCCCTATCCTTGATGTGTCACCTTAGCTCTGATACCATGTTGAAGAATCTAGGGCAAAGTAGTGTAGTGCAGTGTTGCAGGAACAGTCCCTTCCCCCAAGGATCCAAAGGCAGATCTGCATCCCGTACGGATCCGCCACCGATCCTTCAGCGGAACCGCAAATCGGAAAATCGGATCCGCGAATCATCTATTTTTTGGCGGTTCCTGCAAAAATGGATTCGTGGGGCCCCGATCCGCGGCTCCTACTGCCCGATCTGCGGATCCAGAAAGGATCGAGTGAGGATCTGTGGAGGTTCGGGCGTGTATCCACCACGGATCGCGAGCGGATCCAAGAGAAGGTGGATGGTTCCACGAGGCTTTTTTTGTTTTTGGAAATTTTGAACTGTTCTGTGAGGACTAGACTTTCTAAATACTCCCAAGGTGCTCCCTAATGGTAATGTTAAATTCTTAAAGTAAAAGGATGGAAATGAAAGAACATTACCATGAAATGACTCAAGATGTTTGAGAGTGGTTCCAACCTCATCGGACTTCATACGGAGAAAATAGAATCTCATATCCCATTCAAAATTCAGCAGACTTAACAGTTTTCAGAATCAATGGGATTGTGGTGTTTCATTGGATTATATCATGTATGAGGGCATGTGATTGGCATTTGATCAAGAGCAACAAGCCCTATATGTACCCCCCCCCAATGTCGGTGTTATTGATTGTTGAACTCCTTTGTCATGGCCTTAATAATTATGTACCCTTCACTCAAGTCAAAATCATTGATCACGCATGTTAAGCTTTCTTTACCATATTATAGGCTTGGATTAAGTTGTTTGATCAAAATTAGGCAATGTTGACTAAAATCCCTATAGAATTGAAGTAGAGGCAAAGGCTAGACAAGAGAAGAGGAATCTAGACTATAGATGGTTGATGCTAGAATAATTAATCATTGATGTACAATGGATGCCATATCTATCTTGATTCATATAAAAATATGCATGTTTTCATGTCTTCTACAACTAATTTGGTATTTTGGAATTTTTTTAAATATAAATGCAAAAAAATAATATATATATATATAGTAGACACTTCCGAGACGCTTCGCTTCCTAGATTTTTGGAAAATGATGCTTCCGCGTCCCCGCTTCCAAAAAACGTCCCCGTTTCATCCCCGCTTCGTGCAACATTGGTGTAGTGTGATTCTTCGCTACTTAATAACAATTTGTGGAGTCTTTTTACTTTTCTTGTTAGCTTAATTTTCTTATTATTATTATTAATGCATGTGTGTGTACTTCATCAAACTGCTACCAAAACATAAGAACAAGAACACAAGATGTTGGCTCTCTGCCAAGGGCCAAAAACTCTCTTCTCTTGAGAGGAAAACCCTTTAATGAATTTCTCTTATTGAAGCTTCTATTGATCAATGCCAAACCCTAGACCCCTAACAAAGGGATCCTCCGGGCACAAGTCAAGTCTTCACTCCTTTCTGCACCTTATGTCTCGGCACTTTGTCTTTCAACACTTTGTCTTTCAATTATAGGCCTTTCATCTTTGCTAGAGAGATAGGCTCCTCCACTAGGCTTGGGAGTCCTTGTAGGCTTGATCTCTTACCCAAACAATGGACTATTCACCAGCTGTTGTTATGGCTCAGACATAACCTTACTGCACCTCGCACGTGTGATTGTTTCTAGCCCTAGAAACAATCCTTTATACTTCGGTCTTATGCTTTCTTACTTCGCTTGAGAGTTTTTCTTCCACGCTGGAGTAGGAGGCCTTGTAGGCCTAGTTTTAGCCCCAAACAAAGAGAAATATACAACTGTGATCTTACTGTTGTTATGGCCGCAACCTGTATTTCATTGCCTCGCATGTGTGACTGTGTATACCCTAGAAACAATCCCTTTAAACTTCATTGTTCTTCCTCCTTGCTTCGCTGCCCTTGTAGACCTTTACCTTGGCTTTATTCGTCCTTCTTGTTCTCTTTTTCTTGCGGATTTCAAAGCACAATTGATGCATTATATTTGGAGTGGACAGCCTCTATAAATAGAGGATTGTCCCTCCATTTAAGCCGACTTATAGGCCGACTTGACTAGCTTCTTTTAGGCCGACTTGTCCTCTTACTTGTAGGCCAACTTTGAGGGCAGTTAGGTAGCTGACACAGAGGCCAGAAGGGCCAACGCTGAGCTTCAGTTATGCCAGAGAGGGTTTCGTGGGACAGGTTTTCTGAATACCTGTTTCTGAATAGAGAGGTATTGTTGCCGTGTAATTTTCTCTATCGGGTGAGCCAGTTAGACACCCAGTTGTACTCAAGAAATACTACATAAAAATATACCCTCAGAATAGTTGCACTAGTTTTCCCGCATTGGGTTTTTCTGGGGGCATTTGTCCAAAAATAACAGTGTCACTTGTGTGTTTGTTTTCTTTAAGTTGATGATCTATAGATGTTGTCACTGTATTGGGTTTATTTCGGTATCTAAATGTTTTAAATAACTTGTTCAGAATTTACAAGTAGAAGAAATAAACTAGCAAAATACAGATTAATATTCTAACGGAGAGACTTAGAAAATTCAACATGGTATCAGAGCGTGGTTGCAGATCACAGGAGAGTTGAAGGCATCAACTGAGCAGAGTATTTGCAGCAGAATCAGCTATCCCGACTGAAAATAGTTGATCCTTGCAAAAGCGATAGCGGAAGGGTTGACACAGAGGGATTGCGTCATCAGTCTGGGCCACAGAGAGGCCAGCGCAGAGGCTGAGGAGGGTAGAGAGAGGCTCATGTAGAGCCACGCAGAGGCCAGGAGGGCTGACGCAGTTGCCTGAGGGAGATGTTTTCCCAGTGTCAGGATTGCGCAAAGCCAAGAGGCTCAATCCTTCAGTTACTGGGGCGAAGGAAGTTGTGGGTAGTTTGCGGGAGCAAAGCTGGTGGGGTACTGTGGTTAGAACAGTACCTAACAGGGCAAGACAAAGGTAGAGGGAGTTATTGTCGAGGCAGATTTCTAGCCAAGGAATCTGGATCAGTGTTGCAGTTGCACAAACGATTGGAGAGGGGCCTTGGCAAAAGGATTTCCAGGAGGGAAATCGGGACTCAGAGGGAGGCCAGAAGATAACTTCCAAACGGGAAGTAGAGAGACTCGGAAGAGTCGAACCGAGAACTTCCAGACGGGAAGTAGAGAGACCCAGCAGGAGTCGAACTGAGAACTTCCATACGAGAGGTAGAGAGACTCAGCAGGAGTCGAACTGAGAACTTCCAGGCAGGAAGTAGAGAGACTCGGAGGAGTCGACACAGAAGAGCAGCGAGATGGTCGTGAATGGGCTGAGAGATCAGGACAGGCTGGACGGAGCATCCAACTTTGTGGTCTAGAAGGCCAGGATCTTGTCCATTCTAGACAGACATCGTATCAAGGGCTTCGCCTTGAGAGTGATGGCTATCCCAGTTGACCTGATAGCTAATGAAAGGTATGAGGAGGCAATGGCTAAGGCAAAGTGTATCATCCTTGATGGGGTCAAGGATCATGTGGTCCCACATATTGCCGAGAAGGAAACGGCAAAGGAGATGTGGGACACTTTGAAGACATTGTACCAACATACTTCTGTGCAGAGGAAGATGCTCCTGGAGAATCAGCTAAGGTCATACCAGATGCAAAAGGGAGAGCAGATAGATGTCTTCCTCAGTCGGTTGAAGGAGATCCGTGACCAATTGACTTCCATAGGGGCCACGTCGGATCAAGAGTTGATGGTAAGGACCACACTTAACGCAGTCTCCGAGGATTGGGAGACGTTTGTCCAGAGCATATTGGGTGGGGCGAGTCTTCCAGATTGGGAAGAACTGTGGGTGGCTCTTCGTTAAGAAGAGATCAGACAGCTGACCAAGATGGGGAGTAGCAACAAAGGGGTCAGGATCAAGAAGGAGGAGGAAGAGGATGCGGCCCTAGCATCTGCGAGAAAGCAAGAGAAGAGAAAGAAGAAGGACCTCTCCAAGGTCAAGTGCTTCCATTGTGGGGAACTAGGTCACTATGCGAACCAGTGTCTGAGAAAGAAGAACAAGGGAGAGGCTTCTGAGTCCAAGGCAGCGCCAGCAAAGGCGGAGAAAGAAGTCAAGGAGGATGATGATTGTGCCATGAGTGCTCATGTGCCACTTAAGAAGAAGTGGGGAGACATCGAGTTGTAGTCAGAAAGACTACAGGAGATAAGGGGCAGGATCCTTGAGGTACCCAACCTCTTGGATTATACCTTGCTACGGGAGCCCCGAAGGAGAAGTAGCAGGACTGGTGGATGTCGATAGAGACGAATGCGGATGGAGCGGCAGAGAGTGCTATAGTGTAGGAGTCCCCGGGTAGCGCAAGGCTAGCAAGCTGCAACAATGCGAGAGGCACGGGAGTGTTGCAACGGTGTAGGATGGCATAGAGAGGTTTGCAACGGTGCGAGATGCAGGGAGTTGTTGCAGCAGCGCAGAGGTCAGTAGAGGGAGCACTTGTTATCGACAGAGAGAGCTTCAGCATCAGGTGTGTTTCTAGCCTGACAGTGATGTCAGAAGTTGGGTGGATCAATTACTTACTTCTTAGAGTTTCAGTGCAGTAGCAGTAGCACAATGCAACATGATGAGAGGGGGATGCAGTGTAGATGCAGTGCTGGGAGTATGGACCAGCAGCAGCACTGATGCAGAGGGAGCTGCCATACGGATGCAGCAGTGGTAGTGGCAAGGCCATGGGCAGCAATACAGGATGCAGCAGTGCAGAGGATATTGCACGGGGAGGCCTAGCATTAGCACAGGTACCGGTGTCGGATAATCAGAGTGATGCTCAGTGAGGAGTATTACTAGAGCACAGTCCTCACTAAGAGGGAGTGTTGATTTGGGGTAGCATCGGATGTGCTCTAGCCATGAAAATTGGTGGAGAGGCTAAAGCACATGAGATCTCCAAGACGCAGAAATGGTTTGGATAGATTGTAGCCGGTTTGGGAGATATTAAAATAATTAATATATTTAATGGAGTTCCTAAGTCTAAACTTAGGAAAAATAAAATATTAATGGGTATTAATATAAAACTGGGTTAGAAGGTTCCAAAACTCATGGATCAAGCCAACTCTAATCTTAGGCGTTGATTAGAGATTTAATCTCAGTCGTCGATGGACCAACGAGAAAAGTATAAGAGGAGGCTTGAGGGTCAGTTGGAGAACACACCAAAGTGATTAGTCATTCTTTTTGCTAGAGTGGGGTTGCTAAGCAAAAGTGAATCAGTGATCAGCAGCAAGGGGCAGTGAGTACTGGACAAAAAGGCAGAGACAGTACTAAGAGACCAGCGCAGAAGTAGAGAGAGTGAGAGCAGAAGCCAATTCAGGCCACGCAGAGCCCAGCAGAGACAGCACAAAGGCCAGAGGGACTGCGGCATCCACGCAGAGGCTGCTAGAGTGACGCAAAGGGTCCCAAAGGCTGTGCAGTGCCTCAGAGGGCTGACGCAGAGGGTCCTGGGGCTGACGCAGGTCAGCAAGAGGCTGACGCAGAGGCCAGAAGGGCCAACGCTAAGCTTCAGTTGTGCCAGAGAGGGTTTTGTGAGACAGGTTTTCTGAATACCTGTTTCCGAATAGAGAGGTATTGTTGCCGTGTATTTTTCTTTATCGGTTGAGCCGGTTAGACACCCAGTTGTACTCAAGGAAATACTGCATAATAATATATCCTCATAATAGCTGCACTGGTTTTCCCGCATTGGGTTTTTCTGGGGACATTTGTCCAAAAATAACAGTGTCACTTGTGTGTTTGTTTCCTTTCAGTTGATGATCTGTAGATGTTGTGATTGTATTGTGTTTATTTCGGTATTTAAATGTTTTAAATAACTTGTTCAAAATTTACAAGTAGAAGAAATAAACCAGCAGAATACAAATTAATTTTCTAACAGAAAGACTTAGAAAATTCAACAGTTTTGATGTTTGTAGCATCATGCAGGTACTTCTACACAAGTCTAAGTGTCTAGACGTGCAAAATTCACCTAATCACCCTTTAAACTTAGCAATTACTTTAATTATTATAGTAATTGATTTTATAAGATAAAGTGAGTTAATCTAATGAAATGCAAAAATTGTTTGCATTAGTGAATTAGATGAATCTCAACCATTGATATCAAGTGTTGTTGAGATCTAATCTCAACTCTCAATCACGTTGGAGATTAGGGTTGTGGATTTAGTCAATAACTCAAACTTATAAAAGGGAAACTAAAATAAGGGAAAAGACACATCTTTTAGCACAAGACATAGAGAGATGGTGAGATCTCAATGATTAGGTAAAGAAGAACTTTCATCCAAGTGTGCAAGGTTTGAGGAAGAGTGCAAAGGGCAGCAAGGGAGAAGGATCCAAATCAGCCAAGCACGATCAAAGGACAAATCTGCAGAGAGTCGATCGGTTGGTATAACTCCAAGTTCTTGTTGTATTTGTATTTTTCCTCAAAGGGCCATTATCCCAAGAAGGGAGCCCTTGTATGTTGTAGATTATTGTTAATAAAACATTAGATTTAAAGGGTAGTAATTTATGTGTGCATGTGTATGAGATTGGTTAATGTTCGCTGCCAATGTTATCTATTTCATTTGCATGTTAAAACCTCAACCATGTTTTTTATTCAGTAGATATGCGTAGTAATATGCTAGGAAATAATTAGCCAAGTTGTTGGGGTTAGAAAATTACCATGGTATCAAAACAGTTTCTAAGAAGCCAATTTCTAAGTATTGCACATAGGAGCCAAATTTGGTATGCAAAAGAAACACTGGGAGGAGTACGTGTAGCAACCGGGCCATACACACCACAGAGTGTCGGTCGTTGATGCAAAGAGTTAGTTGTACATGTGATGAGACAGTAGGTAGCAAAGAAGATTTGGATGCATAGTGTTATCACTTAGAAAAAACCTCGGCTGTGAAGGGAAAAGACTAAGGTAACCTCTAACCACTTTAGACTTGGAAGCTAGCCCTTCCGAGTCAGAGAGGGATCTCTCTTTAAAACTCTACCACTCACTGTCACCTTAGCAGTAGGCTTGTAAGCTTATTGGCCAGATTTAGTTTGTAGGATGAAATTGGTTGGGAAAGAAGAGAACAAGGACCATTGGGCATGGAGTCTAGTGGAAAAAACTGCTAACCACAGGATACATAAACAATTCTTAACAGAGGCAAGGTAGGACACAACTTCTTAGATAAATAACCATCAAGATGTGGAGACAGAATACAGAAAATAAATATCACAACAGAGCAATAAGAATTTTGTTATAAATATTTAAGCAAAAAACATATAAAGTATTCGGATAACTTGAATTAGAGCATACATGAAGAATTCTAGTTCATAACACTTTATCCAAACACTGAAGACTTAATGATTCAAAGATGTAATATGAGGAGAAATTAAAAACATGAGGAAAGATAGACAAGAAGTTATATACACATGAATCTCTGCAAAATTGTATACATAACACTGTATATAGCAATATATTGATATCAGAGTTGAACACAATCTTCTTCAAAAATTTCCAACCCTGTACATTACAGAAATGATAGTCTTTATAGACTACTTACAAACTATTCAAGATCCAAAAATAATGGATCTCAAACCTCTTGATCTATCTATAGCTTACTAAATCAAATAATCAAGGAGATAAGATTTGACCCCAAGTCGAATTGATGAGGTGGCTCTCCAATTGATTGGACATTTTTTCTAAAAATAGAAAAAATTAATTCTTGGCGAATTCCTGAAAAATAGGCTTCAAATATCCATTCGAAACTCTCAAACCATGATAGTTGTGTAAAAACTGAGGGTTTTTGTTAATTAGTTTGTTCCCTCCAAAAGCCTCTTTGGGTTTTCAAAAATTCATCCCCAGTTGTTCAGAAACTGATTTTTAAAACAGTGACTAAAACAGGAAAAAACTAAATTGCAAAATCTGGAAAAATAGGCCTCAAAGATTCCTTTGAATCTCTCAAACCATTACAAGTGTAAAAACTGAAAGAGGCTTTTTTAAATAAGCATGTTACCAACAAAAACCTCTTTTGGTTTTTAAAATTTCGTTTCCAAATGTTCGGAATTTGTGCCCAAAGCACTGTGTTTTACAGGAAAAAACAGAGTTTTGTCGCTGACAGATTAATTGTCAGCGCTCGCTTGATCAAGTGCCCGCTCCTTCGCTGACGTGTGCTCCATTAGCGCCTTTTAATCTTGACCATCCAAACTTAAAATTTCCTTTTAATTTGCCAATTTTACAGATTTGCACTGCTACTTTGATTGTCAACGCATTTTTATTTTACAAACCCACACATTTTATCTGCCAGCGCTTTTATACTATTTTTTACAAATTGGCGCTGACAATAAAACCGTCAGCTCCTCAAAACTATTAACTAAGATTGTGATAATACATAGCAAAGGGTAGTCATAGTATAAAAGGACCATATGTAGATCATAAGTCATCCAAGCAAGCAAACGGTAAAGTTGCATCAAGCCATCGATTGAAGACAAGAGTTAAAGATTAAAAAGGGAGCCAACCAGCGATAGCAATAAGTTGTCGTAGTCACCCCAAGAAAAGGTTGAAGCCACCATCTAAAAAGTATCGCAAGGGAAAAGAAAAGAAAGTCGGCCATCAGAGTTAAAAGGAAATTCGATTATAAAAGGTTGCCAAGAAGCACAATCCACAATGAATTAAGAATTTTGGGTCATACACTAAGTTTTGCAACTGCTAGGAAAGTCACAAAGATGCAATCCCCAAGTGACAGGCAGGTCGTACGCAAGTGTACACACGACAGAGTAGAAGTTGTCATACAAAAGATACAATAGCACATGCACACAAGAGTGTAGCCACCATAGATATGTACACAGTTGTACAAATATGACAATGGCAGTCAGATTTGTCCATTGTCATATGAGAGGTAACACAAGTTGCATAAAGTGTAGGGGGCAACTCAAGTTAGACCAGCCAAAAAATTTGCAAGCTTATGAAAAGAAAATTTGTAGATTGTAGCCAATAGTGATTGGCAGAGATCATCCTTTAGAGGGAGAGAGGGAGACAATACCAGTCAAGAGTTTGGCAGAAAATTAATTTCGTGGGTGATTTTAAACAACCAAAACATAAATCCACAAGGTTATCCTAGTAGATCTACAAACCAACAACTTTATTTATTCTTGTGGGTGCTATAAGGTATTAGCATAAGGTAGTATTTGTCAGATCTAGAAATGGAAGCTACCAATCTCAAGTTTGAAGAGAAATTGGATGTGTTACCCTCCCAAAGTAGGTGACCCCATACGAGCAATTTTTCTCCTATCATCTCTTCAGTCGGCCAGCTAACAGCCACTAGTAGCTAATGACGACGTGTCATTTATATCTCCGCCACTTGCATCAGTCATGTTTCCTCGCCCATATGGCAAGAGTGCATGTTGGAAGGTGGGCTTCTGACCAAAAGTTACTTTATTCATTTTGCAATCGAGTGTTTATGCTTGTTTGTATTTGGGCATTTGACAAGGATTATGCGGTAACTTGGAATAAAGAAAGGTCCTAGCCATGGTCTTGTTCCCTCACCTTAAATTGGGGGTTAATTTCCAATCCTAGTCCAATAGGACCTCCCTTAATGGCCCAACAGGTATAGAAGGAGCACTACTTGGGAAGCCATGATTGAGATATTGTAGCCCCATCGCTCCCTATTCCATACTTACCACTTTCCATTGTACATTACAAGCCCCCATTCCATCTCCACCCTTCGAGTTCAACCAACCATTAGTTCATTGGGATTTGGCTCCCACATATCCTCGTACCTGGGTAGGGCCTAGAAATTTGCCTTGGGAGGTTGATGCATCATGCAACCAAAAGAAACAGAAAGAAAATATGATCGCCACAAGAAAAACAAAAGAAAAATCAAAATGCAAAAGATGGTTGGGACATTAAATTGGCACGTGGGCAAAATCCAAACATGAGCTCTACCTTACTCATTATGGCCATCACCCGGTTTATGGACCAATGTTTCCCTTCATCATAAGAAAAAGAACCCTTGCATGTCCCAACCCTTGATGAGCGATGAATAGCCCCATCATCAAGGGGGTAAATAATTGTTATACATCATATAAAGCAAGCTCTCATTCCTTGAGCTATGAGCATACAAAAAAGAATCAAGAAAAAGTAAAAGGCATAAGAGGGGTGGAAAAAAAAGGCCAAGTTGGTAACCCATTCATCCACGATTGCTCCGTCCTCACATCTATACACCTAGGATAAGGACCCCCCTCAGGCTAGTCCCTTTGACCATGGCACTTGGCCATGAATTCTTTTCCCCTCCATTCCATCATTATTCACATGGCACCTATCGATTGAAAGGTGCACCAAGGACATGTCACTTCCCCTTGGGGGTTGAGAACATCTAATAGGGTTGTTTGTTAACCTCTCCTACCTAGGGAGGTAACACCATTGTGTGAGCAAAGCCACAATTTTGGAAGGGAAGCCTTGTATGATGTGTTAATTCGCCCATTACTTTAAAAATTGGTTCACTTAGATGCAATAATGATTAAATACCTAATGGTGAAAGTTTGTTAATTTTTATGGTATGTTCTATGCTTGCAACAATTACTTCAATCTCTTATTAGCCCAATAGCAATTCCACTTCAGATTCCAATAGCAATCACTATAGATTTCAGTAACAATCACTTAGCATTTACTTTAGATCATTATTGACAGTAATTGTAGATAGAACATCATCAACAATATGCACAAGAAGACAAACCAAGACAATGAACACAGATATTTAGGCTAACGCTTGGGAAAAAAAACCCACAAGGGGGAAAACCCAACCAATCCTTCTTATTGATTAATAACAAATGTTCAGCAAAGAGAGAATATCCAATTTAGTACAATGATGACCAACCAATATCCAAAACAAGAAACCCAATCTGATCCAAATCTGTCTCTGTCAAATCTGCAATTCTGAAGTTTGTCAACAGCAGTCAACTTGCCCTAACCAGTCTAGTCAACAGTGGTTAAACTGTAGTCAAACAACCTCCAATCAATTCGGACAAACCATAAAGGAACTCAGCCTCTTGACCAAGTCAAAGTCAGCCCAAAACAAAGATGAAAAACCAGTCAAATAAAGTCAATGCTCTGCAGTCAAAGCCTATAATTATGCCTGCAGTCAACTTGGTCAACCTGCCCAGAATTCCTCGTTTTGTGTGCCAATGAATGTAGCCTGCCCAAACATAATTTCTACAAGTCAAATCGCAGTCAAACAGTCTCTCAAAGTCCTAAGTCAACACTGGTCAAAGTCAGTTGTAGAAAGGTCAACGCAGGGAAAACAAAACTCCCAAGGGACCCTTCACATGTGTGGAAAGAAGAAGTTGCCTTAGGTTCTACGAACCAATCAGAACATGAGAGAGAAGATGTGTGAGTGAGATGATGCCAAAAAGAGGTGAACTAGACTTATATTTATAGTGGTTGACATGGGGTGAGGAGTCGTGTCTATTCACCAATGGGGTCGACTTGAAGAGGGGCAGACTTGTGGAGATGAGGACGACTTAAAAATGAGGCATTTGGAAGTGTCCAAAAATTTGGATTTTTGAGATGAAGGGAGATGCCATCGAGGGTAGTCTAATGGAGTGATGAGCCATCAAAGGAGGGGTTTCTAGGAAGGGGAATTAGCTACTAGTTGCACTCTTTCACAAAGTTGCAACACTAGATATTGTGTGTAATTGGTAAGTGGTTGTTGAGAAATCTAAGGGATAGGTGATTTCTCTATTAATGATCACTGCTTGTGAATGCTTTTTATTTCAATAGACTAGGATCTTCTCTTTAGTTAGATTATTATAGTGTTGTTCTTCATCAAACTGCTACCAAAGCATAAACAATGAAGAGACAAGAGACACAAAATGTAGGCGATCAACCAAGGCCAAACCCTCTCCAACTTGAGAGGAAAACCCAAACGAATTCTTATTCTTATAGAGACTTCAATTGACGAATACCATGACCAAGACCTAGAGCCTTGACACAACAACCTCTCCAAGACCAAGTCACAAGATCCTTCTTCACTGCTTCTTCTCCTTGCACAAGTCAACACAATTCAAACTGCCTTCATGCACTATTAATCTCAGCAACTCTGAAGTTTCGGCCTTCCTCCACAGATCTGCAATTTCAGCTGCCTGAAATCACTGCAAAGACACACCTGTGGGTTGAATTATGGTTCTTCTTGGTGTGCTTCTCCTTCGCTTACTTTGAGGACTATTCCTTGTTGTTTCGGATAGCAATGATGATTGAGTGGAGACCCTTTGTTTGTGTTTTATCAGGGCAGATGTAACCCTACAGCAGAAACCCTAGTTTCTGCCACACGTGTGAAGACATAAACCCAAAAACAGTGCCTAATGAGTTCGATCTTTCTCTCCTTCTTCTCGCTGGTTATGAGGGGAATATAATGCATGAAATATTTCAGCTGATTGTGGGAAGCTTCCAAGCGCTAGATCAAATGGACAGTCCATCTTTTGGCAAAAGGGCCAAGATTCTAAAATTAATGGCAGAGGTAAGGTCATGTGTCATTATGCTTGACTATGGTTTGTCATGATCTTGTTTTACGACTATTTCATTATTTCCTTGATGTTATCAATAAAAACCATGGAAAATCCATTCATCAGCACATGAGAATCATCATGGGTACAATTATTGATAAGTGTGATGAAGGTGATGTTATTTTCCAGCCCATCATATCTTTATTATTGGTTGTCTGAAAACAAAAGCATGTCACTTCTACACTTGCTTGTAACTTGGTATAGGATGTTATCAAACAATGTGAAGGGAAACTAAACCCTTGCTTGATGAGGAGTTGCTAGGGTTCGACTAGAGGAGATGGATGAGCCTTGTGTGGAAACTCAATCTTTTATGGCAGCCACAACCCATGAGGAGGACAATTGTATCACTTCACCGATCTCTTCTACAGGACTTTCCAATGACAGTCAGCAAGAACATACTCGAGAAGAGATTAAACTGTGAAATTTTTAGAACTGTTGCAGTTAATCTAATTATTATTCACCTACCTTCAATAGATTATTTGTCTTATGTAAATTATACACGGCAAATACTGAATGAAACACTATTGCAACTTCACCAAAATTAAATCACAGGAACTAAGAAAATATCACACACAAAAAAATAATAGACTGATATTTTTGGACAAATTGTCCTTGGAAGAACCCCAGTGTGGGGAAAAGTTTTGTAGATGAGAGTTTTATTATTCTTTAGCAATTTCGTAATTGAAATTACATACATTGTTTGCCATAAAATTAGCAAACCTCCGGCAATTTATTTTCTTCACTTTTGCTTGATGCTCTGAGCTCATGGAAGCAACTCAGCTCCTCTGATTCAATTCAGCCGTCCTCTGTGACCCTAAATCGACCCACACGTGCGGCCCTAGCACATAACTCGGCCTCCTCTAGCAACTTGCACAGACTAGGGAATTAACTTGGCTTCCTCCGAAAATTCTACCCTCACTGGAAAACTCAGCTTCTCCTCTACAAATAGATCACTCTGACAAATTCTCACTTGCTCCGTCAACACAGTCTCAATGAACCAATTCGCATTACACAGAAACTCGGCCTCTACAAATAAAATCGATCTCCCTCTGTCACAGAGAATCTAGAAATCGTTGTGAAGAAATCTCTCTCCGGCAACTCGATCTTCAATCACTGTTGAACCCAACCACTGGTATCCTCCACGCTATCAATGTGCATTTGCTATCACTGCAATTTTGCTTGTTCGAATGATCTCCAAAGGCCCCATCGATCTTCTCTTATAATCTCTCATTGAGCAATCCATGGCCACGATCTATCTCCAATCGATGGCTAAGATCATCTTGACTTCATTCAATCACTTTTCTAGAAGTCAATAGAGAGAAATCAACTTCTCTCAATTAATATTGATTAATTAACCACTTTTCCTAAGTTAGACTTGGGAAAATAATTAAACTAGCTAATTAAATCTAATTAAGACAATTTTCCTTAGAAACTTTTTCTGGGTATTGGAGATAATTAATCCATCTGTGTTTCTAGCCTCATAGACACCACTTGAGACTAGAACACCTATCCGAGCTACACAAACCAACATAAACATCTTAAAGAAGGCCTCCTAGAAATGAAGGAGAACCAAAATGCTCAAGGACATCATATTACAGCGGGGCAATGAGCTTAAGCTCCTTGGAGTTAGGTGTGCTAGGTCAGCTGCCAATCTTACCTGTGTTGGGAAACAGTTAAAAGTTTCTAATGAGGCAGCAAAAGAAGCCTACTCTGGAGTTGTGGAGCAGCCCTCTTCAAGAGTACATAGACAAGGCTTGCAATACCATGAATCCACAATTGCATAATGGGGAGGTGAGTGGGTATGAGGAAGAAGGATAAAACTATTTTCAATTGCTTTTACAGGTTGACCAGGGTCATGAGATAGAGCTTCAGTATATGAGCATTCCAGTTGAAATCAGAGTGGCACAGCATCAACATGGTGGCAATATTCCTTGAGTTGGCATCTGTACACGAGATCTTTTTCAGGCGTTGTTGATAACTAAAGATGATGGAAGGCACATTCCATGGGAGGCTATGGATACTTCCTATTTCAAAGTCCATTTCAGTTGGAATGGAGGGAGATTATGAGTTGGTATCCCAATGATTTAATGTTTCCTAGGAGGATACTTCTAGAGGCGTAGCACAGTAAGAGTCACTGCATATTTGGGATGGCAGACTCCCAAATAAGCAATGGGAGCCAGATGGTTCACGTTATCACATGGAAGAGCTTGACAAGGAGTCAAGGGTCATTTGATGCAGCTGCGATTTCTTAGATTTAATCTGAATAGGATATCAAGGGCAGCAAAATTAGATAAATAGTTTTGACAGAGTGGTGAAGCGCACTATCAAGTTTATGGAGAGTGTGGATGACATTGTTACAGGTATTTTATCCAGGAGACCAGCAGCATGCAAAGATTGGGTATTTCACTTGGGAATGGAGCATTCAGGGAACAGGTTTGCCTCTGAGTTGAAGTATGGACACCTACAGAATGACAGGCATACTTTCAGCGTCCAAACTAGCAAGATCTCCAATGTGCATTGGCAAGATCTTTTCAAGTGGAATGGCATTGGTATGACACAGTGTCGGGCATGGTATGGTGAGGATGCTCTCCATTTGGTGGATTGGGTTCCAGGGGAGTAGATGATTAGCGCAGGAGTGACACCCCCACTAGCACATGAGATATTCCCTTCAGATTTACCAGGCATGGTTCCGAGGGATGGTTCACACTACAATGGACCCACTTGTGGCCAGATGATACAGTGGTATATTATAAACTAAATGTTAGTTTAAAATGGTCAATTGGAAATTAAACTTAGTCATTAATAAAATCAATTCGACTTTAGATTAATTTATGCTTTTATGTCTTATTTCACTTTCTTAGTTTGTCCCACATTCATAAAGTGGATCAACTCTATTTGATTGTAGCCCTATACGGGAAAGCCTTTCTCATTTATAAATACAATACGAAGAACTCTTTTTGAGAGCCAATTTAATTTGCCAAGTATCCTCCTCTCTTGCATAGTATGATGATCCAAAGAATCAGAAAAGGATTAGATTGATGTGTGTGAGAGTGTGAAGACCTAGGGACTGTTGCCAGCAGAGATGGTTCGAGGGACGGCGAGCAAAGCACATTAAAGAACCAAAAGGGTTTCATTGAAACCAAGTATTGTTTCTTTTCTTCGAAGCAAGGTTACTTTATTTATTTATTTTTATTTTATTTTTACTTTTATTTTTATTTCAACCACCATACAATGCTTTTCAATCATTGTTTTCAGCCATCATTTTCAGATGTTGTATGAAACAACCATAACGTAAAACAATGCAATCAGACAGGATCCATACAGAATTGCTTGAAAAAGTGCATAAAATTTTGATTTATGGTCCAAATAGTCTTATTTCTCAATTTCTGTTATATAAAAAAATTAGTATTCAGTAAAACTATTAGTTAATTAGGGCATAGAGCATGATCAAAGATCATGCCCATTCACCAAGAGGCACGTAGGGCTGTATTTAAGCCTGAGCCTCTCACTTTGTAAATCATCCTACATTCATTATTATTATTATTATTATTATTATTATTATATCTTATGATAAATTTCTAAGTTAGTCTACTCCATCTGGTATCGAAGCCGTGTTGGGCATCCTCTCATGTTCAACTTATACAGAGTTTGTACTGTCATGATTTCCAACCTTCCATACACCTCGTTTGACTGTCTCACGCTTCCCCACACGTTGTCCCTGTTGTGTCATTAGTCGTCTTATTCTTCACCTGAGTCATTGTATTGTTCTTTGACCATCACACCTACGCTTTTGTTACTCCCTGTATCGCTGCCCTCACCGACGCCAAGTTTGGTATCTCCCTCAATCCTTGACAATGCAGTGAACTTTCACCGTCTTACGTCTTATTACCGTTGTTGCCGTCTAATTCCTTACTGCCATCTTCGTTGTCTTCCATTGTCTCTACTCTCATTCGTATCCCCGCTACCATTCTTCCCAACCAACCACCGCTTCTTGTTGCCATTCTCGACAATCAGACACCCTGCCCGCTCCACTACCATGACACTATCGACTTTCACATTTTCCTTTCTAACCCGACCATTAGTTTAATCAATCATTTGTTTAATTCGTAAACCTTAGTGATTCGTTACAGTAAGTTTGTAATTATTAAATTAATTATTAGTCATTATACATTAATTATAATTCTTAGTTCCAAAAAAAAATTACGCTAGATAAGTATATTCCATCGCATACCAGATCAATGGTTGCATCAATGTCGATGGTCGATTTCAATAAAAAAATTGATAGAACTTGAGGCTAAGGTGACCGAACATGGCGACAAAATCGAGACACTGCAGGACACAACAAATGGAATAAAGAGTCAGCTCGAGGAGAACAAGAATGAATTTAAAAAGGATCAGGCAGACCTTTCAGTTAAGGTGGATCAAGCTATGGTGATGTTGGGTTGTATTTGTACCAGCCTGAAGATTACACCCGATCAAATGCTCCAAAATAATGAGGCTACTCAACATCTCAATTCTCCAGATTCGTCAAAATCATCAGACGCACATGAGAAACCCGAATCTCTGAAGACATCTTCCACGCTTAATCAAGAAAATAGTAACACAAACTTTCAAAATAAGCAGCTCTGGAATCCATTCACCAATATGTCGTTTTCAAATCAATACCCCTTTTTCGCTCCACCGTTAGCGACATATCAATGAAGAGCAAAAATCGAGCTACCCAAATTTGACAGTAACAAAAAATGCAGCATTGCTTGGCTCAATAAAGCAAAAGAATATTTCGAGATTTATGATATTGACATCCATGAAAATGGAAGGCGAAGCATATAATTGGTATATGTGGTGGAAGAAGACGACACTTGCTATCATTTGGAGGAAATTTAAAGATGCGTTCTTTAAAAGGTTCCAAGGTGTCAAGGAAGATGAGTTCTTCTCAACACTCACCAGATTACGACAAAAAGGAGATGTGGATAAATACACTCGAGAATGGGAGACTTTAGCAACACGAGTACCTGGATTATCATAAACTCGTCTAATCCAATCATACACCTCCGAACTTAAAACCCATCTACGGCAGAACTTGAGCTTCATGACATTATGTCGATAGAAATAGCAAGACAAAAAGAAAAATCTGCTGAAAAGAAATTTGAAAAGATGTTGTGGTCAAAGGCTGAAAAAATATATTCGAGACGAAGATTTCCCCAGTCTACGAATACGGATAAGACAAAATATGTTCCACCACATCTTCGTGAAGGAGAAAAACCTAACGTGGAAATGCAAAGGATGAGAGAAGGCAAGTGCAAACATTGTGGCGAAAAGTGGGACCCTAAACATAGGTGTGCTAAAAGAAAAGAGACCAAGAATCTGTATAGCTATGAAGCAATTGATGATTCAGACAGTGATGAATCAGACGTAGAAGAAATCAAAGATGCCCCAAAATTCTCTCCATAAATAGACGACGAAAGCATTCCGCAAGTCACTATTGGCTATGACAGGTATATCACAATCATTAAAATTAAAAGGACATATCAAGAAGAACAATGTAATGGTTCTCATCAACACCAGTAGCACCCACAATTTTTTGGACTCAACCATGGCGAACGGACTCAACATTTTCACATTTCCCATGCCCAACATGAAGGTGATGGTAGCCGACAGTAAGAAGATTGAAAAGGTAGGGAAATGCCGTAAAGTCGAATTGTAGATTCAAAACTTTAATTTAGAATCTTCGTTCTACATTGGACCATTAGGAGTAGATGTGGTCTTAGGTATCCAATGGTTACAAACCCTAGATACTTACTCTGCCAACCATCAAAAACAGTTTATAAAATTTAAATGGGAAGGGCAAAAATACAAGTTATATGGATTCCAAGCACCTGAGAATCAAATCATATCATCATCCCAAATGATGAAAATGGTTCGAAGAGGAGCACCAGCCTATGTAGTACAACGTCACCAATTAGAAATGTTAACTTCAAAATTGATCAGCAAAGAAGCACCAGAAGTAAATGAGCTAATTCAGAAGCACGAAAAAGTATTCCAAGACCTGCCCATGAAAATGCCTCCTAATAGAGAAATCGGGCATACAATAGAAGTCAAAGCAGGATCAAACCTCGTCAACATCAAATCGTATCGATATCCACATCATCAAAAAACGGAAATTGAGAGATTACTCCACAATCCTTTAAAGTGGCATCATCTCAAAAAGTAAAAGTTTGTATGCTGCTCCAGTTGTATTGGTGTGGAAGAAAGATGGATCGTTTAGGTTATGCATCGATTATCGAGGACTAAACAAAATAACAATTAAAAACAAGTTCCAATTCCCTTCATCAATGAAATGTTGGATGAACTACATGGCGCTAAATAATTCTCAAAATTGGACTTAAGGTCAGGGTATTATCAAATCAGAATAAGGTTGGGAGACATATCAAAAACTACATTCTGAACACATGAAGGTCACTACAAATTTAAAGTAATGCCTTTTGGGTTAACCAATGCACCAGCTACATTCCAAGCCACTATGAACGAGTTATTCCGTCCATATCTAAGGAAGTTCGTGTTAGTGTTTTTTGATGACATTTTAATTTATAGTAAAACTTGGAAAGAGCACCTACAACATTTGGAGAAAGTTCTTACATTATTGGAAGAGCATCAGTTCTATGCCAAGAAGTCCAAATGTACCTTTGGGAAGGAAGAAGTAGAATATCTCAGACATATAATATCCAAAGGAGTTAAAGTAGATCCTAACAAGATCAAGGCTATAAGGGAGTGGCCCAAACCAGCTAATATCTCCAAGCTAAGAGGATTCTTAGGGTTGACCGGATATTATCGAAGATTTATTAAAAACTACACCCATATAACCGCACCCCTATCAAACCTTCTAAAGAAGAACTCATTTTGATGGAATGATGAAGCAAGAAAGTGTTTTGAAGATTTGAAGGAAGTTATGTCTAATGCCCCTGTATTAGCAACTCCAAACTTCTCAAAACCATTTGTAATTGAATGTGATGCTTTGGGTTTTGGCATAGGAGCAGTACTAATGCAGGATGGTCATCCAATCGCGTTCAAAAGCAGAAAGCTCAATAAGCATGAACGTCTCAAGTCTACATACAACAAGGAAATGCTTGCTATTATGCACGCATTAGCCAAATGGAAACAATATCTTTTGGGAAGTAAGTTCTTAATACGAACTGATCATAATAGTCTTCAACATCTCCTCCAGCAGAAAACGCTATCTACAAAACAACAAAAATGGATAGAAAAAATTGCTACCTTTGACATGGATATATTACACAAGAAAGGGAAAGATAACGTAGTAGTCGATGCCTTGTCGAGGAGAGACGAAGAACCATTGTTACTCGCAATGTCAGTGGTTATTCCCGAATGGCTTAATGAGATTCGAAGTGAATACGCAAACAAGTGCTATAATCAATAATCTTCCTCATAATTCATAGAAGACTTAACTATCTCCTCCACAGAGATGTATCTCAGAGATTTCGGCCCTTTGTCACAAGTGTAGACCTCAGAAGTTCGGACCTCTGCCACGAGCAAATCACAAACTTCGGCATCCTTGGTTAGGTTATGATCCACGGGATTAAGACCTTTCTTATCAAAAACGAATCACAATTTTCAGCTTCTAGCACAGTGTATTAATGACAAAACTTGGCTCACTTACACAGGTCATACATCACAAGATTCGCTCTTCTATCACACTTATCCACAAGCTCGAATTATAGACATCCACAAGTTTTGTCTCCTGTTCATACTCATCCACAGGCTCGGATTATAGACATCCACAGGTTCGGTCTTCTATTCATACTCATCCACAGGTCGAATCTCTTTTGCATAGGCAATATGTCACATAGTTTGGATCTTTCTCCAAGAAACAAATCATTGAATAATATGTCACTTTGATCTGCCTCTAAACTTAATTCATGTGCCCAAGAATAGTCTTATGTATGCTCAAATGAATTGACTTGTGAGAGGAGGACGAATGAATTCAATTTATAGTCAATCAAGAGGTCAAATAGGTGCCAAAGGACATTGAGCCGACTTGAGGATAAGAGAGTCGACTTGGACACTTGGGGCTCCAAATAAAATTTAATTTTCACTTTTAATAGATAAAAACAATTTTGGTTTTACAAAAGAGCATGAAAATCATGCTTTACATGTACAACAATGATAACATTTCAATATGAAGATCGACCCTAGCTACAAACTTCAACAGCCATCACCCGGGTCTTGGGCCAGTGTTGCCCTATCTCATAGAAGACATGGAACCATTATGCCAACCCCTGATGGGCGATGAATTGCCCCATCCTTAAGGGGGTAATAATTGCTATACATCATACAAACACAACCTCTCGTTCCTTGAGCTACAAGTAGTAATTACAAGGAAAAAATCAAGAAAAAGTAAAAGGCATTTAGAGGGGTGGAAAAACAAAGGCTGAGGTAACTCATGCATCCACGATTGCTCCCTCCTCACATCTATACACCCAAGATGAGGTACTCTATCATAGTCGATCCCTTTGACCATGGCACTTGGCCATGAAGTCTTTTCCCCTCTGTTCCATCGTTATTCACGTGGCACCTATCAATTGAAGGATGAACCAAGGACATGTCAACTACCCGTGGGGGTTGAGAACACCTAATAGGATAGTCTATTAACCATTCCTACCTAGGGAGGTAACACCATTACGTGACCAAGGTCCCAATTTTGGAAGAGAAGCCTTATATGAAGTGTTAATTTGCCCATTTCTTTCAAGCTTGGTTCACTTAGATGCAATAATGATTAATGTACCTAATGGTGAAAGTTGCAGCACTAAATATTATGTGTAATTGGCAAGTGGTTCCATCTATAGGTTTGGGCAACTTAACTGGGGTTCAGGTCCTCTAGAGGGACATATTGACACCCACAGGTGATGCATTGAGAGCCATGGGACTCCGGACAATTGTAGAGCATCATTTCTATTCATGGGAACCTTTAGCACCCACAGCGTTCCTGCATTTTTCTTTATTATTCGTGGAATGAGGCACCTAGACCAGCATGCCCCCGGCCGGCTTAGCAATCCTACAGGGTCAAGCAGTTGATCCAGGGCCCAGATGAGGTTTGTCTCATGTCTTGAGACATGGGAGGGCTAGCACTATCTTCAATGCCCTCAAAGTTAGAGCAGAGCCGAGCATATTTACCACTTGGAGACCCATGTTTGTGCCCCAAGCCCAAAACTAGTGCCCATGGAGGATTTTACTAGAGATATAGCAGTCAACCCCTATAGCATGATTTTAGAGGGCCTCTACACTTGTCATGGCACTCAAGGCCTGCAACGCAAGCCCTAGAAGGACAATTTGCTAGCATGACATCAGCAATTACCTCACTTTGGTTCACACGTGTGGAGATTTTTATGTTTTATTGAGAGCTACAAGGTCAACTTGTGACCTTGCTTGTAGTTTGCCCATTATTTTATTATTTGAGGGGATTGTAGGCTAAAATAGGCCTTAGTAGGACACATATAAATTAGAGATCATGTCATTGTGATCTCTCATCATCACACATTGGAATTTCGGCCTCTTTAGAGGAACTCGCACTTGCTTTCTTGTGGATGTTTGGAGATCTTTGGATGCATTTTGATATTTGGAGTTGATCTTGGATATTCTTTGGAGCTATTCTTTGGTCTAATGGATGGAAATCTTGCATGTTATCTTGTAAGTGCACTCTATTGTTGAATATCTATTTCTTGATGTCTAATGTATGGAATTATTGATTCTAGGTTATGTTAAATTGTGCCCTAATTTGTTGAAGATTAATTAATTTGCTATCTAGATGAATATTGCATGCATTACTCATACATAACATGTAATGAATTGTCCTAGTGGTGAACTCCTAGTAGCTCTCCCATAAAACTCCATTTTTCCATTGAGTGGGTAAATGCTTGAAATTTGATTGCTAGGGCATCAAATTTCACCCTCCTTAGGAACAATTTTATCTAATCTTTGACATCCTAGACCATAATTGCAGGAAATGCCCTAACCCCCCTTGAAGGTTCCAAACCGAGAACCGCATCTCGTACAGTTTCGTGGGTGATCCATCGTCGAATCCACGGTTTGGAAATCTGGAATCGTGGATCAGGCTGGCAAAGACTGTTCCTGGAAATTCGAAACTGTGTCGGCCCAATACGCGGATCCGACAACGGATCCATGACGGATCCCAAGTGGATCCGAAGGGAGATAGGCGGTTCCACAGGGTTCTAAATTTTTATTTTATTTTTACTTTGACTTAAGTTGGGTTGGGGCTTCTCGGACACTCCCAAGGTGCTCCCTTGATGCTCCCTCATGGTAAAATGTTAAATTCTTAAAGTAAAAGGATAAAAATGAAAGATAATTACCGTGAAATGACTCAGGATGTTTGAGAGTGGTTCCAGCCTCATCAGACTTCATAAGGAGAAAATAAAATTTCATATTCTATTAAAAATTCAGCAGACTTTATAGTTTTCAGGAATTCGGGATCAATGGCATTGTGGCATTTCATTAGATTATATCATGTATTATGGTATGTGATTGGCATTTAATCAAGATCACCAAGCCCTATATGTAGCCTAGTGTTGGTGGTGTTAATTGTTGAACTCCTTTGTTAGGCCCTTAGCAAAAAATTGCCTTTCAATCAAGTCAAAATCATCGATCAAGCATGTTGAGCTTTTTCTACCATATTTTAAGGCTTGGATTAGGTAGTTTGATCAAAATTGGGCAATGTTGACTAATATCCCTAGACAATCGAGGTAGAGGCAAAGGCAAGACAAGAGGAGAAGAATCTAGATTCTAGATGGTTGATGCTCGAATAATTAATCATTAATATAAAATGGATGTCATCTCTATCTTGATTTATGTACAAATATGCATGTTTCCATATCTTCTACAACTAATTTGGTATTTTAGAAGCTTTTTTAATATAAATGCAAATATATATATATATATATATAGTAGATGCTTCACTTCCTAGATTTTTGGGAAAGAACACTTCCAGGGATCTGCTCCCAAAAAACATCCCCGCTTCGTCCTCGCTTCGTGCAACATTGTCCAGGACTCCATATTACCAAGGGACCAGCCACTGGTCTAATTAGTTGGTGATCATTCTCAAATTTTATCCATATTTTATCTCCCTAAATTCAGCCCTTTCAACTTCAAGGCTAAGTTACGAAAGTAGGGCTTGGTGTGAATCCCTAAGCAAGAGAAATTTCTATGGTCGGAGAGCATAAACATCAAGAGGATAGTATTTTCAACCAAATTTATCCTTCTGGTGGGCAATGGGCATCAACTTCAATTTCATCCATAAATGTCCTTACCCTAGTTGTTTGCCTAAGAGGGAAACCTTAGTTCTCCTTCCTTCAACATAAGGGCTTCCTTGAAGGTTGCATGACCGTGAAGGTTTCATGAACCTTGGCATAGCTGGTATACATTGTAAGAAACGTTTTCTCCTAGCCTTGACCTTTGGTTACTCCACACTCGTCAAGTTTATCAAACACTAGGCCTTGTGTCCTCTTTTCTAGGTCTCATCATAAAGTGTGAATTGCTTCCTTATGAAACCTTGAACCTAAATTGTGTCTTTCTTGACGAGCTCCTAGCGAGATCATTTCACACATTAACCATAAAATATCTATTATAAGTGATCCCTCTCCTACTAGGACTACTCCCATCTGTGAAAATTTGTAAAGAGCAAGGGGTTTTGGCTGTGGTGATAGTGGACCACCACCCCATTGTTGCTTCTTGGTCTAGCTTAAGCTTTGTAGGGTTTCCCTCTCCAAGACTTGCTAGATTTTGCAACACACTGCCTACACTTGGATTCTAGCTGAGAAAGAACCAAGTTAGAACCAAAGAGAAAGAAGTTGATGATTACAAGGTGCAGTGACACTCATAAGGCTGACAAGTTGGTTGATACTGACATTGATAAGGTAAGCTTCAACAAAGATGTTGTTGATGAGGTACATTCCTGTTGAAGAAGAAGGTCGAATATCTAATGAAGAGGGGTGTGTTTTCTAAGGTGTTGTTTTGGTGATGAAGAAGGATGAATTCCTGAGGCAAATTGCAAACTGAACTGATCTAAGGAAGAGCGAGTTATACTGAGGTAGGCCAAAATGTATCTGAGGTAGACTAAGGTGATAATGAGGTAGACCAAGATGTGACAAACCGAAATTTTCTGAGACATTCCAAAGCAGCACTAGACATAACCAATGGGCAGACCTTTATCCCAATATCCCTGATTCAACCACTGATTCAGACCGGTTTTTCCTCCAAACCAGTCAAACCGACTAGCTTTGATAACACCGGTAACACCTGTTTACACAGGTAAGATGGCCATGGGGTGAACATGTCTCTAGGTGGATTTCAACCTTATTAGGGGAAACAACAACATCCCTAATTTATCAACCAACCAATCCCTCGTTGACCATGCTCTTGTGTGTTTATAAATAAACATTCACTCTTTATAAATCATCAAAACAAAACAAAAAGGTGGATAGTACCTAATCCTATGATCGAGCCTTTTACATCAAAAGCAAGTATTGAGGAGATTTTTATATCAGACATATTAACAAAAAAATTAACATAAATGTGGATGTTAATGAAATCTTCCAAGTCGTTAGACCAGTCAACCTACAAATATAATCTCTCTTGCAACTTAGAGTTGAAAATTCCTCTTAGCCTCTATTACCCACCAAAATGGGTAACCCCATAGGAGAAAACTTTTCTCCTATTGATCACATCCATTTGGCCATCTATACAGCCCCTAATAGCCACCACTAGCTGATGACATGCCATTATATCTCTGCCACCTATATCAGGAATATGCTTCTCACCCATTTAGTAAGAGCGCATGGACGAAGGTGGGCTTCTAATCAAAAGGTACTTTATTCATTTGTGATCAGGTCCTTACGCTTGTTTGTATTTGGGCATTTGATATGGATTATGGGGTGAACTGGAAGAAAGAGGAGTGTTGATCGTGATCTTGTTCCCTCACCTTAAATGGGGGGTTAATCTTGATCCTAGTCCAATGGGACCTCCCATAATGGCCCCATGAGTATAGGAGAGGCACTACTTGGAAAGCCTAAATTGAGATAGCATAGTTCCATCTATCCCTATCCCATATTTACCACTTTCCATCCTACATTACAAGCCCTTACCTCACGTCCATTCTTCAAGTTCAACTGACCATTGGTTCTCTAAGATTTAGCACCCATAAATCCTCATACCTAGGTAGGGCCAAGAACTTTGCCCTAGGAGGTTGATGCAGCTAAAAGAAAAAGAAAAGAGCATATCATGGCCACAAAACAAAATCAAAGGAAAGAATATCAAAATGCAAAAGATGGTCAGGGCATACACATTAGCACATGGGCAAAAGCCTAGCATGAGCTCTACCTTACTCCTTATGGCCATCACCCGATTCCTAAGCACATGTTGCTCCCTTACAACATAAAAAGGAACCTTTGCATGTCCCAACCCCGATGAGCAATGAAATGACTCATCCTTAAGGGGTAATACAACTGCATCATCATTCCAAGCAAGCTCTAACACTTTGATCTATGAGAAGTAATATAAACAAAAATCAAGCAAAAGTAAAAGGCACACAAGAGGGATGGAAAACCAAAGGCCAAGTTGGTAACTCATGCATCCTCGATTGCTCCCTCCTGACATCTATACACTCAGGATGTGGATTCCCATCATGTTGGTCCCTTTGACCATGTCACTTGGCCATGAAGTCTTCTCCCCTTCATTCCATCACTATTATTCACTAACACTTATCAATTGAAGGGTGGACTAAGGAAATATTACTTCCCCTTAGGGACTGGAAACACCTAATAACATTGTCCTTTAGCCACTCCTACCTAGGGAGGAAACACATTACGAGCTCAAGACCATGATTTTGGAAGGGAATCCTTATTTGAAGTGTTAAATATCCCATTACATTCAAGCTTGGTTCACTAAGATGCAACAATGATTATTGTCCCTAATGACTGGTTGCTTTCACTAGACCTTATGTTGTGATTGTCAGGTGGGTTCAGCATCCCATGTCTTGGGTACCTTACCCATAGGTACCCAGGCCATTAGAGAAGTATTTTGGCACTCACAAGTGAAGCGTTGAGAGCCTTAGGCCTCCAAGTAACAGTACTACATCATACATGACCCTGGGCACTTCCTACACCCACGACGTTTTGCCACTTTGCACTTCATTTGATGAGTTTTTAGAATGATACACCTGGACTCAGCATGCCCCGAGGTCAGCGTTAGCACCATACAAGGGATGGCAGTTAATCCAGGGCTCAAATGAGGATGGTCTCACCTTCAGAGACTTGGTAGGGCTAGTAGCACCTAGAAAGCCCTCAACGTTGGAGCAGAGATGGACATTATGAGTAGTTGGAGACCCATGGAGACCCCTTTGTGGTGCCCCAACTAGATTTTGGGACCACAGAGAGATATTGAGGTTGATTTGAGGATCAACCCTCAAATCATGACTTTAGGATGCTACTACATCACATTTGGCACCTTGTAGCACTAACACTTGGCTTTTGGAGCCTCTTTCATGGATGACGTCGATTTTAGAAGCCTCATGACTCATGCGTGTGGGATTTTCTTAGCATTTATGTCAAAAGCTAGTGGGTTGGCTTGTAACCCAAGGCATTTTTGTGATTTTACTTGTTACTAGGGCTTGTAGGCTAATAATTAGAACTCATCCTCCTCATATAAATAGAGGAGAGGACCATTGTTATTCATCAACATCACTTGTGACAATTTAACCTCTCTTGGAGAATTTCGGCCTTCTTGTACCTTTGGAGAGATGTGATCTATGGAGAATTTTGTGTATTGGAGTTATATTCTTATCTTTGGAGAAGTTTCCTTGGATCAATAATTGGATTGTTCATGCATATTGTCTTGTAAGTGCTTTACTATTGAAAATTTCTGATTTTATGTCTAATGTATGGAATAAATTGATGATCTAGGGTTTTCTATTGCACTATTGTTATTGAAGATAAATTGTATGGAAGCTAGGTCTCATTATTGCATGCATTACTCATGTATGATATGTGAATGATAATCCCCTTGGTGAATCTTACATTAGCTCTCCCAAGTGAATTTTGATCCCTCACAAAGGTAATAGTTAGGGTTTTGTTGCTAGGGCATCAAGACATCCTTACTCCTTTGCAAATTTTAGCCAATTTTAAGAATCCATAGACTCCAACCCTAGGAATAGGCACTTTCCATGTCTTTTGATGATCAAGTCATTTTTATCCACAAATTGAATTCCACTTTCTCTCTCTTCTCTATTTCAGCCCTCTTAAGGCCAAGTGGCCCAATTAGGGCTAAGTGCAAATTTACTTGGAAGGGGAATTTTGGGCCCTAGAAGGATTCAACATTAAGGGTTGTAGTGGTTGCCTCAAAATCATTCCTCTTTGTGGCTAATTTTCCGTTTTCCTCCATAATTTCTCCTTCCCTAATGTATTTGCCCTAGGAGGAACCGTAGCTTGGTTAAAGCTTCAACTTGAGGGCTTGTTGATGGTTCATGTGTCTTTGCCTTGTTGGAATTCATAGTCGGGAACCTTTTCTTTGCACCTTGACCTCGGAACATTCCATATTCCACGTTATTCCTCAAACCCTAGGTCTAGTGTGCCCTAGTTTGGCCTCTCCAAGGGATGTGAATTGCCTCTCTGATATTTCCTAAGCCTTGTTCCTAAGTTGTGTCATCCCTTAGAAGCCTTTTGCATCACACTATACCTATAAACCTAGAATATCACTTAGGTGACCTATATACTAGGACTACTCCCATTGAGGAAAATCCATAAAGAGCAGGGGGTAGTAGCTATGGTGACAATGGGCTACTACCTTATTGTTGTCACTTGGTCTAGTGACTGCCTTGAAGGTTACCCCTCCACAAGGTCTACTAGATTTTGCAACAACGAGATCATGGCACAAAAAGTTGCCTATAAGTTTGGATTACTTAACCAATCCAAGAAAAGTGGAGTTGAATGGGCATGCCTAGAAATTCAAGCTAGACCAAATAGTGCAACCCAATCAACATTTAGGCATACACACAAATTGCCACTAATGAATTCCAAACAAGTATTGGTATTGCAAAAAGTGAACAAAGAAAAGCCAATAGTCAAGTTTTGGATTCCTTTGATGAACCAACCGTAAGGCCCGAAGAACTCTTAAGCTAGGTCCTAATCATATTTTTAAGGGAACGTAACTCACAAGTATACAAGCAAATAAAATTAGATTAGTTTCAAAAGTTAGAACTTAGAAGTTAGAACACACCGCATCAGATCATTAACTCTTACAACTTTTAGAAGCTCAACATTAAATTCAAAATCGCCACCCTGCAATACACCTTCACATCAAACATACTTGATTGCTTCAAGAGTCCAAGAGCACCATTATCCTCAAGGCCTCCAACAACGTGCAAGGTGTGATCCTAATTAAAAGCCATGGTTCCAAAAGACAAGGGAACTTTGGCCTACAAGTACAACCAATTATTATGGATAAGGACTACAAGGATATGAATTTTGAAAAGGTAGCAACATTAATGAAGGACATGCAAAGCACCCGCTCTCCTTAAGTTCCATCTTATCTCACAAATATTTTGAAGTATGTGCCATTGACATGTGCACACCTTCATTAGGAAATTCTCTTACTTAACTAGCAACTCTAAACATGGGATTCTGTTAAAATTGGCAAGTAGGGCCAAACTCCATGTGGGTCATATTATTTATGGCAGCTGATATTTTTATTGGATCCCTCTCATTGAGAGGTGTAGTATTGATCTAAAGATCATCCGATTCCGATAAGTATTTATGAAGTTATGAATTTATTTATGTTATGGACAAATTGTTAAGTCGGCCAGCAACTTATGTAGGCTCAGAAGCCCAACAGTCATGTCTATTAAACCTCTACGTTTTAGTATAAATAGAAGAGGACTTCAAGTCATTTCTACACACACTTGGATCTCTTCCTCTCTCTACTTGTCTTTGGGTTTTAGTAGGAGGAGAGATCCTAAGGAAAAGCCAGAAAAGCCAGAACTACCGGAAAAGTCGGAACTGCCGGAACTGATGAAAAAGCCGGAATAGCCGGAAAAGCTGGAACTGCCGGAAAAGTCGGAAATGCCAAAAAAGCGGGAAATGTCGAAAATGTCGGAACTGCCAGAAAAGCCGGAACTACCGGGAACTGCCGAAACAACCGGAGCATCTGTCTCCGAAGGAAGGCAGCATGATGTATGAGATCATGGGCAGCATGATGATATGAGCATGGGCAGCATAATGATGCATGATGATATGAGTATGGGCAGCATAATGATGAATGAGATCATGAGCATGGGCAGCTTGATGATGAATAAGACCATGGAAGATGCCGCAGGATGAGCAGCATGAAGATGAGAGCAGCTCAGTCATCAAGGTTCAACACATGTGACAGTACAGCAAGGTGTCACACGGTAATGTGCAGCAAATAGACGAGATGTAGCGCTATGATAGGTGAACGAGTCACCTTAGAGAATCAATTGAATAATATGTCTTCAACTGATCTCATGCCGATATCAAAAGTCAAAGTGATTGACTTCTATTGTAAATGTACTATCTCTCTCACTTTCTCTGATGAACTTTGAAGAACATAAAAGGAGAATTGATCAAGGGTTTCCCCACATTGTGGGGTTTGTCCCTGGCTAGCGCCACATCTTGTGTCCTCTTGTCTTGGCTTGTCTTCTGCGATTTATATTTATGTTCCATCTGCAGTTTACTTTATGCTGATGTGATTGCTAATGTAGAAAAGAAATTGAAATAAATTGCTCTAGCATAGAACATACCTAAAATTAACACATTCTTAACTAGTTGTACTTTGAAGACTTTAATTGTACATATGCAAAAGAAAGTAGCAAAATTTGGTAAGTAAAAAATGTGTGAGATTTTGTATGTATAACAAACTGACCATCAAAACTATTTAGGACCTTGGGCTGACCCTACTTGACTTTGAACCCCTACAGACCAATCCAATTAGGTGTGGGATGAAATACACCTCAACTTTATTCACTGGCATCAACTATTCATTGGAAATGATACTAGTTAAGTGGATCTGCTTCAAACAGGGATTATTTGCCTCCAATAGAAGATGTCCACTTCGGGATAGACCTAAACTAGATCTAAGATAATTTTACTTGTGTATTTTGATGCTTGTTAGGTCACAACTTGATTATATTGCCCTTAGAGATTTCTCCTAGCCATCTTCAACAATTATATTTTCCTCAGACAATTATTATTCTCAATGAATCTTTTGAAAAATAACTTGTTGGAAAAACAAGTTGTTTAACTTGTCTTCTTGGTCACACAATTAGCATATACTTCCTTGGCAAATATGAGATATAATCTAATCCTAGAGGTTATGTTTACAAACTATTACTAAGTAACTCTATACCATATAGCAAATAGCCATTTCTAGAAACTGGCTTTAAGAAATAATATGTTATCTTCTTATAACCATTTGAATGTTTTGTGTGTTTACTTTCTACATATTGATATAACATATTCAAGTTTTGCACTAATTCTAAGGCTGTTGGTAACCATTGCCCAGAGACAAAATTCAACAAACTTTTACAAGTAATACTGAGAAATGCAATTGGAAGTGATTTATGTAAAAAATAAGAATTATATACCAAAACCAATCAACAAGAGATATGCCATTGTAAGCAACTAAGTTCGCATTTAAGAAGGAAGCCACCAAAACCAATCAACAAGAGATATGCCATTGTAAGCAACTAAGTTCGCATTTAAGAAGGAAGCCACAAAACACACAGGCAACTTCAAGCAATGTTAGTATTGAAGTGTTGTCATATTGACATGGGGACTTTCAATCTAACAAGTAGGGCCTTCATTCTCCTCAATGCACTTAGTGTTAAATTTTCTAACCCCAATAAACGTGTGATTATTTCCTAGTAAACTTCCTTGCTGGTTTTAATTAAATTTTCAGCTTTGTTGAATAAAAACTACCATAGGAATTTTTAACTGATAAATAAATAAAATAGCGGAAACAAAGACAGCCAATTTTGACAGAAAATACAGTGATACTTGCCCTTCAAAATTCAGCTTTTCATTCAGATTTCTTCCAAGGGCTTTCCCAACAAGGAAAATAAATGACCCGAGGAAAATATCACACACAGCAAAACTTGGAAACTTCGAGCTAAGAATATTCTCTTCAGCCCTGAATTCTGCAACTGTACAGCTTGCTGCCTGAGCCTCCTTTCTGCGTACCCGGGCACTATTACAGTATGCCCACGCATGTGTGAGGAAATATGGGTGATTTGTTGAGCCTGCCTACACACAGTGCAGACCGTACAACCTTGTACAGCCTCCTGCCTGTGCACGTGTGGTCTGTACCATGCCTTTTTTGCTGCTATAGACATGCCCAAACTATTTCCTGTCCCTGCCTACATTGTATGGCCTCCTGGGTTCGATCTTCAGCTCACATGTGCCTCTCTGCTGCAAAATCACTTGTTGAATATTTCTCTTTCTCTCGTTGCTCCTTGTTTTCTTTCTCTGGCTTAATGTACTCCACTCAATCACTGAGATCCTCATTCTCTCATTGTGTCATGTGCTCACTGATATGTCTTCTCCCTTAGCCTAACATTCTTTTTATAAGTTTGAGTTAGGACTAAATCAACAACCCTAATCTCCAAAGTGGTTAATGGTTGAAAATAAATCTCAACTGTAATTTAGATCAACAATTAGAGTTTATCTAATTCACTAATGCAAATAACATTGGTATTTCATTAGATTAACTCACTTTTCTCATAAAAAGAAACTACTTTAATAGTAATTTCTAAGGTTAATAGTCAATTAGGTGACTTCCACATGCCTTGTCACTTAGTCCTGTGCAGAAGTACCTACCTAAGATACAAACATCAACACATAGAGGCAAACTAATAGGATTTATTGATCACCCCCTCCTTAAGGGAGGTGATTTGGAGAGTTCCCTGGATAATCGGGACTACTGTGACTGAAACCGTAAGCAAGTGAATCACAATGATCAAATATCTGTAAGAGGTCGGTATGATGTGGATGGGGGGGGTAAGCAAGGAGTTACATTGGTATCTTGAGCTTTGTCAACACAAAAGTATTAAAAAAATGCCAAAGCTAACTCCCTGGTTGATGAAGCTTTTGGTGTGTGCAACACTTTCATAAACTACCATTGTCTTACAATGGTTGCTGATGTGGAGTTGTTACACTCACAATCACACTTTTGTTTCATTTCACTTGATTATTTACATAGGAAGAAGCAGTCATATCAACATGGAACAAAATCTTAGAGGGATATGCCACTATGATTTACTAAGCTTACATCTAAGATATCACCAAGATACAACCACAATCCAGGGGAGCCAAAAAGCACATAGGCACCTCTAAGTGATGTTCGTACTGTTACCCACCATTTTGTGGGTGATATCCCTAGGAGAAATTTTTTCTCCGTGATGGTCCTCAACCGGCAGCCAGCTGCTGCCAGCAGCCCCTTGCAGCCACTAGCTAGCTCATTGTGCCATTTCTCTGCCACCTGATCCAGCCATGTGGTCCCTCACCCATCCGCCATGATCATATGTTTGAAGGTGGGCCTCTCGAACCTAAAGGTATGCCTTGTCATTTGGTATTTGAGTATTGTAGTTTGCTTATCATGGACACTTCTGGACATGGATTAATGGAGTGAATCGGCGGAATAAATAGGCTAGGTCTGTGTTCTTGTCCCCTAGACCCCTTTTGGATATTAACCTTGGATTCTAGTCCCATGGGATCTCTTTTATTGACCATTTGGCTTTAGGGATGGTATTTCATAGGAAACCCTAATTTTGGTTGCATGGTCACACTCCCTTATCCGCATGTACTACCCCCTTTCCATTCATTATTTCCCCATTCATCAGTTCTCCCACCTGAGTCCACATAGGGCTAGCTCACCCTTTCCCCTCGCCCACACCTTGGGTCAAGCCTGGAATGATGCCCCAAAGGTTGATGCAGCGAAAAAGAAAGATAAAAGCATAATTGGCCACATTCAACAGGAAAATGCACAATAAATTGCAAAAGATGGTCGGGGCAAACACATTTAGCAAGTGGGCAAAAGCCAATACATGAGCTCTACCCCATCATCATGGCCATCACCCTGGTTCCTACAGGTTCTATGAACCTCCTTCATCATATAGGAACCCATGATTGTCCCAACCCCTGGTGGGAAATGAACCGCCCTACCTTAAAAGGGGGTATCCACTACTACATTTCACACATCATGCTCTTAACCCTTGAGCCCCGAGTAGTAAATCAAAGAAAAATCATAAAAAGGCAAAAGGCATATAAGAAGGGTGGAAAAATCAAGGTCGGGGCACCTCATGCACCAAGATTGCTCCCTCCTATACATTATAAACCCAAGTGTGGGCTCCCCTTTTATTAGCTACCCTTGCACCTCAGCGTGTGGCCCAGGGTTGCCCCTTCTCATCCCCTACTTCACTCCCTATCTATCACATACCATCACCTTTTTAAAGGATGTACCTTGAGCATATTATCCCTTTTAGAAGTAGAAACCACTTAATAGGATACTTGGTTAACCCCATATGGAGTTTGTGAGACATTGGCATATCCCAAAGCCCATTATGGAAGGGCAGGCCATTATGAAATCCCCACCTGTGGTCCATGGTTTGGTAAGCTCATTTACTTGATTTCTCTAATGACTTATTGTATTGGAAAGCTAGGGGATGTATTGGATCTTATGTGGGATTGCAGATGGTCTCCATCTTGGGTTTGGTCTCCCTATACGAAGCCCTAATCCTCCAGAGGGCTACATTGGCACATATAAGTTGTGTGTTGAGAACCATGGGCCTCCACAGTAGTAAATAGCACTCCATGGATCCCCGAGGATGTTCAAAGATGCTCGAGGTTCACCTATTGGATGAGGAAGATGTGCTCGGCTCACCTTTGCCCAGCGGACCCCACAGATGTACCAAACACATGGCAGCTAACCCAAGACTTGTAGTATGATGTGGCATCCCCTACACCATTATTAGAGCCCTTGCAGATGATCTATAGGCATCTTTGACTCACATGGAGACCCATGAGGTTATTATTGTGCCCCCACACCCACTAGGAGCACCACAAATCTATTGTTTGGAGAACAAGGGGTCAACCCCTTGTCCATCACTTTTGAGGGTCCTATTCTTCATTATGGCACCTGTGGACCTCATCAGGCCACTTGGAGGGCCCTACGACATGTGTTATTCATCATCTAGCCTCTTAAGAGGCTTATTATTTCATTTGTGAGCTAGTTTGGTGGGCTTGTCACCAAAAGTTAGATTATTAGCGCATTATTTTATTTTTGCGGCTTATGTAGGCCTAGGAGACTAATTCGAACTCCTCATTAGTGTATAAATACAAGTGAGATGAGTTCATTTGCTCATAATCACTTTGGATTGGATCTCTTCTCTCTCTTGAGAATTTCGCACTTTTTCTTGGAGGGTGAATTGGAGCTTTATGGATGAATTTTGATGTTTAGATTTGGTTTATCTTATCTTGGAGCTTCTCTATTGTCAAATTGTGGATGGTTGGATATGTTCTATTACATGTAAGTACATGCTTTTGTTGACACCTAATCATTGGGATTAGGTGAACATTTGTAAATATTGTAAATAGTAAATAATGAAAAATGAAGAAACATCGGGAGGTGAAGAGTCTCTCCCTCCTATATATAACCATGAGTAATCTTAATGAATAAACCATTCGTTTTTGAGGAGTTACCTCCTGCCCTGAGATGGTAACAGAACCAACCTCTATTTTTATTTTTCCGCATTGTAACTCTTGTCAGTTTCCTGCCCTCTGCCTCTGTTCTCTGTCAAATCTCTGCATTTGGACAGACCATCCTCTGCATTCAATGCGTTTTTGAATTATCTTTGCGATGATTGCAAGGATTGTTGAGTTAACCTCTAGCTGAATGCGTTTTTGAATTATCTTTGTGATGATTGCAAGGATTGCTGAGTTAACCTCTAGCTGAATAACTCTCATAGAAGTTGTTTGGAGCGGACCTGCAAACAGTCGTTGAAGCCTTGGTGCTGAGAGATGGAACCTGTGCATTAAAAGACTGTGAGCTTGGTCGAAACCTGGAGGTGTTGCGTTGAATAGTGAGACTGCAATGTGCATTTTGTGTCGACTGCGTTCAAATACTGATGGCATTTGGTAAGTGATTTCAATGATTGGAATCCATTAACAAGTTCATACATTGAAGAAGATTGATGGTCAATGGCATATATGGTGAATGCATAAAGTTTTTTTGATAGTCGATTGAATGGCATGTATGCTGGAGTGACTGTGTTTGTGTTGGTAAATTGACTGTTCATTAGCCATTATTGTGAAATCCGAGTTCGAATTGTCGACTTGTGGAACGTTGGCTTTGCATCGCCCTCATGTATTATGTTCCCATACTGCCTCACCAGTTTTAAACTCCTCTCCACTGCGCAACAGAACCATATGGTATCACCTGCCATACCACACTCTGCAAACAACGAGACTCCTGGTTACCAACCCATCCGCTATACCACTGCGATACCACGTGACTATGTATTCGCCTCCCGTGTTGCGATATTGTGGTGTGGCATCACACTGCTCCACTGGACCCGAATACCGCTCCATAATCCCGCACAGCGAATACCACCTCCCCTCCGTTGTCTTAAACAACGCACCGATCATACGTTGACTCCTCCATATAAAACCCCTCCCCCATATATACCACCCCCCCAACCCATTTACCCACATACACCCTCCCCATATAACATCTTCCCCAAATAGTAATTTTGTCATATATGTAAACCAAAATTGTATTTTTTTACACATTACCACCAGAAGTGCATTTTTGCCAGCAGAAGTACATTTTTTTTAAGTACAAGGATTTTAAAATGCATTCATTGATATCTATCGTGGGAGTGGTTCTCACAGGCAAGGAGAACTATCTTGAGTGGTCTCGGAAGATCAAACACACTCTCATTTTTAATGAGTTGTGGAAACGAGTCTGTCAAGGTGTAGGAGACGATGCACCCGTAAAGCCCACTTCAGATAAGGAGTTCACCAATTGGGAAAAAAAACAACAAGGCTTATGCCCTGATCGCAGCATCTGTAAATGAAGAGGTGAGTCGTCATATTTCACCATTTTCAAATGCTTTTGAAGCCTTACAGAAGTTGAAGGAACTCTATGACTTACACTCTGAACTTGAAGTTGTCCGACTAATAATTAAATTGTTCAATCTTGAATTACAAAATGATGATCCTCTTGTTCTAGCATCAGAAGTAAGATCTATTATGCATGATATCAAAGTCACTAATGTTGAAGTAAGATCTATTATGCATGATATCAAAGTCACTAATGTTGAACTAGACATTCTTCTTATAGCTATTGTCAAGGCACTTTATCCTACTTATTCAAATTATCTTGAGTCATTACAAGCAAATGGAAACCTCAAAGAGATTACCTTTGACTCCCTCGTGAAGAAATTTGTGGAGAGAGAGAAAGTTTTTTGGAAGAAGACAACTCCTCAATCTTCTGAAGGAGTTGTGTGTCTTGCGCATAGAGAGAAGAATCATGCTCAAGATTCTTCCAAAGGAAGAGGTGGTCGAAGAGGAAGAGGAAGAAGAAATTTCAAAGGGAGGCGAAGCAGACACTCTCAAGGAGAAAAATATGATCTTCATTGCATACGTTGCAATAGAGATGGATCACATGATGCATCCACATGCAAGTTGCCTCGGGACCAAATTGAGCAGGAAAGAAATCAAGCCAAAGTTAAAACCAATGACAAAGTGAAAGGTAAAGCACCTGAATCCGCTCACTATGTTGTGGCACATTGTAATATTGGAGTAACTGAAGACTTGTTTAATGCTTCACTTGCTTTTTGGAAAAATGATTGGTTGTTTGATTCAAGAGAAACTTGCCACATGACTTTTAGAAGACATTGTTTTGAAGAATTTACTGAAAATATTGATGGAGCAATATACTTTGCAGACAAATCAAAACTCAAGCCATCAGGGCTTGGCATAATTAGGCTCAAACTGCCTGGTCTTCCAGACTTTCTTCTGCATGATGTTTTATATCTACCACAGCCGAGGAGAAACTTGTTGTCCTTGGTCCACATCTGCCAGCGAGGACACTCCATTCATATGTTTGATGGCAAGGTTGAGGTCAGAAAAGCATCAGATCACTCACTTGTCATGATGGAGATAGAAGAAGAAAGACTTCTGAAGCTGCAAGGTACCTCTGTTGCACAAAAATTCTCATACAGTTCTCATTATGATGAAGGTTCATTTCCACGAAGTCTTTTTTGGCATGCTAGATTTAGACACTTGAACTATGACAGCCTTCCCTTGTTGAAGAAAAATGGTGTCACTGGTTTGCCTACAATTCCTAGGAAACTTAAGCAATGTGATGCTTGTATTCTAGGAAAGCATAGAAAATGGTCTTTTCATGATTCACATTCCAGAGCACATAGAAAACTTGAACTCATTCATTCAGATTTATGTGGTCCAATGCTTGTTCCTTTTGCAAATGGAAATAAATATATGATGACATTTATTGATGACTACACCAGAATGTGTTGGGTTTATTCATTGAAGAAAAAATCTAATGCTTTTCAAACATTCAAGAACTTTCGTACATGGATGGAAAATGATGCACAATCTCATATTGGCTCTATTCGCATTGATAATGGGAAAGAATACACTTCAAATGAATTTGAAAATTATCTTTGTCGGCATGGGATCAAACATCAAATAATTGTGCCTTATAATCCCCAATAGAACGAAGTAGCTAAAAGAATGAATAGGGCAATCTTAAATATGGTACATTCCATGATGTTTTTCAAGAATGTAAAATTGATGTTTTGGGTTGATGCAGTTCTATGTGTTGTATATGTAAAGAATAGATGTCCATCTAATTTTATTAGAAACAAGACTCCTTATGAAATGTGGTATGGCCATGTTCCTTCAGTAAAGCATCTCAGGGTCTTTGGTTCCACCTGTTATGCCTTGATACCAAAGGTACAAAGAAACAAACTTGGTGCAAGGAGTCGTAAGTGTATCTTCTTGGGGTATTCAAATACCTCCAAAGCATACAGTCTCTATGATGAAGTTAATAAGAAGTTTGTTGTATCTAGAGATGTAATCTTTCTTAAATCTTCCAAAGTTGACAATGTTGTTGAGCAGTAGCTTGATCGCTTGGATAGATTCGAACATGCAAAAATCATTTTGATAATCACATTCAACAACTTTAAGGGGGGACTCCTATACTGGATCAATTTGTGGAATCTTCTTCTGAAGCACTCTCTCCCCCACATGAAGCTCCAACCACTGATGATACTTGAGTGATGTGATTGACAGAATTAGGAGACTCAATCTTGATTCAATCCCAACTCAGTCAACTGAGCAACCTAGACCATCTCAGAAAGGTCCTCCAAAATGGCTAACAAAGACACTTGAAAGTGTTCATCCTAATGAGGTTGGAAAGACAGGAACAAGAAATTCAACCAGGCAAAATGGAGGTGATGTAGATGATTCTGACTCACCTGTTGATATGGATGTTTCTTATGATTGTGAACTGAATTTGTCTACATATTTTGAACCAACTTCCTTCAAAGAAGTCACTTCTCATGATGAATGGAAAGAAGCGATGCAAAAGGAGTATGATGCCTTGATAAAGAATGGCACTTGGAAGCTGGTTGATCCTCCATTGGGAACCAAACCAATTGATTGCAAGTGGGTCTACAAGAACAAGTATAAAGTTGATGGCTCGTTTGACAAACACAAAGCCAAGCTTGTGGCAAAAGGTTTTGCACAGAAGGAAGGGGTCGATTAAGAGGAGACTTTTGCCCCCACAGCAAAATGGGCTACCATCCGGACACTCTTTGCCTTGGCAGCTCAGAACGATTGGAAAGTCCATCAAATGGATGTAAAAATTGCTTTCTTGAATGGAAATCTGAAAGAAAATGTTTTTATGTCCCAACCAGAAGGATTTGTTGTGAAGGGACATGAACATAAAATATGCAAACTTGTGAAATCCTTGTATGGCCTCAAGCAAACACCAGGAGCCTGGTATGAAAAGTTAATTGAGCATCTTCTGAAACTCAACTTCAAACATTATGATCTTGATGATGCAACTTTGTTTGCCAAAAAAGTTGGCAAAACAGTTGTATATATTGTGGTATATGTAGATGATCTTTTGATGACAGGAAACAATGAGAGCCACATTGCATCCATAAAGAAGGAATTAAGGAAAGGTTTTGAAATGACTGACTTGGGCTACGTTCACTACTATCTTGGTATTGAAGTAACTCAACTTCCGAAGTATATATTCCTCTCTCAAAAGAAGTACATTGGAGATCTGTTAAACAGGTTTGGCATGGTTGAGTGCAATCTTTTGACTACTCCAATGGAACAGAACTTAAAACTCACATCCATTTAAGGAAAAGAATTTGAAGGTGCAACAAGGTATAGACAGCTTGTAGGAAGTCTCAACTACCTGACTACTACTAGACCGGATATTTCATTTGTTGTTGGAACCCTCTCCAGGTTTATGCAAAATCCTTGTGAGGGACATTGGTCTGTTGCAAAAAGAGTTCTAAATTACTTGAAGGGAACCCAAGACTTTGGACTCAAGCATACACAGGTAGGCGACTTCAGCTTGATCAGATACTCTGATTCAAACTTCGATGGAGACAAAGAAACTGGGGTATCTACTTCAAGTTATGCTAGGAGTTTTGGGTCAGGAGCTGTCTCCTGGAGATCACAAAAACAATCAGTTCCAATAGATTCCACAACAGAAGCAGAATATGTGGCAGCAGCTGAGGCAACAAAAGAAATTGTGTTGCTTAGGAAAATTCTGGAAGATATGTAGGTAAAACAAGTACATTCAACTCCACTCATGATTGACAACACCTCTGCAATAAAGTTGGCCAAGAACCCAAAGTTCCATGATCGAACGAAGCACATCAATACAAAATACCATCTGATTCAACATCATATTGAGGCCAAGACAATCCATCTACGCCATTATTCCACTAATGAGCAAATTGTGGACATCTTCACCAAAGCCCTTAGAAGAGAAAAGTTCGAAAGATTCAAATCGATGTTTGGACTCACCAACATCCCTTCAAATTAGGGGGGGGATGTTGACACCTAATCATTGGGATTGGGTGAACATTTGTAAATAATGTAAATAGTAAATAATGGAAAATGAAGAGACATCGGGAGGTGAAGCCCAAGAGTCTCTCCCTCCTGTATATAACCATGAGTAATCTTAATAAATAAGCAATTAGTTTTTGAGGAGTTACCTCCTGGCCTAACAGTTTTTAATGTTATTCTTGTTTTACTTTGTCATTTACATTGGATTGGGATTTTCACTATTTTTAGGGCTAACTGTTGCATGCATTTACTGCTTAAATTGTGGAATTTTGTCTCTATATTAGCATCTCTCAATGTATGGGCCATGTAATTTGAATAAAATTTCCTAGGGATAAATCTATCAACGAATTCATTTTGATAAGCCATCACCTTTTCCAAGTCAAAGTATAAAAGCTATAAGGTTGCTTCCCTTTTGCCTTAGAAGGCTAGCAAGGTAGTCTTAAGGCCTCCTTGACTAAGAAACAAGGTCCTCATTCATATCTATCATAGACTACATTCTCCCAAGATTAAGGCACTGATCTACCAAGAGGTGGACACTCAAAACTTAACTCCTTTTCACCTTTTCCTAGGTTTAGCCAAGTTGGGTCACCTAGGGTATCATTTTCCCGGAAAAGTAACCCTCCAAAAAGTTCGATCTCCTAGACTCTGTTGCGTTGGTGTGTCTTCTAGGCCTCCTCCAATTTTGAGGCCATTCCAACGGTGGAGTTGTGAGAAAAGCCAAACCCTAGCTCTGAGATCGAACTTTGCCCTAGTATCCTCAAGGCTAGTCTCTCATAGGATCAATTCAACACCTTTAAGTGAAAATTCTTTCTATGATCCTTCCCCCCTCCTTGTATGGGCTAAGAACATCATTTGTTGCTAAATCCTTGCCTATTGACCTAGGTTGGGCCCACCGGGTCTCGTATGGTCCCACTCCTTTGAAAGGAAAATTATTTAAGAACCATCTGGGATACCATTTCAATAAGGATTTTAGGGATTGGGAAACTCCTTCACAATTCATATCCCATAAACCTAGCCCTTAAATCCCCACATCCTTCTCCTAGAAGATATTGTACCTTGATTAGAAAGCAAGCAAGCTCCACCTCTTTTGGAAAGGGATTATTTGGGTCACTTTATATCCACTTGTTGATTTATCCTTCATTTGTGACTCCATATATATCGGGTCTCCTCCCATCGGTGAAAGTCCGTAAATAGTAGGGAGCCTTAGCTAAGGTGACAGTGGGCTAAGTCTCCATTTGTTGCCCTTGGTCTAGCATTTGACCCTTTAGGAATCCCCTTTAGGTCCCTTGCTAGTTTGAGTGGTAACATGTACCCCAATAAATAAGGATGCTACAACTAAACCTTGGGAATTGTGCCCTAAAGCTAACTTCTAAATTTGCAAAAACCATTTTCTATTTTTATTTGATTTTTCACGAAAGAAGCAGTCTAACTAATGTGAAATGAAATGTTGAACAAGGGATATGCCGTTGTGATTTATTAAGCTTGCATTTTGAAAGACATCACAAGCAAGGGAGCCACAAAGCACACAAGCACTTGCAAGCAATGTTAGAACTGAAGTGGTGGAAGATGTCAGTATGGAACTGGGGAAAATGCTACTACTTCAGAGCAATGTTAGTGCTTGTTGAAAAGTAGCAAGGGAATGGATTCCTTGATTTGTGCCTTAATTCAAGGAATCGAATTTGTGTTCTCCTTAGTCATGTACGAGTTCCAATGATGTGGACAACTTTAAGAAGCACTTTGACTAGTGCGAGTTTGTGGAAGACCGAGTTAATTGTCTTCTAGTCTAAGTTGGTTTGGGAACTAAAAGAATTTGTGGAGTTAGCCTCCTAAATTTTAAAAGGAACTAGTTAACAACTATGTTAACTACTATTAACTAGAAAAGCACAAGTTCGACTTTCCAAACATAGAACTTACTAACAATAGCCTATTTGAAGTGCTTATAAGGAGATTGAAGGCACACCTTGTATTCATTCTTGAGTACGAGTTTGTGAGCTTGTGAGAGGAACAAGCCAAGAAGGTTTCCTTGTGCAAATTATTGGAGGAGAATTTCCCTTGGGAAGTATGCACAAAAATATGAGGAAATTCCTATTTTTAGGAGATCAAATGTGCTAGGAAATAGGGGCCTATTTCATAAGGAATGTGCAAGGATTTCGGGCCTTAGCGTGGGTTGGTTGAGGGAAGTTGATCAACATTCTTGCATGTTTGTTTCAAGCCTAGTTCAAGGCTGGGAGATCAGTTTGTATTCTCTATTGAAACAAGGTAATTTGTAAGAGATCTGTAGCTTATTCTTCTTCAATAATATTCTCAAGCAAGCGAGGGTTTCCCCAATTGGCTTCCCTAGAAAAATATTGTGTTTTTCTACTGTATGATTGTGCTTTATTTCTGTTGACCACTCTATGTCAATGACCCCATAGCAATACACCCCTTTTTTTGCAAAAGGGATCTATCATGTTTGAGTGTTCGCGCCTTACAAATTTCATCATCAATCGGCAATTTTGTAAAGATGTCAACCCATTTTGCATATGTATAATGTAATAATCCTAGTATGACCGCGTCTGTATGTAACAGCCTAGGTAAACCTATGGTTTTGGTGACGATCTCCATTCTAGGAGATTTTTTGTCTCACTGATTCATCTGTCTCTAGACACAAATGATCAGCAGAGTTTTTCCCTCCACTCTCACCCTAGTGGATTTTGTCGTCGAGATCTTAAGCGAGTCCTAGTGTTTTAGATAGGGTCTTTGTAAAAATGACTTGGGAATAATTTTAGTCAATTGGCTAAATTATTTTATTACAAGTCACTTGGTCTACTAGATTATATTTTGTATCACAGAAATGGGTAAAAATTGAGGGTCTATAACGAATGGGTTTTCCCCCTTCATGTATTAAATTGTAAAATCTTCATGTAAAAAATATTTAGTGCATGGTCCTCATAATTAGACACCATGGCTAAATATTAGAGGGTTGGGAAAATTATTAATCCCCTCATAAGTCAATTAATTAAATTTTCTGGCAAAATTAAATTAAAATCCTAAGCCAGAAATTTAATTAATTTTGTGTCTTAGGTAAAATTAAATTCTCAAATGGCGAAATTTGTGGGTTTTAAAGAAGAAAATTTTTGGAGGTCCCCGGCCAAGGGAATATTGAAGAAATAAAGAAATTTTAGACCCTTGGGCCTTGGTAGTTAAGTCAAAAATAATTTTTTGAGGTAATTAACTCAAAATTATTATTTTTGAGTTAATTAAAAAGGAATTAAATGAAAAATTCGAAATTCCTCAAAAAATAAATAATTTTGACGGACGAGAGTAAAAGATAATCAAATATTTTCAACAGTCAAGATTACTTTGACAGGGATCAAGCGAACTAGTTGTTGGAAAAATTATTTATAAATTAGAAGTCAATGTCAGTCTATTTTTCATCCGATCTTTGAATCGTGTACTAAGCTCTCAAGCTCTCTTGTCTATTTTCTGGAATAAATGCAAAAGTCTTTGGGGTTTCAACTTGTGGTGGTGTTCCTCTTCATGAATCTATGGTAACATTGTTTTAATTTCTACTTAATATTATGTGAAAACTATCAATCAATAGCTCTCTTAGAATAATCTAAATACAGGTATCTTATTCAGTTTGTTGGATCTAGGGTAACATTTTTAATTTTGATTGAATTAGCAAGTATCTCTATTTCTTCATAATTTTATTGTTATTCTATTTCTCTACTTGGTTTGATGGTTGATCTAGTGTTTACAAAATATCTCTCAGGTTTTCATTGAGTGTTTGGGGATAGTCCTCGGTTGGACCAGCCAACTCTAAACACATATTTTTTTAAGAGCCTACCTCATATAAGCTTCAGGATTTATCTAACGATTATTTTTTTCTGTAGAATGTTTTTGAGCTAGTACCTCTTTAAAAAAACCAAAATTTATCTTTTAAATATTTTGTGGAAATTTTGATAGCTCTGCCTATTAAGAGTCTTAGATCTTAAGATACGGAAGCGGAGTTGGACTCATACTCCTCAAATCTTACAGATCCGCAACTCTTGTGCATAGATTTGTAGATATTTTGTATAGATCTGAGATTTTTTTTTCTAATTTGGGGTCTTGGGGCTTAATTTATTTTTGTATATCGGGATCTAGGTATCTTTGTTTCCCATTTTGCAGGTGTTGATCTGAAGGTTTTTCAAGGAAATTTTTTAAGATCCAAGACAAATCTAGGCCCTGGAGGGCAAAATCTTATCTCAGAAATAATTTGTTTGCATTGGAAAGAATTTAAGCTTGTGATTTAATTGGGCATTATACTGTGATATCATTGCTGAGAAGTTTATCTTTTAGTCTTTGTATAGTGAAGTGAATATTTATTTGAGCGATTAAAGTCTTTGGCTTATAATTCAGAAATAGATCGTGGCATAAGCACTTTCACCCCTTGAATCTAACTTCATCTCGCTCCATCTTTTAATCATCTTGTGCACTTGCATATTAAGTTAGTCTTGCATAAGTAAAATTTACTTCCAAGCATAAGTTTAGTCGATAGAAATATAGGTACCCATCCATCTTCCCCTGAGAAGCCTAGTTTTAATAGTACTTAAAACGGTGACCTTGCAGTTCTCAGAGCCACAGCTCTCTGCAACGCTGGAGGCACTGGGTATGGTAGATTTTCAGGAGAGGTATCGTTAATCACACCTTAGTGTGTTTCACCTTATCTTTTCTTTGCCACTTACTACGAAATCAGGCTCGATATAGAAAGGATTGAAGGGTTAAAACTTAGATACGCATTTAACTAAAATTAACCAAGATTCTTGTATCTCATATTAGTTTTAGGATTTGCATTTCATAAAAGATAGTTATTCATCCACGCAACAGTTGCTCATCAATTACTTGGTCCTAAATTTCCTAGCAAGATAGTTGACTTCATAAGGAACTGGTATCAATCGTCTAAATCTAATCGAATCCTATATGTCTTGCTAAATCTAAATCAAGTACTTGGTCGCTTAACTATGTCTCTCAAACTAGTTGGTCCCCAACTAGTTCTCCTTCATTCCATTTTTGTAGGGTCTACCCCCCTTAGCCTGTTGTTGGGAGACAACTTAAACAGAGAGATTGGGGATCAGGGTGACAGCCCCCAATCTGAGTCGTTGTTGCGGTGCCTAGACATTCTGTGCAACAACAATTTCTATTCTTATTTCGCTGCAAAATAAGTAGAGAAATTATGTGTCTATATGAAAAGAAATTATTTAAGATTGTTCATATTAGCAGCTACAAAATTTCGTGGATTTACTACACGGTATCAGAGTTCTGAACAGGAATCAACAAGCACACAATCTTCAAGTTTGAAAGATGAAAACTCACACGAGATTAGGATTGCGAGAGCAGGATAGACTGGATGGCGCCTCAAATTTTGGTGTTTGGAAGGTCTGAATATTGTTCTTGCTGACGAGTTTTGGCTAAAGGAATCCGTTGAGAAAGATGTTGCAGCACCTTTAGATCCAGACAAGTTGAGGCTTTTCCAAAGGCAGATGGCCAAGCCAAGAGGATGATCCTGGATGGACTTCGAGATCATGTAGTCCCACATGTTACATGTAAAGATACAACTAAGGAAATGTGGGATGCCTTAGCCCAGCTCTACCAAAAATCCTTTTGAGAATCGGAAGATGGTCCTCAAAGAGAAGTTGAGGACAATCAATATGCAAAAGGGTGAGTGTAATTGCCTATCTCACCAAAATTCAGGAAGTTCGTGATGAGTTAGCAGTTGTTGGAGAAAAGTCAGCGGGCATAGAGCTAGTGCATGTGGCTCTGAATGGGTTTTACCAAATATTAACATATCTTCGTTCAAAGTATTACTGGACGAGAGCAATTGCCAGATTGGGAACGCCTATGGAGTTACTTCACTCAGGAGGAGCTAAGGCTCAGACTAGTTGAGACTTCTAACAGCAGTGGCAAGGGTTCCATGGTTGAGAAGGAGGAGAATCTTACTCTTGCAGGCAAAATCAAAGGAAAGAAAGGCAAAGAGGAGAGCGAGAATAGTCAAATGGGTGACAAGAAGAAGACAGATCTAAGTAAGATCAAATGCTTCCATTGCCAATTTTTTGGAAACTATGCTTCTAAGTGTCCTAACCGAAATAAGAAGGGGTCGAATAAGGAGCACGTAGCTACAACGGTTGAGGTAGATGAGTTTGCCTCTCAATTTGAGAAGGATTTTTCATTGATAACTTGCATGGCAAGCTCAGTGGAGACTCGAGAGCAGTATGTGGTATATTGATTCAGAAGCCTCTTTCCATATGACTAGGAACAGGGAGTATTTCAACGAGCTGGATGAGAAGGATATGTAGGTGAATATTGAGCTTGGAGACAATGGAAAGTATGCTACCAAGGGAGTTGGTATTATCAGCTTTGAGAGGGAGTCAAGTATTCTCTTCATCTCAAAGATGTTCTTTATGTCCCAGGGCTAAAGGAGACTCTGGTTTCAATACTTCTCCTTGTGGATAAAGGATATGATGTCATCTTCAGTAGAGGTAAGGCTTACCTCAAGCATCTAGCTTCAGGAGCAGTGAATGATCTGAAATGATCATATGTTAAAACTGATGTAAAATTGATTACGCCATTAATGAATAGAATGTTAACTGAAAGTGCGGAAACCAAGAGAACTGCTCGAGAAGAAGACTTTACAACAAATGAGAAAACATAATTAATATGCAAAACAGTAATGAAAACAGCAAATACACAGCGATACCAGACAACAATATTGATTACGGAGTTCGTCCCTAATGGACTACGTCTCTGGGTCCGCTTTCAAGATGGGCGACTGCTTTATTAGGATTGAAACCAAGGAGGTCGATTACACAGCAATTTGACCGAATTGAATGTGCACACAGGCACTTCTGGTCACTGTCAAAAGATAGCTCTTTGAACCAGCCTTCCAACGCCTGTCACGGTTCCCAATTCCGACTCCAGATGCTCCTGTTAAACTGAAAAAAAAAAAACAGCCTCTATCCCTCTAGAACCTGCACATGAAACTCAAAACCACTCCCCTTTCTCAATGAGAACAAAACTGGCTTTATAGCCTTACAAGTACACTCTAACTCCTTTCTGCTGAGTGTAGGAGTGACTAGGCTGAAATTAGGTTTTGGTTAAGTCTCGGTCTTTGTTAGGCCCCTATACTACTAGTGTAACCCCTTATTGTTATTAGTACAACCCCCTTATTATATTGTTGTACCCATGTAGTCCCCATACTGTTACTATTGTGCCCCATAGAAGCCCACTATTGTTATTATTGTGCCCTTACATTATTATTGTTATGTAGGCTCTGATTATATTATGACCCCTTAGACTCCTATTTATAGAAAGGAGGTTTTTTCATTTGTATCATCAAAGAATTGTTCATTTGTGTAATGTAAAGGAGGTTGCCCCCTTGAAGAGGCTTATTTCTAAGGCGTTCATCTATCTTTTATATCTTTTTGTGAGCCGGTTTCATAACATTTGGTATTAAAGCTTTGGATTCTAGGGTTTCGCTGCTCCAAACGGGTCATCGTGGCATTTTCGCTATACGTTTTTTTATGCGACGTTTTAGACGCTAAAAAAAACCCATTTGGGTTAAAATCGTTCTGAACCTTGGGTTCGAATTTCAGAGCTTTTTGTACTATATTTTCAGAGATATGATCTGAGGAAGTTGGCCTTTTTGCAAACTCCCGAATTACATTCCAAACAGGTGACCTGGGGAAAATAGTCATAACTTTTGTTTTGAGCATCAGATTGAAATTTCGTAAGAAGTTACAGAAAGAGGACGAACTGTAGTTTCCTGTGTATATTTTTCAAATCCTAAGGTCAAAACAATGACACGTGGAACTTCATACAAGTTCGCTCTTTTGAAAGAGTATATAATCAGGTCATCTTGGGAGATTGTTCATAACTCTTTCTTGGAGAATCTAAATTCGATCAGACTGGTGGCATTGGAAAGAGGACGCAGAGGGCTACTGCAGGTCGCAATTTTAGAACTTAAATATCCGAAAGTACAGAGTTACAGTCGTTTCAAGATCAAGCTCCTAAAATCAAAAAAATGCGAGATAAGGAAGTTTGATGGCAAGGATCCGGTAAATTGGATACAACAGATGGAAAAATATTTTGATCTACATGGTGTACCACTATTACAAAAGGTATGTATTGCATCTTCATATTTAGAACAAGATCAATTTTTATGGTATAAAGGGCTTTGTTCTCGTAAACAACTTGTTACGTGGTCAATTTTCACGGAGGAAATTATAGCACCTTATGAGAATACAAAGAGCAACACCTTCTTTAGAGCAACACCATAACAATTGGAAGAAAAAAGAGAAAAAGGGCTTTGTTACAAAGTGGAAAGCAAAATTATGGCAACAAGAATTCTACCCTCATAACTATAAAGATGGAAGTGTTGTTTCTCCTAGCCTTCCACAACCTACAAGGGTTACACCACAACAATTGGAAGAAAAAAGAGAAAAAGGGTTTTGTTACAATTGTGATAGAAAATGCACTAAAGGTCATAAGTGTGCTAAGAATAAATTATTTTACATAGAGTATGAAGAGGAAGAAGAAAATGATCAAGAAACATCAAAAGAAGAGGATATACGCCAGGACCCAACCCCAGAGAAAGAAGAAATGAACCCGACCATATCTTGTAAAGCATTGGCAAGAATTACCGCTCCTCAAACTCTCAAGATAGAAGGACATATCAAGAAGAAAAAGATTCAAGAAGTGAAAGATCACATCAAGAAAGAATAAATGAATTCAACCATATCTTGTAATGCATTGGCCGGAATTACCACTCCTCAAACTATCCAGATAGAAAGACATATCAAAGAAAAAAGGTTCACAAAGTGAAAGATTACATCGAGCATCAAGAAATGAATCCGACCATATCTTGTAAATTATTGTTAGAAATTACCACTCCACAAACTCTCAAGATAGAAGGACATATCAAGAAGAAAAAGGTTCAAGCAGTGAAAGATCACATCGAGCATCAACAACAAGTTCTCCAACTTTTGAAGGATAATGCCACTTCGGAGCAAAATTGAATGAAACAACAAGTAAATCAACATCGTAGTGAAAAATGTTTTGATGTAGGTGATTGGGTATTTTTACTGCTACATCTCAAGCAAGCTATTTATGAGAAGGAAATGTTGGCAATACTACATGCACTTAAGAAATGGCGACCTTACTGAATGGGAAGACACTTCAAGGTAAAAATGGATCATGATAGTCTTAAATACTTTTTAGAACAACTATTATCTTTAGAAGAACAGAAAAAATGGGTCACAAATATGTTGGGTTATGACTTTGACATCATCTATAGAAAAGGGAAGCAAATTTTTGTTGCAGATGCACTCTCAAGAAAGGATGAGGATGTGGAAACATTGTTTTGTGCTATTTCTATTATCCAACCAGATTGGATAAACAAAGCAAGGGATGAATGGAAGAAGGACGAAGAAGTATGGCCACTCATTCAAAAGTTGTAGAAGATCCCAATTCAAACAATATTGCCAGAACTTGAAGAGGAAGGAAAAATCATATTGGAACCGGGAGCAGTCACAGAAACAAGAACCTGACAGCGACGAAATCGATCAATTTCAGAGTATCTCATCAAGTGGAAGAACTTACCCGCTAAAAATTCCACATGGGAGGACAAGAATTTTATACAGAAGCATCAAAAACTACTCAAGCGTTGAGGAAAACACTTTTTGAAGGAGAGGGGCATGTTAGGCTCCTATACTACTAGTGTAACCCCTTATTGTTATTAGTACAACCCCCTTATTATATCGTTGTACCCATGTAGTCCCCATATTGTTACTATTGTGCCCCATAGAAGCCCACTATTGTTATTATTGTGCCCTTATATTATTATTGTTATGTCAGCTCTAATTATATTATGACCCCTTAGACTCCTATATATAGAAAGGAGGTCTTTTCATTTGTATCATCAAATAATTGTTCATTTGTGTAATGTAAAGGAGGTTGCCCCCTTGAAGAGGCTTATTTCTAAGGCGTTCATCTATCTTTTCTATCTTTTTGTGCGCTGGTTTCATAACATTTGGTATCAGAGCTTTGGATTCTAAGGTTTTGCTACTCCAAACAAGTCATCGTGGCATTTTCCTATAACCTTTTTTATGCGACGTTTCAGACGCTTAAAAAAAACCCATTTGGGTTGAAATCGTTCTGAACCTTGGGTTCGAATTTCAGAGCTTTTTGTGCTATATTTTCGGAGATATGATCTGAAGAAGTTGGCCTTTTTGCAAACTCCTGCATTACATTCCAAACAGGTGACCTACGGAAAATAGTCATAACTTTTGTTTTGAGCATTAAATTGAAATTTCATAAGAAGTTACAGAAAGAGGACGAACTGGAGTTTCCTGTATATTTTTCAGATCCTAAAGTCAAAACAGTGACACGTGGAACTTCACAAGTTCGCTATTTTGAAAAGGTATATAATCAGGTCGTCTTGGGAGATTGTGCATAACTCTTTCTTGGAGAATCTAAATTTGATCAGACTGGTGGCATTGGAAAGAGGACGCAGAGGGCTACTGGAGGTCGCGATTTTAGAACTTAAAGATCCGAAAGTACAGAGTTACAGTCATTTCAAGATCGAGCTCTTAAAATCAAGAAAAGACGAGATGAGGAAGTTTGATGGCAAAGATCCGGTAAATTGGATACTACAGATGAAGAAATATTTTGATCTACATGGTGTACCACTATTACAATAGGGAATGTATTGCATCTTCATATTTAAAACAAGATCAATTTTTATGGTATAAAGGGCTTTGTTCTCGTAAACAACTTGTTACGTGGTCAATTTTCACGGAGGAGATTATAGCACATTATGAGAATACAAAGAGCAATACCACAACAATTGGAAGAAAAAAAGAGAAAAAGGGTTTTGTTACAAAGTGGAAAGCAAAATTATGGCAACAAGGAATTCTACCCCTCACAACTATAAAGATGGAAGTGTTGTTTCTCCTAGCCTTCCACAACCTACAAGGGTTACACCACCACAATTGGAAGAAAAAAGAAAAAAAGGTCTTTGTTACAATTATGATAGCAAATGCACTAAAGGTCATAAGTGTGCTGAGAAGAAATTATTTTACATAGAGTATGAAGAGGAGGAGAAAAATGATCAAGAAACATCAAAAAAAGAGGATATACGCCAGGACCCAACCCCAGAGAAAGAAGAAATGAATCCGACCATATCTTGTAAAGCATTGGCAAGAATTACCACTCCTCAAACTCTCAAGATAGAAGGACATATCAAGAAGAAAAAGGTTCAAGAAGTGAAAGAACACATCAAGAAAGAAGAAATGAATCCAACCATATCTTGTAATGCATTGGCCGGAATTACCACTCCTCAAACTATCCAGATAGAAGGACATATCAAGAAAAAAAATGTTCAAGAAGTGAAAGATTACATAGAGTATCAAGAAATGAATCCGACCATATCTTGTAAATTATTGTTAGAAATTACCACTCCTCAAACTCTCAAGATAGAAGGACATATCAAGAAGAAAAAGGTTCAAGCAGTGAAAGATCACATCGAGCATCAACAAGAAGTTCTCCAAATTTTAAAGGATAACGCCACTTTGGTGAAAAATCGAATGAAACAACAGGTAGATCAACATCGTAGTGAAAAATGTTTTGATGTAGGTGATTGGGTATTTTTACTGCTACATCTCAAGCAAGCTATTTATGAGAAGGAAACGTTGGCAATACTATATGCACTTAAGAAATGGTGACCTTACCGAATGGGAAGACACTTCAAGGTAAAAATGGATCATGATAGTCTTAAATACTTTTTAGAACAATTATTATCTTTAGAAGAACAGAAAAAATGGGTCACAAATATGTTGGGTTATGACTTTGACATCATCTATAGAAAAGGGAAGCAAATTTTTGTTGCAGATGCACTCTCAAGAAAGGATGAGGATGTGGAAGCATTGTTTTGTGCTATTTCTATTATCCAACCAGATTGGATAAACGAAGCAAGGGATGAATGGAAGAAGGACGAAGAAGTATGGCCACTCATTCAAAAGTTGCAGAAGATCCCAATTCAAACAATATTGCCACAACTTGAAGAGGAAGGAAAAATCATATTGGAACCTGGAGCAGTCACAGAAACAAGAACCTGACAGCTACGAAATCAATCAATTTCAGAGTATCTCATCGAGTGGAAGAACTTACCCGCTGAAGATTCCACATGGAAGGACAAGAATTTTATACAGAAGCATCAAGAACTACTCAAGCGTTGAGGAAAACACTTTTTGAAGGAGGGGCACTTTAGGCCCCTATACTACTAGTGTAACCCCTTATTATTATTAGTACAACCCCCTTATTATATTGTTGTACCCATGTAGTCCCCATATTGTTACTATTGTGCCCCATAGAAGCCCACTATTGTTATTATTGTTATGTTGGCTCTGATTATATTATGACCCCTTAGACTCCTATATATAGAAAGGAGGTCTTTTCATTTGTATCATCAAAGAATTGTTCATTTGTGTAATGTAAAGGAGGTTGCCCCCACAAAGAGGTTTATTTCTAAGGCGTTCATCTATCTTTTCTATCTTTTTGTGAGCTAGTTTCATAACAGTCTTACCATGTCTTGACACCTAGGATAAGTTTGTTTGGTCATCGCATTAGTTTAATGTCAAATAGCAACCAAAAAACCCCACAAATAACTTTACATTAAAAACCAAAACCGTAAACGGTTTGTTGACCGTGCGGAGGGGAGGCAGTTAGCATGTGACTGTCGCGATCTAACCGCAAGCTGCCACCTCCACAGTCTTCATCCAGCAGTTCTGGCTAACAACGCTCCGACGATTTTGCATATGACCATGTTACCTCCGACCGTTGCGGCTTTCCCTAGCGATTCCGATGTGGTGACATAACCTCCGGCGGTTCTGGTTCACATGTCACTGTTGATGCTGACGGTTCCGCTGCGGTCAGACTCCCGGCGCTAACCCTCACGGCTTATACACTAATCACATAACCACAGTCTCGATGCCAATACAGTTAAGGTTTGATGCGACGGTTAATTGCTAACCCCACCGGTTGACTCCGCTCACATGAGTCACGGTCCCGCTACGGTCTCTTAACCGCGGTTAGGACTAATATGGTTTATTTATATTGTTTTACAATGTTTTTGTATTGATTTCAATATGGCCGAGAGTTGTTCCAGCTTAGGTTTTATGTGTTTAATACATAGAAAAGGTCTTAGGTGTATATGTATTTGATACATGGTTTTGATAGGTGTAGGACTTATGTATGGTGTAGACTTAGGTTTGATGTATTAGGTGTTAGGTTAATGTGTTAGGTCTTAGGTCTTTAGATATAGGATCTAGGGTTTAGGTTTTAGGATCCAACATTTAGAATAGGTGTATTATAATGTTGTAAAACCAGAACTATCACCATATCAGAAGAACCTTAAGAAGGTCGTGACGACCATGAAGACCACATCAACCACTTACATCAAATTGTCACAAAGTGACATTTGCGACAAACATCATATGACGACGAACCCATATCAAACCCCTGCAATGGACGACCATGTCGATGATCAACCCTGGCGGAACTGACGATGAACACTTGACAACCAGGTACAACACCATATCAACTGAACACCATGAAAAACCATAAACATCACTTGAACAACCTGATCCATAACCAACACTGTCGAAGTTGAACGACATCGGACTGAACGCTGACGACGACACTGACTGTATCCCTGATCTGACGACATCCTCCTTAATCAATCCTCTCCACTTGAAAGCTTTTGGACCACAAAAGTTTGATTAAACAAATAGTCAATGAGGGTAGAGTTCCCTCATTTTCCACCTTGCCCTTATGATGTACCAATACATTCGATCAATCACCTGCAAGTGATGACCTTGATGATGTTGACCATGGCACATTTTGAATCGGTGACCTGTTCCCTCCATCTGCAATATGTACAACTTGCGACGATGGTCAAACAACCTGTTATGAACATGGCAATTGATTTCTTTCCATGAAATACCATGAGTTAGTGATTCATAATCATCTTTGAAAACAGTCTCTACAGGATATTGTTCAATACTTTTGACATGTATTAACAATCTATTTTGCGGAATAACAGAGACAATCAAAGATGTTTTTGACATCAAACCAGCTACTTGACTTGTGATACTTTCTTGATTCTTGATTACTAAGTGAACTTCTTGCCATAAACCCATCAAACTATAAGGTGAAAACTGTTGCAACTTAGTTTGTCTTTGAAAGTATTGAATTAGCTGTTGAATGGTTTCTTCATTCATTAAATGATGTTTCCATTGATTAGCACTTTCCCCTGATGCATAAGTTTCCCTTAAATGCTTTGACACTGCTTTAGAAAAGGCTTTGATATGAAAACAAATGGGCTTCCTCTCCACTTGAAAAGAGGCTTCCAAACTGTTTGAAACATGAAATGGTGACAAAATACAAGAGAAATTTAACACTGACTTTCCCCAATACTGACCTGCATCCCGGTGACTGTAATTTTCCAAACTTGGGCTGAATTGATTCATTCTAACATTAGGAAGAAGAGCTTTAGGCACAGACTGTAATTCATGTTGTATTCCCTGCTTATGAGTAAGATGTTTGGTTTCTTTAAATAGAACTGGAAAAGTTTATACATCTTTGATCAAATTATCTTTAAGCTGAGACTCATAACTTGAACAAACATCATGTTGATTCTTATGTTGTTCCTTTACACACATGATTACAAATCTCTTATTTGAACTTATTAATCACTTCATCTGATTAGCAACAACAAAATTCAAGTGATCTTTCTTTTGATGTGCCCTGACAATAAATTCAACCCCATCTTTCTTAAGGTGATATTTATGCTCTCTTCTGTAAAATACTGCATCACGATCATAAAGATAAGGACTTCCTAAGACAACTCCACATGTCTACTGGAACCACATCTAATTCCACTTCATCAATATAATTAGTTGTAATGGCAAATCTTAATCGACACTGTTTTGTGACTTTTATATGAGTTGATTTATTTAGCCATCCTAATGGGTAAGGTCTTGGACGATTCGGTGTTTCCAAACCCAAATTCTTAACTAAATATTCAGATATTAAATTGGCCTGTGATCCACTATCAAACATTGTATCTATCTTTGTGTGCTTAGAAGTTATCCTTATGTTAAATAATTCAACTCTTTTATCCTCATTTGAAGGATTTATGTTTGATGAATATGCAATAGTATTCATACTTGAACCAGTGTCAGAAGTTTTACCTGTCGTAACCATGATCCTCCTTTCATCACCTAAATCTGAACCTAGATCTTGTTGGATTGCTGCAATTGCCTTCTTTTCATCCTTCTCCTTAAGGAACTTTTTGGGCTTAAGTTCTGGATGTAGTTTCCAACACTTAGATTCATCATGACTGATTCTTTGGCAATGAAAACAAGTAGGTCTTTCCTTCTGAGCTTTCGCTGATTTCTTTCTCTTTGAATTGTTCTTTCCCTTATTGTCATTGAAATCTTTGATTTCCAACTCTTTGGATGATTGCGGTGAAAACTTGAATGGTCTGCCACCTGATTCAATATGTATGGCTTGAACACACACTTCATCAAAATCATCAGGATTAAACATCAATAATGTATGCTGCAAATATGAATGTAAACTGTCGATATATTTTAATAAAGTTTCACGTATATCCAATGAAATACCAAGCGCCAATGATTTCTTTCTGAACTCCTGAATAAACTCCTTAACACTCTACCCTTTACCTTGCCTCAAATGCTGCCAATCAATAACAGCTTGTTACATGTATCCTAAAGGATAGAATTGTTTCCTAAGAGCTTTTAAAAACTTAGACCATGAAGAGATGACTTTACCTTTCTGCTTTACATCTATCTGAGTTTTACTTTCCCACCAGATTAAAGTTGTTCCCCCCATTCTAAGTGTAACTAACTGAATTTTCGTTTTATCATCAGAAATGTTCTGAATACGACAATACACTTCTAACTGCTTAATCCAGTTATCTAGCTTTTCAAGATTCATTTCACCATCATAAATAGGTAACTCAAATTTTACATCAAGTTTCAAAAGAGATGTTTTCTTAGGTTTCTTTTCTGTTTCAGATTCTGCACTGGACAAAGAAGATGATGATGGAGATGATGGAGGTGAAGGTGGTTTATCAGCCTTGCCTTTACCTTTGTCCTTCTTCGATGTCTTTGAAGAAGAAGTTACATCTCTCGCCTTCTTGTCTTTGTAAAGTTCTCCCAACATCTGCTGCATAGTCAAGAATGCTTGCTGAAACTGTTCATCACTCATCTTAGTTTCAGTATTTTCACCTGCATCAGATCCTGTCATGGTTGACTTATGAATGACTCGTCGCTTTCCAATCTCTGGATCAATTTGCTCAAGGATTCCTTCTCCACGTTGCAACTTTGACCTGGTTAACATTCAATGGAAAATTCTACAAACGCAACCTGCTCCAATACCAAATTATATGATCTAAAATGATCATATGTTAAAACTGATGTAGAATTGATTATGCCATTAATGAATAGAATGTTAACTGAAAGTGCAGAAACCAAGAGAACTGCTCGAGAAGAAGACTTTACGACAGATGAGAAAACATAAATAAGATGCAAAACAGTAATGAAAACAGTTAATACACAAGGATACCAAACAGCAATATTGATTATGGAGTTTGTCCCTAATGGACTACGTCTCCGGGTCCGCTTTCAAGATGGGCGACCGCTTTATTGGGATTGAAACTAAGGAGGCCGATTACACAGCAATTTGACCGAACTGAATGTGCACACAGGCACTTCTGGTCACTGTCAAAAGATAGATCTCTGAACTAGCGTTCCAACACCTGTCACGGTTCCCAATTCTGACTCCGGATGCTCCTGTTACACTAAAAACAAAACAACCTCTATCCCTCCAGAACCTGCACATGAAACTCAAAACCACTCCCCTTTCTCAATGAGAACAAAACTAGCTTTATAGCCTTCTAGGTACACTCTAACTCCTTTCTGCTGAGTGTAGGAGTGAATAGATTGAAATTAGGTTTTGGTTAAGTCTCGGTCTTACCATGTCTTGACACCTAGGATAAGTTTGTTTGGTCATCGCATTAGTTTAATGTCAAATAGCAACCAAAAAAACCCACAAATAACTTTACATTAAAACCAAAACCGTAAACGGGTTGTTGACTAGGCGAAGGGGAGGCAGTCAGCATGTGACTGCCGCAGTCTAACCGCAAGTTGCCACCTCTGCAGTCTTCCTCCAATAGTTCCGGCTAACAACGCTCCGACGGTTTTGCATATGACCATGTTACCTCTGACCGTTGCGGCTTTCCCTGGCGGTTCTGACACCGTGGCATAACCTCTGACGGTTCTGGTTCACATGTCACGGTTGACGCTGACGGTTCCGCTGCAGTCAAACTCCCAGCGCTAACCCTTACGGCTTACACACTGGTCACATAACCACAGTCTCGATGCCACTACGATTAAGGTTTGATGCGACGGTTAATTGCTAACCCCGCCGGCTAACTCCGCTCACATGAGCCACAGTCCCGCTGCAGTCTCTTAACCGCAGTTAGGACTGATATGGTTTATTTATATTGTTTTACAATGTTTTGTATTGATTTCAATACAGCCGAGAGTTGTTCCAACTTAGGTTTTTTGTGTTTAATACATAGAAATGTAATATAGGTTTAGGTCTTAGGTGTATATGTATTTGATACATGGTTTTGATAGGTGTAGGACTTATGTATGGTGTAGTACTTAGATTTGATGTATTAGGTGTTAAGTTAATGTGTTAGGTCTTAGGTCTTTAGACATAGGTTCTAGGGTTTAGATTTTAGGATCCAACATTTAGAATAGGTGTATTATAATGTTGTAAAACCAAAACCATCACCATGTCAGAAGAACCTGAAGAAGGTCGTGACGACCATGAAGACCACATCAACCACTTACATCAAATTGTCACAAAGTGACATTTGCGACAAACATCATATGACGACAAACCCATATCAAGCACCTGCAACGGACGACACACCCATGTCGATGATCAACCCTAGCGAAACTGACGATGAACACTTGTCGACAACCAGGTACAACACCATATTAATTGATGATCCAAGAGGATCTCATCAGATCAGTTGCACAGGTTCATCGTCAATGTACAGTGTCGTCGTCAGCAATTCAGTGCAGTGCCGTTCAGTTTCGACAATGTTGTTTATGGTTCAGGTTTTTCATGGTGTTCAGTTGATATGGTTCTGTACCTAGCTGTCGACATGTGTTTGTCGTCAGGATTTGGTCGGCGACGTGTTTGTTGTCAGGATTTGGTCGGCGACATGTGTTTGTCGTTCGTCTTGCAAAGTTTTTGTGTCGACATGTGATATTCATTCACCTTTGCAGGATTTGGTGTCGACATGAGTTTGTCGTCCACTTTACAGGACAGGATTTGGTCGGCGACATGTGTTTGTCGTTCGTCTTGCAAAGTTTTTGTGTCGACATGTGATATTCATTCACCTTTGCAAGATTTGGTGTCGACATGAGTTTGTCGTCCACTTTACAGGATTTTGTGTCAACGTGGGCTTTTCGTCCATATTATAGGGTTTGGTTGTTGTCATCATGTGACAAATGTCGCAAATGTCACTCTACGACAATTTTATGTAAAAAGTTATTCTTTTACCTAATCCAAACCTAATCCTAAAACCCTAAATCCTAAACCTACAACCTAATGCAACATTCAAAATTGCATTAAAACCTAAGCTCTAGACCTAAACCCTATATTCTAACCTATCAAACCTATCGCATTGCAAACTATGTGTTAAACTTAACACATAAACCCTAAACTTATGCTCTTTACCCTCTCGGCGTACTCAAATTACAAACAAAACATTGCAAATACATAACAGTCCCTAACCGCTATCGACTGACAGCGCGGGGTTCTAAACCGCAAAGTATACATGTGAGCGGAGATGTCATTAGCCGCCTATCTTGGAGTTAACCGTGGGTCCTCACCGCAGCGGAGTAACACAACATGTGAGCGGGTAAAGAAGTTAACCATCGGCTTGGAGATAACCGCATTCCCTAACTGCATTGGGACCGCAACGGTCGGTGGTAATTGTCACATGCTGCGGAAAGACTGCGATGGTAGCCGTAACTGTCGGGCGGATAAGCCACTAGGTGGCAGTCAAACAGTCGACCGCCAAGAGAACCAGCTGTTCACATGGAAACAATTAGCCAGCGCGCAGTCAACCTAACCACCAGCGGTTCTATTTTTAATATATGGTTATATTTGGGTTTTTTGCGAAGTTTGTTAAAACTTAAAACAAATTAATTCAATGACCATGGCCTAATGATCCTAAGTGTCATTTCATGGTTAGACCGAAACCTAAAACCCTTCAATTCAGTAAATTCATGCCATGTTTAGTCCAAAGGAGTTCACATGTACCTGCAGGCCTATAAGAGGCAATTTTTGTTCATTGAACAGGGGGAGAGTGATCTTGGTTTTTGTATGCAGATTCTAGAGGTTAGAGGTTGATTTTGTTTTCAAAGTAACAGGAGCATCCAGAGTCGGAATTGGGGGCATTGGAAAGCTGGTTCAAAGAGCTATCCATTGACAGTGACCAGAAGTGCCTGTGTTCACATTCAGTTTGGTCAAATCCCTGTGTAATCGACCTCTTTTGTTTCAATCCTAATAAAGTGGTTGCCCATCTTGAAAGCGGACCCGGAGACGTAGTCCATCAGGGACGAACTCCGTAATCAATTTTATTGTCTGGTATCGCTGTGTATTTGTTGTTTTCATTTCTGTTATGCATCTTACTTATGTTTAATAATCAAGTCAATAATGACTAATCAATTCTACATCAATTTTAACATATGATCATTTCAGATCATATAATTTGGTATCAGAACAAGTTGCGTTTGTAGAATTTTCCATTGAATGTTAACCAGGTGAAAGTCGCAACAAAGAGAAGGAATCCTTGAGCAGATTGATCCAGAGATTGGAAAACGATGAGTCATTCATAAGTCAACCATGACAGGATCTGATGCAGGTGAAAACACTGAAACTAAGATGAGTGAAGAACAGTTTCAGCAAGCATTCTTGGCTATGAAGCAGATGTTGGGAGAACTCTATGAAGACAAGAAGGCGAGAGATGCAGCTTCTTCTTCAAAGACATCGAAGAAGGACAAAGGTAAAGGCAAGGCTGATAAACCACCTTCACCTCCATCATCTTTATCATCATCTTCTTCTTCTTCTTCTTCTTCTTCCAATGCAAAATCTGAAACAGATAAGAAACCTAAGAAAACATCTCTTTGAAACTTGATGTAAAATTTGAGTTACCTATTTATGATGGCGAAATGAATCCTAAAAAGCTAGATAACTGGATTAAGCAGTTAGAAGTGTATTGTCGCATTCAGAACATTTCTGACGATAAAACAAAAATTCAGTTAGCTACACTTAGAATGGGGGGAACAACTTTAATCTAGTGGGAAAGTAAAACTCAGATAGATGTAAAGCGGAAAGGAAAAGTCATCTCTTCATGGTCTAAGTTTTTAAAAGCTCTTAGGAAACAATTCTATCCTTTGGGATACATGCAGCAAGTTGTTATTGATTGGCAGCATCTGAGGCAAGGTAAAGGGCAGAGTGTTCAGGAGTTTACTCAGGAATTCAGAAAGAAAGCATTGGCGCTTGGTATTTCATTGGATACACGTGAAACTTTATTAAAATACATCGGTAGTTTACATTCATATTTGCAGCATACATTATTGATGTTTAATCCTGATGATTTTGATGAAGTGTGTGTTCAGGCCATACATATTGAATCAGGTGGCAGACCATTCAAGTTTTCATCGCAATCATCCAAAGAGTTGGAAATCAAAGATTCCAATGACAGTAAGGGGAAGAACAATTCGAAGAGAAAGAAATCAACGATAGCTCAGAAGGAAAGACCTACTTGTTCTCATTGCCAAAGAATTGATCATGATGAATCTAAGTGTTGGAAACTTCATCCAGAACTTAAGCCCAAAAAGTTCCTTAAGGAGAAGGATGAAAAGAAGGCAATTACAGCAGTCTAGCAAGATCTAGGTTCAGATTCAGGTGATGAAAGGAGGATAACTGCTATGGTTACGACAGGTAAAACTTCTGACACTGGTTCAAGTTTGAATACTATTGCATCTTCATCAAACATAAATCCTTTAAATGAGGATAAAAGAGTTGAATTGTTTAACATAAGGATAACTTCTAAGCATACAAAGATAGATACAATGTTTGACAATGGATCACAGGCGAATTTAATCTCTAAATATTTAGTTAAGAGTTTGGGTTTGCAAACACGGAATCATCCAAGACCTTACCCATTAGGATGGCTAAATAAATCAACTCAGATAAAAGTCACAAAACAGTGTCGATTAAGATTTGCCATTACAACTAATTACATTGATGAAGTGGAATTAGATGTGGTTCCAGTAGACATATGTGGAGTTGTCTTAGGAAGTCCTTATCTTTATGATCGTGATGCAATATTTTACAAGAGAGAGCATAAATATCACTTTAAGAAAGATGGGGTTGAATTTATTGTCAAGGCACATCAAAGTAAAAATCATTTGAATATTAATGATAATCAAATGAAGCGATTAATAAGTTCAAATAAGAGATTTGTAATCATGTGTGTAAAGGAACAACATAAGAAACAACATGATGCTTGTTTAGGTTATGAGACTCAGCTTAAAGATAGTTTGATCAAAGAGATAGAAACTATTTCAGTTCTATGTAAAACCAAACATCTTACTCATAAGCAGGGAATACAACATGAATTATAGTTTGTGCCTAAAGCTCCTCTTCCTAATGTTAGAATGAATCAATTCAGTTCAAGTTTGGAAATTAACAGTTACAGGGATACAGGTCAGTATTGGGGAAAGTCAGTGTTAAATTTCTCTTGTATTATGTCACCAATTCATGTTTCGAACTGTTTGGATATCTCTTTTCAAGTGGAGAGGAAGCCTATTTGTTTTCATATCAAAGCCTTTTCTAAAGCAGTGTCAAAGGATCTAATGGAAACTAATAAATCAAGGGAAAGTGCTAATCAATGGAAACATCATTTAATGAATAAGGAAAAAGTGATTCAAACAAATCAACAGCTAATTCAATACTTTCAAAGACAAACTAAGTTGCAGCAATTTTCACCTTACAGTTTGATGGGTTTATGGCAGCAAGTTCACTTAGTAATCAGGAAGCAGGAAAGTATGTCAACTCAAGTAGCTGGTTTGATGTCAAAAACATCTTTGATTGTCTCTGTTATTCCGCAAAATAGATTGTTAATACATGTCAATGGTATTGAACAATATCCTATAGAGACTGTTTTCAAAGATGATTATGAATCACTAACTCATGGTATGTCGTGGAAAGAATTCAATTGCCATGTTCATAACAGGTTGTTTGACCATCGTCGCAAGTTGTTCATACTGCAGATGGATGGAACAGGTCACCGATTCAAAATGTGCCATGGTCAGCATCATCAGGGTCATCACTTGCAGGTGTTGGTACATCATCAGGGCAAGGTGGAAAATGAGGGAGCTCTACCTTCATCGACTATTTGTTTAGGCAAACTTTTGTGGTCCAAAATCTTTCAAGTGGAGAGGATTGATCCAGGAGGATCTCGTCAGATCAGTTGCACAGGTTCATCGTCAATGTACAGTGTCGTCGTCAGCAATTCAGTCCGGTGTCATTCAGTTTCGACAATGTTGTTTATGGTTCAGGTTTTTCATGGTGTTCAGCTGATATGGTTATGTACCTGGCTGTCGACATGTGTTTGTCGTCAGGATTTGGTAGGCAACATGTGTTTGTCGTTCGTCTTGCAGAGTTTTTGTGTCGACATGTGATATTCATTCACCTTTGCAGGATTTGGTGTCGACATGAGCTTGTCGTCCACTTTACAAGATTTTGTGTCGATGTGGGTATTTCGTCCATATTATAGGGTTTGGTTGTCGTCATCATGTGACAAATGTCGCAAATGTCACTCTACGACAATTTTATGTAAAAAGTTATTCTTTTACCTAATCCAAACCTAATCCTAAAACCCTAAATCCTAAACCTAATACAAACCTAAACCTACAACCTAATGCAACATTCAAAATTGCATTAAAACCTAAGCTCTAGACCTAAACCCTATGTTCTAACCTATCAAACCTATCGTATTGCAAACTATGTGTTAAACTTAACACATAAACCCTAAACCTATGCTCTTTGCCCTCTCGGCCTATTCAAATTACAAACAAAACATTACAAATACATAACAGTCCCTAACCGCTATCGGTTGACCGCGCAGGGTTCTAAACCGCAGAGTATACATGTGAGCAGGGATGTGATTAGCCGCTTGTCTTGGAGTTAACCGCGGGCCCTCACCGCAGCAAAGTAACACAACATGTGAGCGAGTAAAGGAGTTAACCGTCAGCTTGGAGATAACCGCAATCCCTAACTGCATTGGAACCGCAACGGTCGGAGGTAGTTGTCACATGCTGCGGAAAGACCGCGATGGTAGCCGTAACCGTCGGGCGGATAAGCCACTAGGTGGCAGTTAGACAGTGGACTGCCGAGAGAACCAGCTGTTCACATGAAAACAGTTAGCCAGTGCGTAGTCAACCTAACCACCAGTGGTTATATTTTTAATGTATGGTTATATTTGGGTTTTTTGCGAAGTTTGTTAAAACAAATTAATTCGATGACCATGGCCTAATGATCCTAAGTGTGATTTCATGGTTAGACCGAAACCTAAAACCCTTCAATTCAGTAAATTCATGCCATGTTTAGTCCAAAGGAGTTCACATGTACCTGCAGGCCTATAAGAGGCAGTTTTTGTTCATTGAACAGGGGGAGAGTGATTTTGGTTTTTGTATGCAGATTCTGGAGGTTAGAGGTTGTTTTGTTTTCAGTGTAACAGGAGCATCCGGAGTCGGAATTGGGAACCGTGACAAGCGTTGGAAAGCTGGTTCAGAGAGCTATCCTTTGACAATGACCAGAAGTGCCTACGTGCACATTCAGTTTGGTCAAATCTCTATGTAATCGACCTCTTATGTTTCAATCCTAATAAAGCAGTCGCCCATCTTGAAAGCGGACCCGGAGACGTAGTCCATCAGGAACGAACTCCGTAAGCAATTTTGTTGTTTAGTATCGTGTGTATTTGTTGTTTTCATTTCTGTTATGCATCTTACTTATGTTTAATCAGCTGTCGTAAAGTCTTTCTTCTCAAGCAGTTTCCTCAATTTCCGCACTTTCAGTTAACAATCAATTCAATAATGACTAATCAATTCTACATCAGTTTTAACATATTATCATTTCAGATCAACTGAACACCATGAAAAACCATAAACATCACCTAAACAACCTAATCCAAAACCAACACTGTCGAAGTTGAACGACACCGGACTGAATGCTGACGACGACACTGACTATATAACTGATCTGATGAGATCCTCCTGGATCAGTGAAGCAGATAGGTATGAGAATGAAGAACCCTTACAAATTGCAAGTAGAGACTTGTGCAGCCTTTAGCAGCAAGGCAGGATGTGCAGATGTTGGTGAACATTGGCACAGGCGCACGGGACACTTGCATCATGGAGCACTAAAGATTCTTCAGCAGATTGCCACAGGATTACTAGCAGGTGGCCTTGACAAGAGCGGAGTGTCCAAGGGGTGCACGCTTGGCAAGTATGCCAAGTCTTCTTTCCATGGCCAGGATATCATAGCCAAAGAGATTTTGGAGTTGGTGCCTTCAGAGGTGTGCGAGCCCTTTTCTTCTCCATCACTAATGAAACACAAGTATTATGTTACTTTCATTAATGATTTTTCTCAGAAAATTTGGATTTATTTCATGAAAAAGAAAAATGAGGTCTTAGACAGGTTCATGGAGTTTAAGGCCTTGGTACAGAAGCAGACTGGGAAGAAAACCAAGGCAGTGAGAAGTGACAATAGTGAAGAATATATCTCCAATGCCTTCAAGGAGTTTTGTGCAAATGAAATTATTAGGAGAGAGTTTATAGCACCTCATAACCCTCAACGTTGAGAGGAAGAACAGGAGCATTGTTGAAGCAGCTAGGGCTATGTTGCATGATCAAAAACTGCCTAGGTTTTTGTGGGCAGAAGCATGCAACGCTGTAGTATTTCTGCAGAACATGAGTCCACACAGGGTGATTGGACGAATTACACCAGAGGAGACTTTCACAAGCAAGAAGCCTGATGTTTCACACTTCCGGATCTTTGGCACAAAGATCTACTATCATTTGTCCAAGGATAGCAAGAAGTGAAAAAATTTCAACCCCCACTTCGGTTATCAGTTTTCCTTATCAATCCATGCATTTAGTTTTAAATCCAAGCATGATAAAAATTCTAAAATCTGGAAATGACAATATTTTCTGAAAACACAAATTTAGAGATTTCACAACTGCTGAAATTGCAAAAATAAAACACAGCAAAATTATGACAGTCACACATAGAAAATAACACAATGATTTTTGGTCAATGTGACCGTGGAAAACCCCCCTACAACTCTTGGAGAAAACCAGTTTGAGAGCTCTTCTTTATTTCTGAAAATGCTTTTACAAAGAAACTGAAATACACAGTAAAAATTCCAGCAACCACAAATTACAACTTATCTCGATTTCTGTGCTTGAACTCCACCTCGAAAATTGTGCCAATTAGCAAATAGCCAAAACAGAAATTTTCCAACAATGAAACAACATTAAATGTTGTACAGCTAGCCTCGAAAATCATTTCCGGAACTTGTTGTACGGACCATACGGATTTCAGCGGTATGGCTGCCTCGAAATTCATGCCCTTTCGGTTGTCCCTCTTCCTCGATTTCTGTGTCTTTCTCCTACTGTACGGTTTTGCCTTGGGATGCGTGCCAATAAATGTTGTTGCCCAAATTTGTTGAAATGTCTTCTTATTGCTCTCCTTCACTTCCTCACTACTCAGAAATTTTCTCCTTGCTCTCTCTTCTCTTTCTCTTAAATGCTCATGAAAGAATGAATTGATCTTTTCCTCGTCTCTTCTCATTTTATTCTCTAAATGACTTTTTGGGTTACCCTAAAATCTAATGGTTGATATTCATTTAGATCTAGGGATGAGAATAAATGTGCATTTAATTCTCACTTTCTATTTTTTAACTCACCCATTTAAATAAAGACCCACATAGCCTTTTATTTCCATAGTCACTTTTCCACTTTCTAATTCTTCATTGACTTTAATAAAGTCACCTTTAAATTAGAATGTAACTTTACCATTTATAAAGTCACTTTTAAATTAAACTGACTTTACCACTTATAAAGTCACTTTAGGAGAAAAGTAAAAAATAAATTTGGACACTTTTCCCTAGGCCAAAGATCAAAGCCTTAGGGAACCACTTGTCCTCTGGTACCCAAATTTTAACACTCCCTCTTACTGAGGAAAGTGTTCCTCACCACTCCCATCTTGTCTCTGAATTAGACATGCTTGCCCCGTGGTAAGGCTTTAATGAAAATGTCCGCTACCTGCTCATTTGTGGAAATGTACTCAAGCTTGACAGTTCCCTTTTGGACATAGTCTCTAATGAAGTGATGCTTGATCTCAATATGCTTTGACCTGTCATGAAAAACTGGATTCTTCGTGAGTTTTATGCAACTATGATTATCACAGTAAATTACTGAAGGTCTCAATCACTGACCAAATAGACCAAACAACATCTTGCGAAGCCATATGGCCTCACAACTAGCCAAACTAGCAGCCATATACTCTGCCTCAACTGAGCTCAATGCAACTGACTGTTGTTTCTAGCTGATCCACGACACAACTATCGAACCCAACCCAAAACAGCACCCGGAAGTACTCTTCCTATCAGAAGCACAACCTGCCCAATCTGAATTCGTGTACCCTACCAGTCTCACTCCATCACCCTGTCTATAATCCAGACCAGAATCCACAGTCCCCTGCAAGTAACAAAGAATGTGTTTTGCAGCCACCTAGTGCACTCTCCTGGGCTCACACGTGAACTGACTCATAGTGTTAACTGCAAAACATACATCTGGTCGAGTGTTGACCAAATACATCAATTTGCCAATCAGCTGTCTGTATAGAGCATGTTTTAAAAACCTGTCGGTTTGAACCGGTAACCGGTCAAATCAGCTGATTCACTAGCCCACCGGGTCAAACCGCGGCAAAAAAACCCGGTTTGACCCCTCCCTTCGCCAAAAAATTAGAAAAACCAATCCTAACCGACTGATTTACGATGGAACCGACCAGTTTATGGTCAAACAGGCCGGTTCCATCATAAACCAGCCGGTTTATTGCCAAGGCAACCATAAACCCCACAAAATGCATTTTTTTTAGTTTTGAAGTTGTTTTGACAGAAATTTGGGTTTGTTTTCCTCCAAATATAGTCCCTCCAAGAAAAACATGCCTACCCTCTCATTTTCCTAACACATCTCAACCCTAGCAATGTTGGCAATTAATGGTAATGTTAAATTCTTAAAGTAAAAGTGACATTTCCTTTAATTTTCATTTTCATCATTTTACTTAAATTTTTAACATTACCATGAAATGACTCAGGATGTTTGAGAGTGGTTTTCACCTCATTGGATTTCAAATGGAGAAACTAGAATTTTAGATTTCACTCAAAATTCAGCAAACTTAATGGTTTTCAGGATTTCATAGTTTGGGGGTTTGCAATGTTTCCATTTGATTCTATCATGCGTGAGGGTCTGAGATTGGCATTTGATCAAGAGCATGAAGCCCTTTAATAACCTTGATGTTGGTGGCATTGATTGTTGAACTTTGTTGATGTTGGTGGTATTGATTGTTGAACTCCTCTACCATGTCCTTAACAAGAATGCACTCTTCACTCAAAGGAAAACAACTGGTTAGGCATGTTAATCTTTTTCTACCACATTATAAGGTTGAGAAGATGAACCCTTCACTCAAACCAAAATCATTGGTTAGGCATGTTAAACCTTTTTCAATTTCTATCATGTTATAAGGTTGAGCAATCCAAGTCTAAAGACTTTGAGCTAGATGATGTTTATGTATCTCTTATTGATGATGTTTATGTATTTCAAGTAGCGTTGAATCAATGATGAGTTTCATGAGTGACCATGTTGATCAGTGATTTGTAGTTTTAATGTCTATTTTTGCTACCACTATATAAGTTGTAGAGGAGCTTTAGGAGTCCTCAAACTCTGAGCCATATTATTTATGTAGCTCATGTTGATGACCTCTTGTCTAGTAGTGGGGATGAGTTTGATCATGATGAGTGATCATGTTGTTGATCATTGATATGTAGACTTGTAGTAGGTTAGTGACCCCATAGCTTAGAGCATTGTTTTCGGACTCTAGAGGCCATTTAGAGCCTCATTGATTATGTATTTTGTTCGGATATGTATTGCACTCGATGCCATTTTGATATATTCACCTTTACATGGTATATAGATGAGCAAACCTTGCATATTTTGTTTCTATTGGCTTGGAATCATGGTTTTAAATCTTAAAAATAGTTTCTTTTCATTAAAAATTAGTTATTTAATGTATTTTTGAAAAATCGGTTCGTTTAGACCTGACCAGTCCCGGTTCGACCGGTTCCGATTGTTAGAACATTGGTATAGAGTAGGATCCACCAACTCCTAATCAGAAGCATGAAGCTTCTTCTAGTTAGTGATCATAGGTGTAGACATGGGTTTGCAATCCTCCATGTGAAATCTGTTGAGAATATCCACAATGTACTTCCCTTATCCTAGGAAGAAATGCCCCTCCTCCTGCCACACCTCCAATCCCAGAAAATAATGCATCAAGCCAATATCCTTCATCTCAAACTCTGAAGCAAGATCTCTCTTGCAGCCCTCAATGAGTCTCTCTACACCAGCGATGATCAAGTCATCAACATACAACACCAGAATGAGAGGCTCCTCACCCACCACAATGAAGTATAGGTTCGAATCAGCCTCACTCTTTGTGAAACCCAACTGCTGCAAGTATGTATCAATCCTCGAGTACCAAGCTCTAGGAGCTTGCTTCAAGCCATAGAGTGCCTTTTTCAATCTGCATACATGTGACTCCTTCCCATGCACCTCAAAGCCCTGCGGCTGCTCAATTTAAACCTCCTCCTGAATGAAGCCACTGAGAAATGCGGTCTTCACATCCATCTGGTGGATCTTCCAACCCATCTCTGTTGCAATCGATATAATGGAGCAAATAGATGTATACCGAGCTTCAGGAGCAAAGGTCTCCTCATAGTCAACTCCCTCTACCTGTGAGAACCCTCTCGCCACAAATAGAGCCTTGAACTTCTCGATGCTGCCATCTGCAACATGCTTTATCTTGTAGAGACATCTGGAAGTAACAATTGATTTACCTTCAGGCCTCGGCACTACCTCCCAAACATCGTTCTTCATAATAGAAGAATACTCCTCCATCATGGCCTCTCTCCAGACTTGCTGGCTGGTTGCCTCCTCATAACTAGAAGGCTCGGAGTCAACAATGCTTGTTACCAATGCCATGTAACTACAGAATCGGTCAGGTGGTTTACTCTCTCTACCCTATCTCTTTGGCCCAGCAACTTATGTGGCCTCGCGCAAGGTATCTTGAAGCCACTTGGGCTTCCTCTTCCCTGAACATACTTCTCCCACCGAAGTGAAAGAATCATCATCACCATCAGAAGCCTGAACTCCTGAAGGCCTGCCAACTGACCTCATGCCTGAATCTATGCCTGTAGATGTTGAACTACCGTGCGAACTGTCCATTAGTGGACTACCCTGTGAACTACTCTGCGGACTGCCCTGCATGCTGCCCGAAGAACCACCCACTGACTCTGAGAGCCACTGTTCATTGATGGAACTAACACTGTAATCGATGTACCTCCTGATCCCTGACCACTGGATCCCTGTGACTGACTCAATTGCTCTTGAGGGTCTGGTGATTCTGGATACTCTAACTCCCATGACCTCTCGAAAGCTCTCTCCTCGAACTTCACATCCCTCCTGACAACCACTTTCCTCTACGCAGGAATATAAATCCAATAAGCTTTCGAAGTCTCGCTATAACCCACAAAGATGCCCTTGTATGTTGTGGGCTCTAGCTTGGTCCTGTTCTCCTTGGGGACATAGGAATATGTAAGCCACCCAAAGATACGAAAGTGCCCAAAATCAGGCTTCTTCCCAGAAAAAGCCTCCTCTGGCGTCACACTCCCCAAGGCTCGATGTGGACTCCTGTTCTGCAAGTACACAGCAGTGGTGCAGGCCTCTACCCACAAAAATAAAGGTAACCCTTGATCATGAAGCATGGCTTTAGCAGCCCCTCCAATGGATTTGTTCTTCCTCTCCGCAACCCCATTCCGTTGGAGGTTGTAAGGAACTGTGAACTCCCTCCTAATGCCTGCCTCAGCACAAAAATCAACAAACTCGCCAAGGGTATACTCCCCTCCATTGTCTGCCCTGAGGATCTTGATCTTCCTACCTGTCTTCAACTCTCAAACCCAAAGATATATTTCACTGTTCTACCAAACTGAAATTTTCAAATCTATGGTAAAGGTTTCTATTTTCTGTGTAAAAATCAGCTTGCTGTAATTTTCACTTTGTTGTCCCAAACTACACTTTTCAGCCAACCAAGCTCTGATACCATGAAGAAATTTCAACCCCCACTCCGGTTATCAGTTTTCCTTATCACTCCATACATTTAGTTTTAAATCCAAGCATGATAAAAATTCTAAAATCTGGAAATGACAATATTTTCTGAAAACACAAATTTAGAGATTTCACAACTGTTGAAATTGCAGAAATAAAACACAGTAAAATTATGACAGCCACACACAGAAAATAACAAAGTGATTTTTTGTCAATGTGACCCTGGAAAAACCCCCTACAACTCTTGCGGAAAACCAGTTTGAGAGCTCTTCTTTATTTCTGAAAATGATTTTACAGAGAAACTGAAATACATAGTAAAAATTCCAACAACCACAAATTACAACTTATCTCGATTTTCGTGCTTGAACTCCACCTTGAAAATCGTGCCAATTAGCAAACAGCCAAAACAAAAATTTTCCAGCAATAAAACAGCATTGAATGTCGTACGGTATGCCTCGAAAATCGTGCCCAAAACTTGTTGTACGGACCGTACGGATTTCAGCAGTACGGATGCCTCAAGATTCGTGCCCTTTTTGTTGTCCCTCTTCCTCGATTTCTGTGCCTTTCTCCTACTGTACGGTTTTGCCTTGGGATGTGTGCCAATAAATGTTGCTTCCCAGATTCGCTGAAATGCCTTCTTGCTGCTCTCCTTCACTTCCTCACTACTCAGAAATTTTCTCCTTGCTCTCTCTTCTCTTTCTCTCAAATGCTCATGAAATAATGAATTGATTTTTCCTCTTCTCTTCTCATTTTATTCTCTAAATGACCTTTTGGGTTACCTTAAGATCTAATGGCTGAGATTCATTTAGATCTAGGGATGAGAATAAATGTGCATTTAATTCTCACTTTCCATTTTTTAACTCACCCACTTAAATAAAGACCCACTTAGCCTTTTATTTCCATAGTCATTTTTTCACTTTCTAATTCTTCATTGACTTTAATAAAATCACCTTTAAATTAGAATGTAACTTTACCACTTATAAAATCACTTTTAAATTAGAAAGCAACTTTACCACTTATAAAATCACTTTTAAATTAAATTGACTTTACCACTTATAAAGTCACTTTAGGAAAAAAGTAAAAAATAAATTTGGACACTTTTCCCTAGGCTAAAGATCAAAGCCTTAGGGAACCACTTGTCCTCTGGCACCCAAATTTTAACAAGAAGAAGCTAGATCCCACAGCAAAAAAGTGAATTTTTGTGCGATATAGTGAGACAGCTCAGGAGTACAGGGTGTATCCTCTAGGACTCAGGAAAACAATTCTCAGGCAAGATGTGAGATTTCAGGAGGATCACGCTCTGAGAGTTTCCTTAGAGCGTGAGCAGATTGCAATACTTGAGGAGGAGTTACTCGCTCCCAAACAGGGGACATAGCCAGCACCTCAGAGTCAGCCACAATCACAGTCACAGTCTAGTGGCAAGAGGGTAGCGCAACAGGATGAGGAGGAAAAACCAAGCCAAGAATAGACAGGGCAGCCACAGCCACCCACCACAGAGAGGAAGAAGGCCAAGTGGGCCAAGAGGTTGATTCAGGAAGCTCAGGAGCAGGTCGAGGCTCCTAGCACCATGTTTAGGCAGAGTAAACAACCACGGAGGTACATAGGTTATATGGCACTGACGATATAGTTGGTGGACATTGAGCCTCCTTCTTATAAGGAAGCAGCTTCTCAGCAGGTTTGGCAGGATGGCATGGTGGAGGAGCATTCCTCTATCATGAAGAATTATGTCTGAGATATTGTTCCACAACCAGAGGGGAAATCAGTAGTTGGGTTCAAATGGGTGTACAGGGTGAAGCATGGAGCAGATGGGAGTGTGGAGAAGTACAAGGCCAAGTTTGTGGCCAAGGGCTTCTCATAGATTTAGGGCATAGACAATGAGGATACTTTTGCCCCAATAACACGGTATTCATCCATCATGACTATTCTAGCACTTGTAGCACAGATGGGGTGGAAGATCCACCAAATGGACATGAAGACAGCCTTTCTCAATGGAGTAGTTGAGGAGGAGATCTATATGGAGCAGGCAGATGGATTTGAGCAGTTCAGAAAGACACACATGTGTGCAGGCTGAAGAGAGCTCTTTATGGGCTCAAGCAGGCGCCGAGAGCATGGTACACTTGGATTGACAACTACCTTCGAAGATTGGGCTTCACTAAGAGTGAGGCGGATGCCAACCTGTATTACATCATGGTTGGAGGACTTCTGCTCATTTTAGTTCTCTATCTCGGCGACCTTATACTGATTGGACATGAGAGCTTGATCTAGGATTGCAAGGAAGACCTTGCAAAGGAGTTTGAGATGAAGGATATGGAGCTTATGCACTATTTCCTTGGCTTGGAGGTTTGGTAGGGAGACTATGAGATCTTTGTGGGACAGGGCAAGTACACTGCAAAGATTCTCCGATGATCTCATATGCAGGATTGTTGGCCCATGGTCATGCCTCTAGTCACAAATTGGAGGAAGGTGGATGCTAGCAGAGGAGAGCGAGTGGATCCTATAGTATACAAGAAGCTCATTGGGTCATGGATGTACTTGGTCAACACATGACCTGATATTTGTTTTGATGTCAACCAAGTGAGTTAGTTCATGGTGGAACTAACCAGAGTGCATTGGGTTGCTATAAAGCATGTGTTGAGAATCGAGATATCTCAGAGGCACAGCGGACTACGGATTGTGGTACGGACAGGTTGATGGAGTGAGGCTTGAGGTCTTCACAGATGCAGATTGAGCAGGGAGCTCCACAGACAGGAAGAGTACTTCATGTGGCATCTTCAACATTGGGTCAGCAGTTGTTTCCTAGTACAGCAAGAAGCAAATATCAGTTGCACTCAGTTCAACAGAGGTCGAGTACATGGTTGCTAGTCAAGCAGCTTGCAAGGCTATTTGGATGAGGAAGTTGCTTGTGGGACTTTTCAGACAGAGGATGGAGCCTACCATGATACATTGTGATAATCAGAGTTGCATTAAGCTCTCTGAGAACCCAGTGTTTCATGATCGCTCAAAGCATATCGAGATCCGGTATCATCATATTAGAGATTGTGTGCAGAAGCAAATAGTGAAGCTATCATACATTCCAACAGGGGAGCAGGGGAGCAGACATCTTGACCAAGGCATTGGCAAGAAACAATTTTGTTCATCCTAGAGATAAGTTGGGAGTTGTACAAAATTCCTTCCTCGCTAAGAGGGAGTGCTGAAAAATAGCGAAGGAATGGATTCCTGGATTTGTGCCTTAATACAAGGAATCGAATTTGTGTTCTCCTTAGTCATGTACAAGTTCCAGTGATGTGGACAAGTTCAACAAGCAGTTTGACTAGTGCAAGTTTCTATTCTCTATTGGAGTAGGGTTATTTGTCAGAGATTTGTAGCTTATTCTTCTTCAATAATATTCTCAAGCAAGCGAGAGTTTTCCCAGTTGGCTTCCCTAGAAAAATATTGTGTTTTGCTACTGTGTGACTGTGATTTATTTCTGTTCCTATTCCGCTGCAAAATAAGTACAGAAATTATGTGTATATATGAAAAGAAATTAGTTTCAGATTGTTCATATTAGCAGTTGCAGAATTTCGTGGATTTTTTAAAATGCCAAAGTGAGAAAAGATGTTATCACGCCAAAGAGATATTAGTACTAGAATAAGAGAAGATGTTAGAACTTAGTACATCAAAGAGATGCTAGTTCTATAGTGAGTGATTGTTATTATATCAAAGTGATACTGGTGCTAAAGTAAGATGCTATCGCATCAACTTGGCGTTCACTGGTGATGTTAACTAATATTTAAGCCAAAAATACCCATAGATACCCTTCAGACCTAGCACCTAAGCTGAAAAAAGTCCCGTTTTTACAGTGCAGCGCCTCAGGGCAGGTTTGATGACCAGTAACTAAGTAATGATACCAAGGCTCCCCTACATTTCGATTTCTCGTCTTTTATAACCGTCCAACTGAAATATTCTCATCATTATTTTTTATTTGGTTGGGGTTGAAGTGACCTTCATCCATAAGCTGTATGAAATCACTGGAAAATTTGAAACTAAAATCAGGCACACTGGGATATGGGTCATTTACCAAAATGTCATACCCAGCATCACGGCCAAATGAAAGAATAAGCAGTTGTCTATAACGCGACTTTTTGAAAGCCTTTTCGGCGGGCTTTTCCGGTCGAAATCCGGCAGGAATTTATTGGAATCGCAAGTTTGATAGCTAGTTTCTGCACAATAAAAGCGTCCCAGGGATTTTCCAGGGTGCTGAATCCAAATATGCAGTTAAAAAACCATTTTAACTGCAACAAATCAAGATTTAACCTCAATTTCTTCCGCCGGATTCCGTCACCAGAATCTCCAAAAAGTCGCATTATAGACAACTCCAAAGAATAATAATAATAAGAGTTACATCTTCCCACCAAAATATAAAACCTTCATGTAGGCATTCATTTAGTTCAAGAAAATTCTATATAGTATATTGCAAGCCTGCGTAACCTGTAATTAATGCAACAATTTTACCTCCAATATGGCCGAGGAATATCGAATTTGTCGAATTTAATGACTCCCTCGACGGGCACTCCATCGTCTTCAACTGGTACAGTCTGTAAAGGCTTCTCCTCTTTGGCAACAGGGCGCCTCTGAGCGGATACTTCACCATCCACCACTGCCCTGACTATTCCGTTAATTCTGGTGGAATTTTGCCTGCTAATAGATACAGAACCTGTTCTAAATTTTGTAGTGGGTAACCTCTGCTGATGGGAAGAATGCAGCGAGGGGTAGGAGTGGCGTGGCAAGGCTGCAAAGCACGCATTGGCTGACATCTTCCCCCTACTTCGTCCTTGTAGCTAATGACATTAAAAAATAAAAACAGAACCCCTGCGATCCAACATGTACAAATATATATCTAAAATATTTTGGGTTTTTTCCAAGAATTAAGCTCGTCCACAAATGCTGCAGAAACTTCGAAAAGTCGTGGTTTTACGTGCTGTACGCGTCTAATCAAAGTTTTCGCTTAGAAAGTATCCTTAAGGGAAATAAAGGTCATATGCGTGTCTTTTGGGTCACTTAGCTATTAAGTACTACTTTTGGGTGTGAGGGAGCAGCGAGTAGTAAAGCATGCATTCGCTTACATCAAAAACAAATTAATCCTATTTTTATATCTGCCTTTATATTGTAATTAAATCAATTAGTTGGTTTAAAAAATAGATATATTAAATTGAATATTTAATAATTATAAAAATAATTTTTTTAATTTTTTTCAAATTTATTACATTTTTTTTCTTCAGTTAAGTGAATTGATATGATTTTTTTTTTATGAGAAAAAAAATTTTGGCGTAAATCACATGAAATTTCATTTGTCGACGCGTTTCGAACCAACCAGTGTGATTTATCCTGAGGACAAGTTGATTCGAAATGCGTCAACAAATGAAATATCATGTGATTTACACCGAAAAACTTTTTCTCATAAACTTGATATGGATCACAGCAACCCCAATTCAATGATTATTTTTATTTAGGTTGAAAACTCTTTGTTAGAAATAAAAATATATTAAAAATTAATATTTTACATTAATTATTTAGGGTTTATTGTCTAGATAATAGGTTAAGATCCGTGTAATTATTCATCTTCTGAATGATTTATCTTATTTTTAGTCTCTGCCCAAAGCGCGAGCATGGACTCTTGTAATCGAAATGCTTTGGAAAATGTGCAGACATTAAAAAAACTGAGGTTTAAATTTAAATTAGCCAAACTTTTGTTGTACATGTGTTTCTCGCTTTTTCCTCGCCTTCTTCTCAGCCTATTAAACACTGTGATTGTTTTATGTTAACCAATCAAATGTTTTGAGTTCTTATTTGGCCTCTTCCCGAGGTCGACGACCACGAAACTTTGGCTTAAAATGAGATTTATTGATTTTTTTTTTTTATTTATGGCATAATGGAGTAATGCTGGGTTGAAATTAAATGTTATGAGACCATCTGCATGCAGGTTGCCTTGAAATGTGTGTCTTTCATATTAGTACTCAAGACATCAAAGGCCATAAACCTAAAGTTTTAATACAAACACTTTTTGTCCACCCTCTAAGAGATTGACAACACATTCTGGCAGCCAATGAATAAGTTTGTGTTCTTATTTGGCCTCCTTTCAAGGCGAGAGGCCCATATTAGATCAAAATATTTGGTTAAAATACCAAAGAAAAATATTGTCAAGCAACTAGATTACACGTTCATAACATATGGAATGTCTCCTAGATTACACGTTCATAGCATGATTATACGAGGCTTTATCTTCCAAATTACACGTTTATAGCATGATTACATGGGCATGCCCCCGTTCATAGCATGATTACACGCGGCTTCTCAATTGCCTGGAAACATGTTCTCTTTATCTTTCCATGTTCTAGTTTCTTTTCTACGCTATGTGTAGAGACATAATTTTTCAGCTCCTTTAATTCTGATGCAAGAGCATCTAGACCTAGCCAGCAATGTGATGAAGTGGTCACATGTTGTGGCTAATACAAGTTTGGAGGAAGACTTGGTTGTTAAATTATTATTAATTTCAGTTACGTAAGTAGTTAATTTGTTGCCTAATTCTGAACAGAATTGAGAATAAAATGGCAAGTGATCCTCCCTGCGTGGAGATCAAGCCAAGTAGTCTAGTTTGTTTAGATTAGGATAGGATTTGGTTTCTAAATGTATAGTCTATTCCTTCATTTGTGGAAGGAAACTATTAGGTATGACATATATGCAATTTCCTTTGTTTACTAAAGGGAGATGCAAGAGGAGAGACAGAGAGGGAGAGGATTGAAAATGAAAAGGCCAGTAACTAGCCTATGGGCAGCATAGGACGAAAAGGCCAGTAACTAGAGAAATCAAGCTAGAGAAGGGTGAGAGCCTCAAATATAGTTTTGTATTTATATTTGTGCACAGAGAATTGATTTTGAGAGTAGAACTATGTAAAGGATTGCATTGCTTTTGTGACAGAGGTGTTTAAAGTGTAATTTGGGCAAGGTTGAAGGCTCTGTTAGTTATTTACTGCGAATAAAACCAATGTTGCATGCATAATTGTATAACCAACCGTGGAGACCTTAAATGCTTGTTTTTATATATATTAGGATAATATTGATGCCGGCCTATGGTTTTTCGTGCTTTTTAATGGAGACTGGGTGTTAAAGGATTGTTGGGCGAGAGCATTCCATCGTTCTGGCTTCACAGGTAAGAAACCTAAAATACATTAAGTACTACGAAAACCACAATCAAATTGAAGCATCTGGACTTCAAATCGTTATAGACGGGAGTTTTAGTGTTATCGGGTCTGTAGGAACCCCAAATCGCATTGCCCCGTGTATTGCCTTGTCGCATCACCGAAATCCATTTACAAGGAAAATCACGCTAACACTTAGCGGATTCAAGGAAGCATATGTGAAAATATATGCATAAGGGTTTTGGAACTTATCGGGTCTGGATGCATAATCGCATCGCACCATCGGAGTGGTGTATGTCAAAGGCCTAGACCCGACCTTCTGCGATTGCCGATTGCAACATATCGCATCGGGGCTTGGAAGTGGCGACAGTGTGTCGTAAACCGGGCATATCGCAATCGCGATAGCGATAAACTTTATTGGATCGGACCTCCACAAGGAATAGCGCCGATAGTTATGGGCCGTTGGAACCCCGACCACCGATATTGCAATCTAATCTGAGCCGTCTGATCGGCCAAATCTAGATTTGCGGCAATAACACGCATAACTGTGTAAAAAGGCAGAAAGGCTTTGTTTTGGCCTTTTGAAGAGTATTTGGTCCCAAAAGGGAAAAGGCATGGTTTAAGCTTTTTCGAAGGCTTTTCACTTCCGATATGAAAAGGCATAGTTGTAAAGGAACAGGGGTGTTTGGCGGGGTGATTGGATGGATCATTTTTTATCCATTTGGAGGTTTTAAGGCTAGATACCTATAAAACGCTTCTGATGCATATATGTGGCATAGAACTTTAAAGGGTCGTTAATAAGGGAAAGTTAAGTCCCGATAAGTTATATTGATTGTGCAGCGTTAGGGTTGCATCGTTTTTGGTATCAGAGCAGGAAAAGGAAGAAATTTCTTGCGAAGAGATGTTTTCTTATGAAGATTTAAGACTATAGAGGTATGGAAAAAGCAGCATGTTGAATGAATGAAGTTTGGCACCAAATTATAGCAGTGAAACTGTAGAGAACTTTTGAGAAGTTCTTAGAGATTGTAGCAGAACTTGCAGATGCAAGAGACAAAGGAAATCCATTCAAAACACAGGTGACAGCATAAGAAAGTGTGAAGACTGCAGCACAATAGAACAAGAGAGGTTGTGAGAAGAGAACCATATGTGTTCTTAAAAGCATAGCAAGGAAAGCACCCTGAAGTGGCAGTGAACCTGAAGAATCCAACAAGAGATTGGAAAGAGAGGATAGTTGAAGTGTTCTCAAGAGGGATTGAGAGATTGCATAAGCCTAGAAGGAGCAAAGGTGTTGCTCAAGAGGGGGTTCTAGATAGAGGACCATGCTTACCAAAAGACTGAGTGAGGAGAGCTTAGTGAGGTAAGATTGCAGTAAGGAGGACTTGTTGTTGCAGAGGCTTGTTGCAGAGGAGTGAGGAGCTCATGGAAAGAGAGGAGAAGAAGATGACTACAGATAGTCGTAGCAGAGGTTCAGAAAGAAGCCACAATAGAAGGAAAGATGCCAAAGCAAATGGCATGAGGATGAGTCAAGAAGAGTTTGACAGAGAGAAAGTTGAGATAGATTTCCAAATTGGAATATTGATGGAGATGTTGCAGAGAAGTGTTGAAGACCAGAAGCATTGTTGGACCATGAGGAGGAGAGTAAAGTCGCAGAGGCTACAAGAGAAGAGAAATCAGCAAGTGAATTTAGAGATAGCAAAAGAGTTGAGGAAGATTAAGCAGATATTCAGTGCTCAAGAGGAATCAGAGGAACTCAAAGAAGCAGAAGCAGAAATGGAAGTTTCCATTTGTAGACCAAAACAAGGTGAAATGTTGGGTGAATAGGATAATGAGAGATCAACTAAAGATCTCATGGACTATTGGCATAGTTCATAACAACTCGAAGATATGTTGACAAGGGAAGCAAATGAGGCAATGAAGCCTTGTGATTTTAATTCTCATAGTTTGTCTATGTTTGCAGGATATGCAGAGGATGATGGACAGTCTGGTGAAACTGTCACAAATAGGAATGAAGCTCCTAAGGTGAAGTATGATGGGGAATCCCTTTTAGAGGAAGAAGGTGTTGATCTATTGCAACAGAAGGAGTTCATAGATGAAATTCTGTTTGGTGTGAAACAGTGAGATGAGGTTGATATAGACCAGAAGTCTAATGACAATGCCATAGTGGTACTACAAGAAGGTAAACCAATGAATTTGTTTAATGGAATTGATGAAAGATGCTTGAAATATGATAGTGTAGAAAACAGGACAACTCAGGAGGATTGCTAGGAAAAGAATGAAGTTGAGAATGGAAATTGTGATGAGCTACTGGAGAGATTTCATAAGGAAATAGAATTCTTGGAGAGATTGCTCAAGGAACCTGAAGGAGAAATGAAGCTTGCAAAACCTGATGGAGAAAAAGGTGTGGAAGACAGCATTAATAAATATGATGCTGAAATCAAGGAAATTGAGCAGAGATTATTTGAAGGTGAGATGAAAGATCAAGAGCAACAAGGAAGTTATGTCCTCAGAGACATGAAGGAGACAGAAGTATTAATTCAGCAAGATGAAGATGGAAAGAACCAGCAACTTGAAAGGGATGATCAGCTACATGAAAGTGAATTTGAGGAAGGCATTAGATTGCATAAGTATAGCAACTGGCAGCAAAATGAAGAACCAGAGATTAGTCTTGCAATACAAAGAAAAACAAGTGAAGACCGAAGATACATATGGAAAATGAAGAAAAGAGTCAAGTGGAAGCTATTGCAACAGAGGTGGAATGGCAAGCTGATAAACGAGTTCAAAGAACTTGAACAAATTCATATTGATTTGTTAAAGGAGGAAGGACTCAGAGAAATAGAGTCACAGCAAGAAGAATATGCTAAAATCCAAAAGATTTATGATGGAGGATTGGTGCTTGAAGTATCAAAAGAAAATCAAGGGTATTGTATCTTGAAAATTGAAAGTTGTTGTGTGTTTGCAGGTCATATAAACTTGAGGAAAGACAAGCAATTATTGGAAACTGTTATATTAACAAGTGGAGAGATGAATACTCATAGTCATATGCAGAATAAGGAGGGAAGTTACAACCAAGTGTAGGAATATGTCCAGTCAGATGACATCCAAAGGATAAGTCAAAAGGAGGATGGAAAAAGAATTATTGAAATCAAAGGATACATTGAGGGGGAAGAGTAGCTGTTAAACACAGCTGTAGTAAACTATGTAGATATTAAACAGTCATTGAAGATCATTGAGCTTGAAGGAAGCCAGAGTAAAGAAGGATTAAAGACAGATATTGCAGACAATGCAGTTAGTGAAGATTGCGTAGAACTTTTGAGATAACTTCCAGATGAGATGGCAGATTTGTGGCATAAGTCAAGTCCTTTGAAGAGGAAGCAAGGTAAAGTATCTGTGTTTAATGAATTGCTTGAATCTGATGAAGATTTATATGCAGGAAAAAGGAAATGTGAAGTCAATTTGAACCAAGAAGTTAATTCTGAAGAACAGATCAAATTAATGAAGGGCGAGATCAGAACGTCTCAGAAAAATGAAATGGTGTTGAATCTACAGTATGGGGGTGTTGAACTAGAAATGAGGTCAATAGATGATAGTAACAGAATTACTATTATACTACAGGGATTTATTGATGGAGAAAAGGCTGAAGATGACATTTCAGATGTAGACGAATATGATGCCATAATCCTTAAGAGTGCATAAATGAAGTTACTGGAAGAAGAAATATTCCAAGTAGCTAAACAAGTAAGAAAAATTCTGAGATTTCAAGAAATTTGTGGAGTTACAGGTATGTTGGAATTTGAAGTAAGGAATGATGAAGTCATGAATGAGAAACCAGAAGAAGGACCTGGAATTATTGCAGAGAATAAATGGAGAAGGCATTTGTACATTTCAGAAATGTATATGGAAGGTTATGGACACAGAGATTATGATGTTCTTATTCAAGAACACAATTAGATGCAGGAGAATAGTATTCAACATATGAGAATTGAAGTGGACAAAAAATTGGATGAGTTGTGGAAACTCATACAACAACATTCCAATAAAACAAATACAGGACAAAAGAAGAAAGGAAGATTGGCTAGAAGGAATGGTACAGGTGAAGGGAATGGAAAACTGCGAATTAGAGTGAGCAAAATAGTAGCAAAATATGTGAAAAGGATAGCAACAAACAGTGAGAGCATAGCAAATGGGGCATTACAACATAAAGGATGGAGACTTGAGGGACAAACAACAACAACAGTAATCAAGGACAGACTACCAAACCAAGTATGGGATCCAGGAGGACACAGATCAGAAGTGCATGATTAGGAGATCATGATTAATTTAAACTTTGAGAGTCTGATGCAGGAGCATCTAGACCTAGCCAACAATGTGATGAAGTGGTCACATGTTGTGGCTAATACAAGTTTGGAGGAAGACTTGGTTGTTAAATTATTATTAATTTCAATTATGTAAGTGGTTAATTTGTTGCCTAATTCTAAACAGAATTGGGAATTAAATGGCAAGTGATCCTCCCCGCGTGGAGATCAAGCCAAGTAGTCTAGTTTGTTTAGATTAGGATAGGATTTGGTTTCTATATGTATAGTATATTCCTTCATTTGTGGAAGGAAATTGTTAGGTATGACATATATGAAATTTCCTTTATTTTCTAAAGGGAGACACGAGAGGAGAGACAGAGAGGGAGAGGATTGAAGACGAATTGTAGCCTACGGGCACCATAGGAGGAAAAGCCCAGTAACTAGAGAAATCAGGCCAGAGAAGGGTGAGAGCCTCAAATATAGTTTTGTATTTATATTTTTGCATAGAGAATTGATTTTGAGAGTAGAACTATGTAAAGGATTGCATTGCTTTTGTGACAGAGGTGTTTAAAGTGTAATCTGGGCAAGGCCGAAGGCTCTATTAGTTGTTTACTGCGAATAAAACCATTGTTGCATGCATAATTGTATAACCAGCCGTGGAGACCTTAAATGCTTGTTTTTATATATATTAGGATAATATTGATGTCGGCCTGTGGTTTTTCATGCTTTTTAATGGAGACCGGGTGTTAAAGGATCGTTGGGCGAGAGCATTCCATTGTTCTGGCTTCGCAGGCAAGAAACCCAAAATACACTAAGTATTGCGAAAACCATAGTCAAATTGAAGCATCCGAACTTCAAATTGTTATAGATGGGAGTTTTAGTGTTATTGGGTTTGTAGGAACCCCAAATCGCATTGCCCTGTGTATTGCCTTGTTGCATCATCGAAAGCCATTTACAAGGATAATCACGCTAACACTTAGCGATTCAAGGAAGCGGATGTGAAAATCTATGCATAGGGGTTTTGGAACCTATCGGGTCTGGATGCATAATCGCATAGCACCATCGGAGCGGTGTATGTCAAAGGCCTAGACCCGACCTTCTGTGATTGCCCATTGCGACAGATCGCATCGGGGCTTGGAAGTGGTGACAGTGTATCGTAAACCGGGCATATTGCAATCGCGATAACGATAAACTTTATCGCATCGGACCTCCGCAAGGAATAGTGCCGATAGTTATGGGCCATTAGTACCCTGACTGTCGATATTGTGATCTAATTTGAGCCGTCCGATTGGCCAAATCTAGATCTACAGCGATAACACGCATAACTGTGTAAAAAGGCAGAAAGGCTTTGTTTCGGCCTTTTGAAGAGTATTTGGTCCCTAAAGGGAAAAGGCATGGTTTAAGATTTTTCGAAGGCTTTTCACTTCCGATATGAAAAGGCATAATTGTAAAGGAACATGGGTGTTCAGCAGGGTGATTGGATGGATCATTTTTTATCCATTTGGAGGTTTTAAGGCTGGATGCCTGTAAAACACTTCCGATGCATATATGCGGCATAGAACTTTAAAGGGTTGTTAATAAGGGAAAGTTAAGTCCCGATAAGTTATATTGATTGTGCAGCCTTAGGGTTGCATCAAATTCCTCCTTCCATATTCCTCATTTATTCTAATTCCTCCAACACAATTTTGGAGTAGATTTTTATTTTAATTCCTCAGTCAGTCTGCATCCTCAGCTCTATCTAAAGCCTCCTCAGCTCAGTCTGCATACTCCTCATTGTTGTCTGCATATACTGAAGCCTCCTCAGCTTTGTTTGCATACTCCTCATCGTTGTCTGCATATACTGGTAAATTTACTATATTAATTTTTTTTTAATACCTTAGAATCTTACTATTATTTTTTTGTAATTTTTTGTACTTTTACAGTCTAAACTTTTTGTACTTTACAGTATAAATTTCATGATATCATACCTCAATCAGAAATCTAAAACACAAAAGGCAGTAAGGAATAGAACCGAATCACTACTTTGAAGCAAAGATTTATATTAAAACTAAACTAAAAAAAATTGCTGCAAAAATACCTAAGAGTAATGCCCCATCTTCCCCGCATCCCTGAGATGGCGTAAGCTCTGGAAAACATATTTTTTTAGGTACATCCAAACCTTAGCGGAGACCATAACATCTTTCCGCTTTCACTGACCTCATTCACCTATAGTAATTGATTAAATCTTATATGTTTCCACCTATGGAAACATTTTGAGGTCAGTTGTACTTGCTGAGAAGTAACAAAAGGCCTGCGTGCCAAGAGTGGCATTCTATAACTCTTTGAAGCCTTTCCCACCATAATATAACAAAAATAAAAGTGCTTTCCCACCATAATATAACAAAAATAAAAGTGCTTCCAATACTAAAAGGGGAAATTTTCTTACAAGGGGAAGAAATCAATCCTCCGCAGCTCTTCTGGGGACCGAAAATCCACCATAGATGCTTGTATCAGAAACAGCCCCAAAAAATCCACCATGGATGTTTGTATCAGAAACAGCCCCAAAAAATCCACCATGGATGTTTGTACCAGAAACAGCCCCAAAAAATCCACCATGGATGCTTGTATCAAAAACAGCCCCAAAAAATCTACCATGGATGCTTGTATCAGAAACAATCAAAGGCTTAAAGAACATATGAGGAATGCTAGTACTGGATGTATGTACACCCTAAACCTTGTGCTAGAGGTTTTTAAATGCTTGTACCCATGGAGAACTATCTCGTGGATTTATGCCAAGTGCAATAAACTACTCCCATATTTAACAGACCATTATCTCGTGGACTTATGTTCAACGCAATAACGTATTCCCGTACTTCACCGATCTTGGCAATGGCCCTTGCGTCACACATTTTGGATTGGTAAATAAGTTTTAGTATCTCATTTTTCGAATATATAAATATTCTGAAAATGAGATACAAAAACTTAGTTACCAATTACTTTTTGTATAAAAGGCAGGTACTAAGAAGCAACGTTGCATATTACATTTGTTATTTTTTTGCTTTTTTAAATTGAGATCACCAACACACTCTGATCTTTTAATCATTTTGTCAATTATATGCAAACATCTAAAAAAGTCATGGTTTTTATGTGTTGTACATGTCTAAGCAAAGTTTAAGTAGAATGTATCTCTATAAGGAAATTATGGTCATTTTAGCTCACATGGTTAAGAACTACTTTTGGGCGACAAAGGGAGGGATTCATTTTTTATCTTGAGATGAACATCTTTTATTTAAGGAATTAGAGTATTTATGAATAATGAAGTTGAAACTTATCCATTGCTTCAAGTTTTAACAGTGTTATTATACTTTAGAGTCATCAATAATACTTGGGTTTATCACACATTTTCAGGAGATAATTATCTAGTCTTTATTATTTTTCGAATAAGCAAAGTCGCTTAATTGTTGTTAAGGTTTCATACTATATTATGTTAAAAGAACACAATGAGCTAGTTGATGGATTAGCAAATGAAGATATCCATTTAACACATAGAATTTTATAATACTAAAAAATAGGGGGTCTAACTTCATCCACAATCTATAATGTTTATCATTCAATAGACCTTGGAGACATGTAGCATTGTAATTAAAAACCATGTGGATTGGCATGTGAAGGGATTACATACAAGGAGGTGGAAACAATTTTCAAGGACACAAGCTTTGGGTTGTGAAGTGTGGAATTTATCACCCATCTTGAGTTATGTCCCTTTTTGCATGCAAGGTAGGATATTAGTAGAAATAGGTTGGAAGGATGGACAATAAATGAGAGTTAGTTTAAGTGCATTCTTCTAGAATCTTAGTTTGAATTGGTTTCTTAGTATGTTCATTGCAGCGAATGTGCTTGTGTAACAAACCTGGTTAAAAATCCATGTAAAAATATATAATGCCACGGTGATGGGACATGTATTCCAAGTTGAATGGTGGGGAAGACATCCTAGCGAGTGTTCATTGGTTTATTAATGGCTAAGGAAATTGGCAAATGCAATGGCTAAGGCTTTGGAAAGGCAAAATGCCATTTTTTGCACATTTATTTATGAAAATAATGGAAATTAGGAGAAAAGGAAGGTGAAAGGTAACAGGTTGCATGTGAGGAGGAAATTGAAGGAAAATAATGGAAAACAAATAAAATAGAGACCTCATTAATAAAAAGGCTTTTGAGGATCAGTGGGTAGGTTTGATTAGTGTAAGCTTGGTAAGTTCAGTTTTGGAGCTCTCTCTCTCATACTCTTGGACACTTAGAGTTTTCTTGGAACACTCTTGGAGGGTGTGGCATACTTGGAGTTTTGGAGAATGAAGACAAAGGAAGAGCAGGAAAGCGCAAGAGGACATTGGGATCAGTAGCTACAACGGGTTTTTCTTGCAGATATCGAGTTGCATGTATGTTTTCCTCAGTAGTTTTGGCATGCATGGCACATGAAAGTGGTCTCTTGGTCCTGATCTTTCATTGGCATGGAGGATTTCCTTGATGGACAGTGGATTAGCCTAGCCTTGCCATTTCCTAGATAGTCATGTTTTTTTTTTTTTTTACGAAAACGAGTATGGGATATTTATATTCCTGTTGGACTGAAAGCCAGTAAACTGATTACATTGAGGTCACCTGTATTCTGATGCGGGTCACTTTTGTGAGTAAGCCTGCATCTTATTCTTACAAAGTTCTTCCTTGATCTAGGGTGTATGATTTTTATTGTTTTCCCCCACTTGGAGATACAGACGAATTTCTTTAAAATAAGGCAATAAAACATTGGAGCCTGCAGGTTAGGGAATGGGATCCCATGAATCTTCTTTGTCTTTCTGCTTGATTCCTGCTGAGAGGAGAGTGGCCTTATTGGCCTCTTTGTCCGCCTCTTTATTGAGGGCTCTTAGCACATGAAAATAGTCTAAACTCTGGAAGCATTTTCCAATTCCCTTGATTCTGGTTATCAGTCTAGAAAGTTTAAGATCCTTCACTTTAGTGCTGGTTTTCAATGCATCTATTATAACTTGGGAGTCTCCGATTACATTGGCTGTCTCAATACTTGTGTCTTGGAGGATCTTGAGGCCTTGGTATAGAGCTAGAGCCTCAGCTTGCACGCTGGTTGTATGACCAAGCCCCCATGCGAAGGAGTGAATTATTTCCCCTTTTGGGTTTACTATGACTCCTCCTGCACCAGCTTTGCCCGGGTTTCCCTTTGCTGCCCCGTCAAAGAAGAGGGTATGTCTTGAAATCGCTTTGAGCCATTCTTTAAATTCATCTTCTGATTTCCTTATATGCCAGTTTTTGTGAGGTGGGGCAGCTCTGTTCGCTGGATGAAATTGTAAGCCAATGTTTGAACCCCAGGAGATATCTTGAAGACTGAGATTTGAATCATCTTTAATGTCAGCAAGGCATTCCTTAATTTGGCTTTTAACTTTGCTCTCTATAACCTTGTTGTTCTGGTTTGTGCCCCTGAATAATCTTCTATTTCGTTCTAGCCAAATTTGCCAGCAAATTATCTTTGGTAGAATGCCCCAGGCTGTTTTAATTACCTGGTTTCTTGGCGGCTGACCTGGATATCTGGCTGTCCATTTTGAGAACATCTCCACAATGGTGTTTGGCATTAAGAAGGTGCAGCTCAGGTTCTGCACGAAGGAGCTCCAGATTTGCTTGGCAAATTTACATTCCAGCATTATATGCACTGCTGTCTCAGAATTTTCCTTGCATAGGTGGCAAATAGAGGGACCGTAGATCCCTTTTCTTTGCAGTATGTCCTGCGTGAGAATGCGTTCATGGCAGAGCTGCCATGCAAATATATCAGTCTTCGGCCAAGAGGGAGTGCGCCATACTCCATGCCACGGTGCTGGATCGGGCGGCACATGAGGTTTCTCAAGTAATTTTCTGTATCCAATGGCGACTGTGTACCCTTTGTCGTTCGTCCCCCATCCCTTTTTATCCTGCCTGCTCAACTGCGTGGGGGCCAAACCGTGAAGGTGCTCTGTCAGCGCATTCCAATCTATTCGTAGATGATCTGGCACCGTCTCACTTTTCCAGCCCGCCCAGTTCTCGTCTTGCCACCGTGAGATATCCCAGAGTGTGCGCAGCCCGTTGTATTCCATCCACCTGCGCAGTTCCCTGGAGACCAGCCTAAATTCCAGAGGCTCCTTATTCATAATCCGATCTGTCCATATGTTTATCCTTCTGCCGTTTCCGGGGACCCAATAAGAGTGCTCTCTGATTAGGGGGCCTGCTTTAGCGAGAATTTTGTGGAATGTTGAGTTCTGTTTGATGAGAGGAGAGTTTTGAGCGTGAGATTCATTTTCTAGACATCTTAGACGAGATCCCCTGAAGTACTTCTTCCATAAGGCGATCTGTGCCCAACCTGGTTTGGGTGCAATGATCCTCCAAATGATCTTTGTAGCCATGGCCACGTTCTGGTGATCAATGCTTTTGAAATTCAGGCCACCTTCCCACAGTGGCTTGGCTATTGTTTCCCAGCTGATGAGGGGGATTTTCCTTTCATTTTGCTTTCCGCCCTTCCAGAAAAATTTGCGCATGAGCTCCTCCATCTTGTTCAAAATGGTTAGAGGGGCAATGAGACCTGCAAAATGGAATATGGGTAGACTGGAGAGCACAGATTTCACTAGAACAGTCTTGCCAGCTGCGTTGAGCCAGCGGAAGCCCCAGGATTGAATTTTAGTTTTGAAATTTTCAAGCTGTGGATGCCAGTCTTTGACAGTGAGCCTTTTATGGCTGACCGGAAGGCCCAGATATTTAAAAGAGGTCCAGGAGGATGAGGCAGCAAAGTCAAGACACCTAGATATAGCAGAGAGAACCCTTGGCGGGGTATTCCAGCTATAAATGTGACATTTATTCTTATTGAGGGCACTGCCAGAGGCCTTGATGGAGACATCCAGGGCAGCTTTGAACTTGGAGGCGGTGGAAAAGGTGGCGCTGCCTAACAGCAGGGTATCATCAGCAAATAAGGCATGGTTTAAACTTTTGACTCCTCTAGCTATACACAAGCCATTGATTTCTTGATCATGCATTTTTTTATCTAACAGGAAACTGAGGACCGAGGCTTGGATGACAAAGAGCAGGGGGGAGAGAGGGCATCCCTGCCTGAGGCCCCTCGAGGCTTTGAAAAATTCTGTGGCTCTTCCGTTTACTAGGGGGGCAATCCAAGGCTCTGAAATGGCAGCCTGGACCCACTTTATAAATTTTTCCCCAAAACCAAATTTATACATGACTTTCAATAGGAATCTATGATTGACTCGATCAAAGGCATTTGCTAGGTCGAGTTTGATCACCATACCTTGTTCCTTTCGGTGGAGACTTGAATGTATTGCCTCTTGAACGAGTGTGTAGTTGTCCACGATTTGCCTTCCCTGAATGAAGCCTCCTTGGTTTTCCGGGATTATTTTTGGCAGGATGGGCTTCAGCCTGTTTGCAATGACCTTGGTAATTAATTTGTACCCAATGTTGCAAAGCGAGATCGGACGAAATCTGCTGAAATTGTTGGCTCCTTTTTCCTTTGGTATGAGTGCTAGGAAAGCGGAATTTGTGCTGCCTCCTATTTTCTGAGAATTTTGAGACTTTTGAACCATTTTAAGAAGGTCCTTTTCCACAATTGGCCAGCAGACTTGGAGAAATCTGGCTGAGAAGCCATCTGGCCCCGGGGCCTTGTCCGGCTCCATGTCAAAGAGGGCTTTTTTAACTTCCTCTTTTGTGATTTTGGCCTCTAGAACCCTGTTCATACGAGGAGAGATTGCTTGCGGGATAATGCCTAGCAGCTCTTGGTGCTGGAGCGGCTCCTGATCTTCTGTAAAAAGCTTTTGGAAATGTAAATAGGCAGCCCTTTTGATGTCTGGAAATTCCTTGTGCGTATCATTATCTTCCTTGATCTCAGAAATAGTGTTGAAGCATTTCCTAGCTTGGGCTTGCTTATGGAAAAAGCTCGTATTCCTATCTCCTGCTTTTAGCCAGAGGTTCCGCGATTTTAGTCTCCAATATTCTTCTTCGGCCAAGCAGGCTTTATGGTAGCGCTGCTGAAGATTAATTTCCTGGTCCATCATCTCCTTTGTAATTATGGCGCTCTCCATGCAAGTTTGATGAGAGGCAAGGGAGGATTTGATGACTTTCCTTTTTGATGCTGGATTTGAAAGGGTTTTTGCCCAGCGTTTCAAGACTCCTTTTACCCTTTTGAGTTTTTCCTCCCAAATGAAGGAAGGTGAGCCTTTAACTGGTTGGCTCCAGCAGTCTTTGATTGTTTGCATGAAGAGGGGCTCCATTACCCAGAGGGGGATGAATCGGAAGGGGATGGGTCCCAGATCTGAGTGGGCAAACAGCTCTAGCTTTACCGGCCTATGATCAAAGATGCTGCAAGGAAGAATATGCATTCTAGGTTCTAGACCAAGTAGCAGAAAGGAGCTTTGGATGAAAAATCTATCAAGTCTGGCAGCTATATGTCCAGGACCTACTCTTTTGTTAGACCAAGAGTACTTACCTGATGAGGGTTTGATGTCTAGCAAGTCCCAATCTTGCAGAAGATCCTCCGCCCATTCTCTTGCCGGATCTCGAACTATGCTTCCTCCCCTTTTCTCAGATGAGTGGAGAGTGAGATTGAGGTCTCCAGCAATGATTACATTTTCCATACTTATCAGATCTGCCTGGTGTTTTATAGTTTCCCAGCATTCCTTTTTCTCCCTTATGTTGACTGGAGAATATACATTGAAGAGAGTAATGATTTCCTTTGTGTCGAGATTCTGCATTTTTTGCATCAACCAGTGAGTGTTGCTTGCTTCATAGCTGAGTGCATATTTGTTGGGGTTCCATAGAATTCTGATCCCTCCTGAAGCACCCCTGGCTGAGATTGCTCTTGCTTCGCTTCTGGGCCATAAATTTTTGCTAATTTGCAGGAAGAGTTTGTCTTCCAGTTTGGTCTCCTGGATGAGAAGTATGTCTGGGGCTTCTGTTCTTGCTAGATTTCTTATGGCTTCTTCCTTGACTTTGCTCCCCATGCCTCTACAGTTCCAGGAGATGACCTTCATTATTTATGTTTCTGGTGGGCTCCCTTGGAGCCTTGGGGCTGATTTTTCATCATTTTGGGCTTTGAAGCGAGGAGCTTTTCCAGCGTTGGTTGGCTGCCCTGTAGCTTGTCTTTGTAGGTCTGCTGCTCTCTTTTCTCTTTATCTGTTTTGCGCCCTCTTGCTGATCTTCTTACCGAGGTTTGGGAATCTCCTATTTCGCCTTCTTCTTCTGACTCCTATATTTCTTGATCTTCTTCTTCGTCTTCTGGGTCCGTGTCTTTGGGGTTCTCAGCTTCTTTTGGAGAAGTTGGAGGTGAGATTTTCCTTGAGGATTCTGGCTTTTGGGTCTCTGCCTCTGGAGTGTCTTCTGTCGGTTGGCTTAGGAGGATAAATTTGTTTTCTTGCGTCTTTTTTGTAGGGGATTTCTGGGCATTAGATTTTCCGGTTAGCCCACCCTTCTTCTGTCCCTTGTGATTGGCTCTAGTACATCTTACTTGATTCCATCCTTCTTCGTTTCCTTTCTCTGGCTCTGGGTTGGTCGGGCAGTTTCTAGCGAAGTGCCCATACACATGACATTTCCTGCATTTGAAAGGCAGTTGTTCATAATCCAAGATCTGCACGTGGGACCAGCTGCCTACTTTGATTTTGACTGCTTCTGGTAAGCCTTCCTCTAGATCTACCTCCACGCAGATCCTGGCACAATCGTACTGATCCTTGTTGCTTGCCCGATCAATGAATTTCCCGAGGGAGTTGCCGATGTGTTTCAAGGAGTCCCAGTTCCAACAGTGAACCGACAGATTTGGGAGACGAACCCATACTGGAACAGCCTTGGGGACATCTACTGCTGGGTCGAAATCCGGTGTCCATTTATTCAGGTAGAGACCCTGAGGACCCATGAAATACGGTCCATTTCTAAAGATCAGGTCTTTGTCTTCTCTGGAGGTGAATTCGAAAAGGAAAAACCCTCGCCCTAGAAAGTAAGAGGTAACGCTTTGGCTGATCAGAGGTGCCCAGTTCCTGTTTACCCATTGCTCTGTAGTTTTCGGGGATGGCCACAGTCCTGTGAATTGGCCAATGAGACCCCGCTCCGCCAGTGACAGAGCGACCTGCATGGGAGTCTCCGGGGGCAGAGAGATCTCTGGAATCTCATCTATTTTCTTGACGAATCTGGAGGCTTCATTTCTTTTCTTCGGTGGCAAGCCTGCTAGGAGCTGGTTAAAAGCCTCAGCGGTAGGTCCGGGGGGTGGATCTTGGCCCTGGGGCTCCATCAGACTTGAAGCCGGCCGCCACAGGGGCAGCGCAGCAGAGATCGCCCCCTAGCCAGAGGGACGGTTAACTTTCAAGATCCGATCAGGTCTGAATCAATCTGGCAGGATCCGATCCGATCTGAGGTCGAGGAGCCGACAAAGAATCAAGGAGGATCGCTGGGATAAGGGCCCGCAGGGGGCAGGTCCAGGAGCCGAGGCTCGAAGCGGGAGTCTGGGCACGCTCTCCTCAGCGAAGTCAAGATCCGATCAGAACTGATAACAAGGATCCGATCTGATCTTGGATCAAGGAGCCGAGAGAAGAGGTGGATTGCTGGGATAAGGGCCCGCAGGGGGCAGGTCCAGGAGCCGAGGCTCGTAGCAGGAGCCTGGTCGCGCTCTCAGTCCAAAAATCTGATAGTCATGTTGTTGTGGGTTTATTTCTTTGTTTTTTTGGTTGGTTCTCATGTTTCCATTAGCTTGGGTTGAGTTACTAGTCCTGGAGCCTTGGCTGGACAAATGCTCTGGAGCCCTGTAGCAGCCGTGAGTTGAGTTACTAGTCTTGGAATTCAGTTTGGAACAAACGCTCTGGAGTCTTGGATAGAGACCAATCTGATGATGTTTTTGTGATGTCCGATCTTGAGGTGGAATCACTGTTTTATGGGGTGAGGTGGTTGGCCTCTGGAAGCCCTGAATGGTTTTGGATTGATGTGTTCTATGAGATCCCACATTCATGCTTGGAATATGGCACGGAGATGAATGGTTGAAGAGAGATTTGGCTCAGCCATTATACAATTGGGTGGAACATGGAAGTCCCATCCTGGGTTTGGATTTTGCATCATAAATATGAGGTTATTTCTCCTTATTATCTCATGAGGATTAGACTGGTTTATATGTGGATTACATGGTTTTTGTTTCCTTGGTATTTATGTTGTTATTACACTGGTTATAAATATGTATTATGACAGTGGCTATGTATGTCTCTCATCATGTTTTTACTTGTAAATGAATGAACAATGTATCTATGACCTAATGGATGAAACTGTAGCTAAAGTGATAAGGAAACAATGCCTCGTAGTGAATCTCAGATAAGTATGAGACCCCTATGCTTAGATTTGTCATTTACACCTGTAGATTACATATCCGTGATATGTTTGATGAAATGTCTATCATGGCTAGTAGTGGTCCAATCAAGGTCTTATTAAAGTAATTGCATTTGCACTGTCATTTCCCTGTTATCTTACTATTTTGAGGCTGTCATTCAATTCTGGCTAGTGACCTGGGCGCTGGGCTTGAAAAAGTGGCTCATATCTCGGGGACGTTGGCGCAACACTGAGAAAAATAGTCCCTAGATGTTGTTGTGCCTATAGCATGGGAGTTTCTAGAGCCTTCTGGTCACTGGTAGTCCTATAGCATGGGAGCGTCTAGGCGTCAAATGTTCCAAAATCTCAGTGGGACCCATGGGCTAGTTGGCAGAAAGGCTAGGATGGTTCCTCAGGGTCCTACGCTGATGTTCAAGGTCTGTATGGTGTGTTTCCGTCGGTTCCACTTCCTTAAAGTGACTTAGGAGGTCGAACCATATCATAGTGGCCTCTCATCGCGTGTTTACCTTGGCTGGCCGGTTGCTTGGGTAGATGTGGGAGGAGGGTGTTACAGAGTGGTATCAGAGCATGTTTCACCCCTTAGACTAGATGGGTTGTGTGTTGGTCATGCATTCATGTGGGTTTCATAAATGTGTTCCTTATGCTTATAGTCCATGTGCTTGTTACATTTTCATGGTGTTGATCATGGTTGTAGTGATGTTGCCATGTGAAGGTTGATGGTGTTGTTATGGAATGTGTCGTCGTGAGGGTATCGTTGTAAATGCATTTGTTATGCATCCATTGTCGTGGTTATGGTTATGCTTGTATGGTAGTTTAGACATACATTTTGAAGTCATTTCATGCAATTAGGTCATCATGATGATATTTGTATGTTATGATGTTGATGTGTTGACTAAGATAGAGTAGGAGATGCGGACCATCAAAGTGAAGTTGCAGCATTGGAACTTGAGGCAAGAGCATGTTTTCATACGTGTTGTATGTTGAGCATGTAGGTATGTAGGTTAAGCATTGTTATATGCATTATGGTTATGTGTGTGCCTTTCATTCTATTGATGTTATGGTTATATACATGATAGATGTTATTTGATTTGTGTAGTCATGTGCACAGGCGTCGAATAGTCATGAATGATAGTAACTTGTGGTTGTATGCATTGCAATTGTTGTTTTAGGTTAGATAACTTGATGATTATGTTATATGTTGTTGATAAGTATGTTATAGGTTAACTTGTTGTTGTTATATGCTAGTGACTTGATGATTATGGTTATTACAAAGATCTTGATGTTATATGTATCTTACTAAGTTGGATTGGTATATGCAAATGGTTAGGGTTGTGACATTTAGGTATGAGTTAAGATGTTGTGATATTACGTCATACTAATATAGATTGACTGTGAAGATGTCATTATTATGCATAAGTGATAATTGTTTATGAGTTTATGATGTGAACATGTTAGCTAGTGACTATTATGGATATCATGGCCTTATTTATGTTTGAGTTGATTTGTTGTAAAGTTATATCATGCTAACTAGATTAATTGTGCATACAAGATAGCCTCCCCTGAGATACATTAAGGTATGAGCTTGCTTATGCTGTCTACTTTGTGCTTGAATGTTTAATTATGTCGTTTATTTGGTGTCTATTATGTTGTCTATCTGTTCTTGAATGTTTTATTAATCACATGATATGGGTGTGTTCAAATGATCTCGTTTTAAGATGATTGTACTAACACATATGTGTTGAGACAGTTGATATGTACTTGAGTGTAGTAGGTGACAGTTGTAGCATTATGCCTAAAGATTATGAGTTGACTATGGATTATGACAGGATTGTTAGTCTTGGTAAAGGTTGATTTCAAGTCGATAGATATGATTGTCTTGATATTTGGAACATGTGGTTGACATGTGTAAATAGTTGTAAGAAACATGCTTGGTATTAGCATGACAAGGTAACAATTGATGTGTTTATATAACTAACGGTTGGGTGATGTGATAGTACTTAGTAAGCCTCAATTGCTTCAAGGTAAAAAGGTAAAAGAAATGAATTGGGCAAGAATTACTTTAGCTATGATTGGAATCCCTAATTCCAAATGAATGAGTGCTTTGCATACCAGAAGTCTTTTTAACCTTGATTTTGTTTGACATTATCTGGATATGTGCTAGAATCATGAACTTGTATTTCACAAGTATAATAGCTAGTCTCTAGTTACAGGATCTGTTAAGGGAATTTAAGTCCCTTGAGAGATGGTGTGGATGTGTTTAGTTGCAAGCAACGTGCTTGGCATAACAAGGTAAGGTAACCAATGTATTGTTATGTTTATTTAAGCACTGATAGTTATGTGTTGATGGTAATATGACGTAGGGGATTGCATGGAAAAGAGAGGTTGCCATGAAATCTTGAAGAAGGCTCGGGTTGATCTTTCCTTGGGAACCATGGGGATTGATTCATGGTGTTTATTATTAGTTTTGTGCCTTTGGTATTTTGTGATTTGTTGAGCTTGATTGCGGTTTTGTTTGCATCTTGTGCATGGCCATGCCACTTTGTTTGTGGTGTCGTATTGTTGTTGGTTTTCCATGGTTTTCTTCTTGTTTTCTTCTCAGTCTTGCGTTTATTGTTTTGAGAGTCTTGGGAATTGGTTGGGGAATGAGGAAGTTAATGGAGCTCAGAGAGAGCTTAATGAAATCCAGTAGGCAATGTAAGACTCAGATGAAGTCGGTGCGTGTATAAAGGAAGTTGAAGGTAAGAGTATGACAACCGGTTGGACTGGTTGGCTCCATTGGTGTAAATATACGAAGACGAGACAATCATGGGAAGGGTTATCAAGAAAGGTGAAGTAGATGTGTTATGAAACCAATTCACAAAAAGATAGAAAATATAGATCAACGACTTAGAAATCAACCTCTTCGAGGGGGAAACCTCCTTTACATTATACAAATGAACAATTCTTGGATGATACAAATTTTATATATATATGAGTCTAAGCGGTCCTAATACAATCAGAGCCTACATAACAATAATATTGTAGGGGCACAACAATAACAATAGTGGTATTCTATGGGGTACAATAATAACAACATGGGGACTATATGGGCACTATAATACAATAAGGGGGTTTCGCTAATAACAATAAGGGTTTACACTAGTAGTATAGGGACCTAGCATGCCCCTCTCCTTCAAAAAATGTTGTCCTCAACGCTTGAGTAGTTCTGGATGCTTATGTAGGAATCTTCAGTAGGTCAGTTCTTCCACTTGATGAGATACTCTGAAATTGCTCGATTCCGTAACCGTCGATTCCTTGTTTCTGTGATTGCTTCGGGTTCCAATATGATTTTTCCTTCTTCGTCAAGTTCTGGCAATATTGTTTGAACTGGGACCTTCTACAACTTTTGAATGAGTGCCCACACTTCTTCCTCATTATTCCATTCATCCTTTGCTTCATTTATCCAATCTCGTTCGATAATAGAAATGGCACAAAACAATGCTTCCACATCCTCTTCCTTTCTTGAGAGTGCGTCTACAACAACATTTTGCTTCCCTTTTTTGTAGATGATTTCAAAGTCATAACCCAACATCTTTGTGACCCATTTTTGTTGTTATTCTAAAGATCATATTTGTTCTAAAAAGTATTTAAGACTATCATGATCCATTTTTACCTTGAAGTGTCTTCCCATTACGTAAGGTCTAGCGTTTGGACGAACACTTCCTGGAATCAAATGAATAGCATGATCATGATCACGAATAGGTGGGAGGCCTTTGGGAGTCTCAAATACCTTGGAATGATTGTCCAAGACTTTTTGGAGAACTAGAGAAATAGATGATTTCGATGTGGGAACCTCTAGCAAACATAATTGTGCAATTATGCCTCATTGTTATTTGTTTAGAAGCTTTGTCATTCCATTAGAGCTGATTATCTTTCCAGTTTCTGTGCGATACCCCTTAATTCAACTTCCTTTCCTTTTGAAAAAAATCATGAAAAGTTCTTGAAAATTAAAAGTTATTGTACCCAAGGACTGTAGCCATTGGACTCCTAGTACAACATCAGCGCCACCCATTGGAATGGAAAGCATTGGGCTATTCAATACATATTCTCCCATGGATAGCTTGATATTATGGCACTTTCCAAAGCAATTTATGGTTCCTCCACTTGCAACCGTCACTTGACACTCTAGTGCTGGATATAGGAAGCAGTTCAATTCCTTGGCTATCTTACAATGAATAAAATTATGGGTACTACCCGAATCAATCAACACTATTACCTTTTTCTTCTTGATATCTCCTTCTATCTTGATAGTTTGAGGAGTGGTAATTCTGGCCAATGCATTACAAGATATGGTCGGATTCATTTCTTCTTTCTCTAGGGTTTGTTCCTGGTGTATATCCTCTTCCTTTGACATTTCTTGTTCCTTTTCTGCCTCCTCTGCAAAATCTATGTAAAATAATTTATTCTCAGCACACTTATGACCTTTAGTGTATTTGCTATCACAACTGTAACAAAGCCCTTTTGCTCTTTTTTCTTTCCAATTGTTTTGGTGTCAACCTTGTAGGTTGTGGAAGGCTAGGGGCAACAACACTTCCATCTTTATAGTTGTGAGTGGTAGGCTTCCTTATTGCCAAAATTTTGCTTTCCATTTTTCTCGCCAACGTGAATGCCTTCTCCAATCAATCAGGTTCCGAAAGACGAACCTCATGTTGAATGTTATCCTTTAAATTCCCTGAAGACATCAATCCTTTGCTTCTCTGGAATATCATTTACCTTATATTCAATTTTTGGAAGTCCCCAGTGTGCTCTTCCACTGAACCCTTTTGTTTGAGATTTATCAATTGGCTAAAGAAGGTGTTTCTCTTTGTATCCTCATAATGTGCTATCATTTCGTCCGTAAAAATTGACCAAGTGACAATTTGTTTATGGGAGCAAAGCCATCGATACCATACAAACTGATTGGGTTCCAAATATAAAGTTGCAATGCGTACCTTTTGTGTGTTTTTCACATTATGGAGATCGAAATATTGTTCCATCTGTAGTATCCATGTTACGAGATCCTTGCCATCAAACTTCCTCATATCAATATTTGGAATGTGGTGGGTCTTTATTCCAACGTTAGAGTCTATGAAATCATGATTAACATTTATTTTGTTCTCATCATGAGTTTTCTCTACTACCTTTTCACCATTAGGAAGCCTTTCTTGTAGCAAATTTGTCAAACCTTCCTTCAAACCTTCCACGTCTTTCTTCAAATCTTCAATGTTGTCATTCTTTGAATCATGATTAACATTTATTTTGTTCTCATTCTGAGTTTTCTCTACTACCTTTTCGCCATTAGGAAACCTTTCTTGTAGCAACTTTGTCAAACCTTCCTTCCAACTTTCCATGTCCTTCTTCCAATCTTCAATGTTGTCTTTCATACCATCCATCTTAGCTTCCACACATTCTTTAAACCATCCATATTATCTTCCACATCTTTCTTTAAACCATCCATCTTAACTTTTGTTACTTTTTGTGAGAGTGAAATTTGTTGCACTTGGTCTCGTAATTTTGATATATCATGTTGCATTTCTTCCTCTTCTTCATGAGTCATGCTAGAGCTTTCAGGTTGCTTACTAGTTGTTTCCATTTTATTTCTTCGGGGCATCAATTAATGATAATTATGCTTCAATATGCCCTTTGAATTCCTTCAAACTAATTTTTCAAACCAGACTTATGCAAAATTTGAAAAAACTACACACCTTTTTTCACTTTGTAGGAGCTCGATATTGAATCTAATGTATCTCTGAAATTTCGGATCTCCAAGGTTTGAAATTGTGAACTGTGGTAGCTCTCTGAGTCCTATTTCCAACACCACCAGTCTGATCGAAATTTGATTCTCCAAGAAAGTGTTATGCCCAATCTCCCAAGATGACCTGATTATACACTTTTTCAGTAGAGTGGACTTGTATGAAGTGTCATGTGTCATTGTTTCAACCTTCGGACTTGAAAAAAATGCTCAGAAAACTACAGTCCATCCTATATTTGTAACTTCTTACAAAATTTCAATATGATACTCAAAGAGAAAGTTATGATGATTTTCCCAAGGTCACCTGTTTGGGATGTAATTCGGGAGCCTGCAAAAACCCTAAATGTCTTGAACCATATCTTCAAAAATATAGCGAAACAAGATCTAAAATTCAGACCCGAGCTTAATTAAGATTTCAGCTCAAATGGGTTTTAATTTTCGTGTTTGAACCTTCGTAGAAAAAAACTTATGGCGAAAATTCCACGATGGCCTGTTTGGGATGGAATTTTGGAGCTTGCAAAAACCATAACTTCCTCAAATCATATCTCTGAAAATATAGTGAGACAAGATCTGAAATTCAGACCCAAGGATCATCGAGATTTCAGATCAAATGTGTTTTTTTAGCTTCTGAAACGTCGCATAAAAAAAAGTTATAGCGAAAATTCCACGATGACCTATTTTAGAGCAGTGAAACCCTAGAATCTAAAGCTCTAATACCAAATGCTATGAAACCAACTCACAAAAAGATAGAAAAGATAGATCAATGACTTAGAAATCAACATCTTTAATGGGGAAACCTTCTTTACATTATGCAAATGAATTTTTTTTGGATGATACAAATGAAAAGACCTCCTTTCTATATATAGGAGTTTAAGCGGTCCCAATACAATCAAAGCCTACATAACAATAATATTGTAGGGGTACAACAATAACAATTGTGGGCTTCTATGGGGTACAATAATAACAACATGGGGACTATATGGGTACAATAATACAATAAGGGGGTTGCACTAATAAAAATAAGGGTTTACACTAGTAGTATATGGACCTAACAAAATGGATCTGAGGTGTTAGATGCCTTGGCTATGTTGGGAACTGTTGTTCTCGATGTTGCACATGTGTTGCACGCATAAAGGGAGTTCTCTTAACCTTTACCTTATGATATCTAATAATTACATTGTGATCATGATTATGCTAATGTTTATATGTGTATACATGTATGTATGTATGTTATGTCTGACGGGGTCATCATGGATAATGATTATTTTATGCTAATGTTTATATGTACATATGTATCTATGTATGTCATTGACTAACTAGATCATTATTATTTTATGTTGATGTTTATATGTATGTATGTGTATGCATGCTTATCGTTGTCTGACAGGATCATGATTGTTTATGCTAATGTTTATGTATATGCACGTATGTATCCATGTATCTATGTCACCGTCCGACGGGGTCATCAGGGATCATTCTTGTGGAAGAATCATTGCTTATGTAGGTGAATGGCATGAAGAGGTTTTGGGTCTTACAAGGAATCAATTGGGAGGAGTAGCCCTGAAAAATATATGAGGTCAGTATCATGTGGTTATGAGTTGATATTATGTGATTATATTATGTCTATGTTATGGGCAGGCTATACCGAGGGATACATCAGTGAAATGAAAGCAGTGTGGTCTGCGACATGTTGGGACAAGCATGGATATAAGATACTAGAAGCAAGGTTTCTTGATAGAAACAATGTAGTTTTGGATGTGTGGTACTATTGTTAAGCGTATGTTGTATATGTTGTACATGTTGCATATGTGATGTTGTGCGCATGTGGTGTTGTGTATATATAGTGTGTGTACATGTTGTTTATGCAATGTTATGTACAGGGTGATACAGATAGTGCTGTGTGAATATTTCATACGCAGTGATGGGTATAGATGGTGCTATGTAAATGTTGGATATGCAGTGTTGTGTACATATTGTACTGTGCGCATGATGGATATGCGATGTTGTGTGCATATGGTGTTGTGTACATAGGGTGTTTGATCCGGATTTAAACAGGAACGCAATAAAATACAGAGATAACCATAAAGACAGATATGCAACGGAAATAATACCTCAATTCATTACTGTAAAATACTGAAATATGCTTACAAACAGAAATGGAAATAAACCAGCTAGGGCGATGGTAGCTTATCTCTAAGAAGAGATGTGGTGGCTACATGCCTCTGAACTGTCTTACAATGAGGCTCGAAGGTCTATTTATTGTTGAGAAACAATGGAAAACCCTTCACATTCCAAAACCTAACCCTAGAAGATGAAACGCCAAATTGTGGGCCCCGTTTTTGGGTAAGTTGGTACATCAACTTCCCGGGGTCGCGAATTGGTCGTACTATCTCCGTTTGACGTGCATGATAGCCCGTTGGAAAGATCTCTCCGAGGAATACGACGGAAAAGACGATTTTTATCAAAAAAACCGCTGGCGGTGGATTTCCCAAAAAATGTCGTTTAAGGCCTCAAAACGGCTTCGGAAGTTTAGGACCCGAAAAACTGCTAAAAATAGTAAACTGTGCTATAATTAAGGAAACTGAAAAAAACTGTAAGAAGCACAAGAGGGGATCCAAGTGGAATTAGCGGGTGGCCACCAATATCCACCTGGATCAGTGTTATGTACATGTTTTATATGCAGTGCTATGTACATGGTGTTGTGTGCATGTTGTACATTTGGTACTATGTACATATGGTGTTGTGTGCATGATTGTACATGTGGTGTTGTGTACATGTTGTACATATGGTGTTGTGTGCAAGTGGTGATGTGTACATGTCATGCATATGGTGTTTTCTACATGTGGTGTTGTGTACATATCGTGCATGTGGTGTTGTGTACATCTGGTGTTGCATACACATTGTATAGGTGGTACGATGTACATGTGGCGTTGTGTAGGTGGTGTTGTGTACATGTGATGTTGTGCACACGTTGTGCAAGTGGTGCTTTGTACAAGTGGTATTGTGTACGTGTTGTACCTATGGTACAAGTGTACATGTGGTATTGTGTGCATGTCGTACATGTTGTGTTGCGAGCATGCGGTACTATGCATTTGCATTGTGTAGTCATGGTATTGTGGCATGTGTATTCTTTATGTTGTACTATGTGTATGTATATGTATTGTGTGGGGTTGTACATTGGGTATAGATGTATGTATTGTGTTGTACATCGGGTGTAGGTGTATGTATTGTGCGGTGGTGTACACCGGTGTAGGCGCATGTATTGTGTTGCGTTGTACACTAGGTGTCTGTGTTTGCGTTGTGTGTCAGGTGTAGATGCATGTATTGCATGGTGTTGTATATCATGTGTGGTTGTATGTGTGTGATGCACACTATGTGTATGTGCACATGGTTGAGGATAAGGCAATGGGTGTTTATCTGGTGTTGCAACCAATCCGATGCGCATACAGAATAAGGACAAAGGTAAAATCTAAGGATTGATTAAAGGATAAGTATCAATATTTTATTTCAGTTTCATTATGCATGAGATTTATGATTCTAGTCTATGATGATTACATGTGATCTATGATTCTGGTTTATGATGGTTACATGTGATTTATAATTTTGATCTATGATGGTTTTGTTTTGAGCTAACATGATATGATATTTTTATACATGTTGATTTGGTCAAAGATGCTAGTTTGACTTGTTGTGATAGGAAGTAAACATGATTGCAAGTGTACCTTATTGACGAGCTACCAATGAGGTATGATGTGAATTTATTTCAATTTATTTTAAATCTAATGGAAATTATGTGCTTGGTATAGGAATGCATGAACATGCCCAGTTGGGTGGTTGAAATTGACTACAAGAATTTGCAACAACAAAAGGAATAGGAAATTGCAGCAGTGTGCTGGTAAAGTATTCAGGAGCAAGGCCATTATGGGACATTGGTACCCAATAATGTCCATTTATTGCCATGAGCATGTTATGACTGATATGATGGTTTTAAGTAAGGGATATGCCTTGGTTTTTGTATCTTCTGATGCGAGGAAACCTTGCCAAAGGATGGACTGCCCGGGATGGGGGTGCCACAAAACTTGGAAGGTGTGTGACTACACGTAAGGGGGTGACCAGATTGCCCGAGGGATTGTGTAGTAGAGAAGGGAAAGTCGGGGATGAATTTGTTTTGGTCATTAGCATTGCCATATGTAATCATATGCACATTGGGAGTGTGCCCTGGAATAATGAGTCGGTAATTGTTCACTGAGAGGACAAGTGGCGCAGGATTGTAGCGTTGGACATTGGATGCAACTTTGACTTTGACAATGGATTATGGATTTCCTGGGATGGAGGTGAATCTTGTTTTTTCTTTGAGGGTGGAGGTGTGAGCCTCTGGATTCCCTTGTTGCGGATGCAAGCATAATATCCTTTTATTTGTTGGTTTAGCAAATGTGTGTATGTGTATATGTGTGTATTATTGTAAATACTGTATCAAGCTAGATTTATAAAGCTCCATAGACAATATGATTATTTTTTGGGTGAAGCAAATGTGCATGAGTATATGTTGTTTTTATTGTCAATACCATAATGAGTTGTGTTATAAAGCTCCAGTAAATGGTATGTTTGTCATGTTTTAGCATACAGTCATTGCAAAGAGCTGTGTTATAAAGCTCCATGGTTAGTATGTTTTGTTTTCAGCAGCCTTGTTGGTTATAATTGTCATTGAACACCGAGGACGGTGTTCCCCCGGGGGGGGGGGGGGAGGTTCTGTAACAACCCTTATTAAAAATCCATGTAAAAATATATAAAGCCACGGTGATGGGACACATATTCCAAGCTGAATGGTGGGGAAGGCATCCTAGTGGGTGTTCATCGGTTTATTAATGGCTAAGGAAATTAGCAAAGGCAATGGCTAAGGCTTTGGAAAGGAAAAATGGCATTTTTGACACATTTATTTATGAAAATAATGGAAATTAAGAGAAAAGGAAGGTGAAAGGTCACATGTTGCATGTGAGGAGGAAATTGAAGGAAAATAATGGAAAATGAAGAAAATAGAGGCCTTATTAATAAAAAGGCTTCTAAGGATCAGTGAGTAGGTTTGATCAATGTAAGCAAGGCCAGTTCAGTTTTGGAGCTCTCTCTTTATTCTCTCTTCCTAATACTCTTGGACACTTCTTGGACCACTCTTGGAGAGTGTGGCATACTTGGAGTTTTGGAGAACAAAGGCAAAGGAAGAGAAGGAAAGCACAAGAGGACATCAGGATCAACAAATAAAATGAGTTTTGCTTGCAGGTACCGAGTTGCATGGTTTCTTGGTCATGATCTGTCATTGGCATGGAGGATTTCCTAGATGGACAGTGGATTAGCCTAACCTTTCCATTTCCTGGATAGCCATGGTGCTGTGGGTTTATTTCTTTGTTTTTCTGGTTGGTTCTCATGTTTCCATTAGCTTGGGTTGAGTTACTAGTCTGGAGCCTTGGTTGGACAAATTTTATGTAGCTCTATAACAATTGTGGGTTGAGTTACTAGTCTTGGAAGCTGGGTTGGAACAAACACTCTAAAGCCCTGGAAGGCTTGGATAAAGACCAATCTGATGATGGTTTTGTGATGTCCAACCATCAGGTGGAATCATTGTTTGATGGGTTGAGGTGGTTGGCCTCTGGAAGCCCTAGATGGTTATGAATTGATGTGTTCTATGAGATCCCACATTCATGATTGGAATATGGCACGAGGGTGAATGGTTTAAGAGAGATTTGGCTCAACCATTCTACGATCGAGTGGAACGTGGAAGTCCCATCCCGAGTTTGGATTTTGCATCATAAATATGAGGTTATTTCTCCTTGTTATCTCATGAGGATTATATCGGTTTATATGTGGATTATATGGTTGTTCTTTCCTTGGTATTTCTGTTTTTATTATGCTGGGTATGAATATATATTATGGCAGTGGCTATGTATGGATCTCATCATGTTTTTACTTGTAAATGAATGAACAATGTATCGATGACCTAATGGATGAAACTGCAACTAAAGTGATAAGAAAACAATGCCTCATAGCGAATCTCAGATAACTATGATTTGTCATTTACACCTGTAGATTACATATTTGTGATATGTTTGATGAAATTCTTGTCATGGCTAGTAGGGGCCCAATTAAGGTCTTATTCAAGTAATTGCATTTGTACTATCATTTCCTTGTTATCTTACTGTTATGAAGGTATCATCCAATTTTTGGCAGTGACCTGGGTTATGGGCCTGAAAAAGTGGCTCAAATCCTAGGGACGTTGGCACAACATTGAGCAAAATAGTCCTTGGACGCTGGCATGCCTATAGCATGGGAGCGTCCAGAGCCTCCTGGAAGTTGGCAGGCCTATAACGTGGGAGTTTCCGGGGGTCAAATGGTCCAAAATCTTAGTGGGGCCTAGGGTCTGGTTGGTAGAAAGGTTGGGATGGTTCCTGAGGGTCCTATGTTGATGTTCAAGGTGTGTATGTTGTGTTTTCATCAGTTCCACTTCCTTAATGTGACTTAGGAGGTCCAATCATATCATAGTGGCCTCTCGTTGCATGTTTACCCTGACTGGCCAGTTGCTTGGGTAGATGTGGGAGGAGGGTGTTACAGCTTGGGGTTCCTATTATGAATTCATCACTCTTTGGTTTCATGGTCACGAGGAAGATTAGTGGCCTTATTCCATAGCTAAATCTCTTTATGCCACCCTAGTTGTTGCTTTTGTGGTTGAGTAACTAGAAGACTTATCTCATGCTTCTTCATGGTATATTTGTTTAGTTTGGTTTTAGGCTCTATCATTTAGTGTGTGCTTTCAAGAGATAGGGTTTGGGAAGATAATTGCGAAGCCTCAACCTTTGTTTCTTTTTTCAATAATTCCTAATATTTTCTTCTCTTCCCTCAATAGATTTGGGTTCTGAATAATATATGGTTGATATTCATAAGCACTTCAGAAGCTTCTTCATGGCCTATAGTTCCATATTTTATTTTTCAATGCTGACATTTGTGGCCTAAGGCTTGGTAAGAAAATTATTTTACCCTAGATATAGGGGTTGTGGAAGGTGTTACTTTTAATTAACCTGGCCTCCATGGCCTAATTATGAAAATGGGGTGATAAGAATCCTTCTTTTCTCAACTTTTTCAAAACCCAACATAAATACCACCATTACATTTAGCTTGTTAAGAGCTTTCTTATGATATAAATTTTATCTCAATTTGAACCTTGGATGGAGAGTTATGCCGTTTTAAAGATTAACCAATTAATTCTAGCCACATCAGCAAGATGTTGCCATGTGGCACTCACGTGTGTCCCACATGGTCTTCCCACTTCACCATAATAAGTGCCACGTCCCTCGGAATACCTACATGGCATTTAAGCAGTTGTAGTCATGCATTTGTGGCGCTTTCCACCTCATCTTAGTTCGTGGGTCCCATGGGGTCTGACCCCTTTATGTATTGCAATGATTTCATTTATATCTGATTTTGAGGAAATTTCAGGAGAACCCATAAACTTCCAGATTACTTTGGCCAACATTACAAGGTATCCAACGTTGATCTTAATCCGGGACTTATTTTACTTGCACCATGCCCCAACTACCAGATTTCACGGATATCATATACATCCTCTCTTTGTAACCTACCAAATACAATGTCCAAGTGGGGCCTACCCCAGATGCAACTCTACATTCTACAAAATCGGGCTCCAATCAATAATCCACCTCGTCGATCCCCACACCAGATACCCCATGCTTAAATGTGCTATCCAACCCAATCTAAATTTGGGTGTCACAAACATTTATGTTAACTGCAAAGTCTCGGATCCTCTAGATCCCATATTTTCTCACTAGACAATATAATGTCCAGCTCCACCAAAGTGGGGCCCGCGTCGGATATTACCTCTTCCTTGCTTCCTTAGTGAGATATCAATATTATTTTTAATATGGCGTATTCCCAAAATGCATAAGTACAAAACTAGCCAGATGTCTAGATTCCTAGATACATTTGTTAGGCCTAAAGTGCATTCGACTTGGATACATGACACTGCCAATAACTTATCTGACACCGAATACAAAATTCTACCACTAACTTATCTAGACCTAGATACAAAGTTTGATCTTTTGCAATACTAAAACTTAGAAATTGTAAGGACTTCAAGGAACTTTGCCAAGGCTCGCCTTGAAGCAAGGCATTGTTCATAACACCCACTCTACAAGGATAAAACCCCTATCCGAACACTAAGCACTCTGATTATTATACATAGCCATAATACAATTAATGGATCCATCAACATGCCTACTATTAGGCACTAAAACAAGTTAATCCATGGATAAACTACTATGGAAGTTCAAACACAAAAGCATCATATTATGCCACTAAATGGATCCTAGACAACATTATCAGATCCACTAATATGTCATGGTTTACATCATTATTAGTCCTTTACTAAGACAGACAACCAATAATTTTAAACAATCAACGATCCATGATATCCATAACATACAAACACAATGGAATTCACACACTGTAGCAGTTTAAATGAGCTCATCAAGCAATCATACATGACCATGTAAATATCTCTGCAATTCAAGAAAGTGTTAGCGACCATGAGGATTTGCAAATCCCTCGTAACCATGACAAATTCACATACATATCATTATAGACTAGCAAGAATAACACATTCCTCCATTAAAAATGTTGATACATACAATTTCATAACATGTAGCAACATCATTCATCATTCATAGTGCAACATATGTACTAGTAAATACACTTATTTGTATAACTTGAACTCTCCACCCAACCATAGGCCAGTTACATTGTAATATTTATTACAGCTTACCACTCCTGAGACATATTCAAATATTGAAGAGTTAAGTGCTCAAGGGAATTCACACTAATGCAAGTCAACCAGATCACACAGGAATCCAAAGCACATAGTGTCTCCACCTGCCAAACACCACATGGATCCAAAGCACACAGTGTCTCCACCTGCTAAACACCACAAGGATCTAAAGCACATAGTGTCTCCACATAACACATAATTAGTGATGGAAGTGTCTCAAGGATGTAGAGTTCCTCCCTTTATAGAGGCTTCTCAAGGTGGATGTGGCTCCTCAAAATAGGTCAAATTCCCAGCTGCCAGGCCAACTTGGCCTTGAAGGGTATTTTGACACTTTAAATGACAAAAAAATATATATTTACAAGTTACAATGTGCTCGATAAGGTCTTCAAATTATGACAATGACTCTTTTGACTTCTTGACCTAGGAAAAACCCTATAAGCACTCAATGGGTGCTTGACCTTTAAAATAAAAGACCTTAAGCATGAAACCGATGCTCCAATAATAATAATAATATTTTTCTTTCATTTTACAATATACAAGAACCAAAAGTACACTTCATATTTATGAAGATCGAGCCTAGTGACACATTTGTCAACACTCCCTGTTAACTAGGGAGGTATTCATAAATGGTACATGGACGTTCTCAATCTAAAGAGATATCATAAAAATAGTCGGATTGGTAACCCATCTGTTTAGCATCATATCAACTAACATTTTCATATAGCAAGGCCTTGACTAACATCTCTATCTCTCCACAATATCAGAGCACAATGCTAGTGAGACCAATGCTCTATAGACACCATCATCATTGTCTCTCAAGGTACATACCCCACCCGAGTGTTCATAGAGTATGACCTTCCTTGGACTATTCTTATCCTGCATAGCTAGTCCACAAATAATATTGGTCCATGACTACTCTTACCTTGGATGCCCTGCCTCATCCTCAAAGAGTATCTAATGTCAGATGCTTACCCAATCCTCCATTTTGTCTTCCCAAGTGAAGACAAGAATGATGTGCCTATCTCTCCCTCTCAACCAGGTAGGATACATCAACCAAACCAAGCTTGTCTCTTAAATACACAAGCTTATTATTAGGAAGAGATTTTGTCAATATGTCAACTACTTTCTCATTGGTGGAGATGTATTGTAGCTACAACACACCATATTGTACTAGCTTCCGAATGTAGTGATACTTGTTGTTGATATGATTTGTCTTTCCATGGAATAATAGGTCTTCATACAATCTTATACAATTGGTGTTATCACTATGTGTCACTGTGGGGTCCATTTTTCCTTCAAATAGGTCGAATATCAACTTCCTTATCTAGACAACTTCTCTACTTACTTCATAGGCTGTCATATACTCAGCCTTAGAACTATTCAAAGCAACTATTTCTCGCTTTCTACTCATCCATGAGATCATGGAGGATCCTAAATTAAAACATCCTCATGTAGTGCTCCTTCCATCCTTCTCATTGTCTCCCCAGTCGTAATTTGTATTTCCAATCAAGTGGACACCATTCCTTCTATCATATTTTAGGTAGTAGTGGATGGTTCCTTACAAATATATCAGTATATGTTTTGCTGCTATCCAATGAGCATGCCTCGACTCCACTTGGAATTGACTGAGAACATTACTACAAAACATATGTTTGGTCGAGTATTCACTAAGTACATCAGTGAGTCAATCAATTGTCTATACTTGGAATGATCCACATGGCTTGATTCAGAACTACTTAATCTCTTTAAGTTTTTGACGTCAGAGTTGTCATTGGTTTGCAATCCATCATCACAAACCTCTTCAACATATTGATCGCATACTTTCCTTGACCTAGATAGATCTCATCGGGTCCTTGCTAGACTTCCACTCCCAAATAATTGTAGAGCTCCATAATTGTTTTGTTTTGACACCCTTTTTCCTCCATTTTCCTCTTTTTCATCATCACTATCAACTCAATAAAACTAGTAAATCATAGATTTTGATAAGGTAAAAATTCTTACATGTCTTATTTTTCATATTCGTTAATGTTCCTTATTGTTATGTTAAAGATTGCGTTAGCTACGTAATTGACATGATTCTGCAGCTATTTTATAAATCTGCAACTACATCCATGGTTTGCGGGGTTCGGTGTGCCAATGAAGCAAATAAGCACATGGGTAGTTGAGGATTGATCCCCTCATGGATCTCCTCCTATTCGCTTGAGCCAATTCACTGAAGGAATCACACAATGGAGTGGTCAAAGGCATGGATCAAACACGTAACAACAGAAGTCTGAATGCATCACGTTTCTTCGATTTGCTTTCCAAATATCAAATTGATGAAATAATGTTTTTTTTGTTTAGTTTCAAATTTGAATAAGGATTGAACAATGGATATGTAGGCGTAGAAGTCTCAAACTGTTGAGCACGCATTTTATATAAGTATGTATCCTCTGTAAACGATACAAGGGAGGACACAATAGTTAATTGCTTAAGAATTGTGAAATAAACCTTTGTTCTCGTATTAATTTGAAGTTACCTTTCTGTGATTCGATGCATATGTGAGTGTGAATTACACCTAATGGATGTGGAGGGCCCCATAATACAGTCAAGGTTTTAGTTTATTTCATTTCATTGCTTTATGATTGTTTTCATTTAATCGCTTTCTATTATCATTACATTCTAGTTTAGTTTCCTTACTTTGTTGTTTTCATTATTTCGCTATAACTCAATGATTTTGTTTACCATTTCGTTATTTTGTTTATGCGTACAATCATTTAATGGTTTAAATTCTTCAATGTTTTTCGCTTCATTGCAATTAGTATTTTCATGCTTTTTAGAATTAGAACTTGTATTTACCGTGTAGTTTGCAATTAGAGATTTCTTTCATACTCTTTAGATTAGAATTTGTATATATATTTTGTAGACAAAATTTTGAAGGATCATTAAAATAATTTGAATTTCAATACTCAGTTTCATAGTAGCAAAGTGTTTAGATAGATTCATAATTTTAAGATGAATAACATAAGATATTTTAGGATGATACTCAAATAGATATGATTTGGTAGATTAATCTAACAGTAGCTTAACTTCCATTTAATCTAACAGTAGCTTAGCTTCCATTTATTCTAACAATATCTTAACTTCCACGTATTAATTTGTAGAAATCTAACTCTAATTAGAATCTAGATAACAACGAAAATCTCAAAACAAACATAACCATCATCTTACAAACTAAAGAATAGGCTTCTAGCATATATAGTGCACCTGCACTTCATACCAAATCTGGTCGATAAGTTATGCTTGCAATTTAAGAAAATTAAATTGATCAAACATTTTGGCACTGTTGTCGGGGAAGTGTAAATAGAAGCCTTAAAAAAAAACATGACATGCATAGGGAAAGAGACTCTAGAGGTAGGTTTGTAGGTCGAGGAAGAAGTTTAATTCCTACATCATCACTCACTCCACCATGACCTCGTAGTGCCACACCACCCACACAAACTTGAATTCCATCCATAACAGGCCAATATAGACTTCCTGAAGTCTTAAGATCCGAAATCCAATCTAAAGGTTCACCAACTTCATCAACAGAGGCTGTGATAGAAGTAGATCCTACATCTCCAACAACTAGAATAATTTTTCTATCTTCAACTGGAGAACAACTTCTAGCTCAAGAGTTAGAAGTTCCTTCTAAAGAAGAAGAGGAAGAAACTTACTTCAAACCATTGATAGAGGAACCATAAGAACTAGAAGAAAAACTAGATAATCCTGTTGTAGAATCAGATATCTATTAAGAGGAATCCATCATGGCTGAAGAAGGAGAAGGATAAGTACACAATGCCAATGGTGAACAACATATTATTGGAGGAGGAGGAGGAGGAAACAATGGAGGTGGTAGATGTAGAGGAAGAGGAAATCACGAACCTTTTGGGTTCCCTATCCTTGATGAAGATACAACATTAACAATGAAAAACATGTTGCCTTCTATTCTCCCCAATTTTCATGGAATAAGAAGTGAAGACCCAAAGACATTTCTCTTTGAATTTGAAGTAATATGTAGATCATATGATTATCTACATGATGCTCAAAAACTAAAATTGTTCCATGCCACCTTAAATGATGCAACATTAAAATGGTTTATGAGTTTAGAAATGAATTCTATAAGGACATGGACACAAATGAAAGATGAATTCTTAGAGAAATATAAGGATTATTGTATGCCTCATAGCATCAAAGATGTAGTCTTCAAAATGGTACAAAAAGAAGATGAGAATCTTAAAGACTTTGTCGAAATATTTGTTTATAATATCGAAAGGGGAAAAATGAATAATCTGGATGAGGAAACTTTGAAAGCTCTCTTACTCAAATCCATTAAAGATGAGTGGATTGATATTCTCAATCTAATGGGAAAATGAGATATTTATCGGTTACCATTTGTATATATTTGTGATCTATGTGTACATATTTCAAGAGGTAAAGCAAGAACAAGAAAAATTTCAAGGGATCCTCTTTTATCAAGAGTAAATAAATCTGCGGCCGAGATAGTAAGTAGGGCATAAATAGGTAGTTTGCTTGATAAATTTAAAACACATATTTTAGGGAGTCTCAGTGAGCAAATTGACTCCCTTAAAATACAAAACAAGCAGAAAGCTGAAAATGTTGCATTATCCATCTTTTGTCCTACGTGTAGAAAGAAAAATGCTATGAGAGAATGTCCTTTAGATTTAAAAAGCATAGAAACCTATGTTATATGTGCAGAAAATCACGATACAAAAGAATGTCCCTCTATACCATGTCTTAAGGTTGTGTTTAATGAAGAAGGAATGTCAAATCAAGTAGACCCTCTTTACTTTATTGCCAAAAGACCATGGCAAAATCCTCAAACAAATAAAACTCAAGGTTTTAATCCTCAACAATTTGCACAATCTTCACAATATAATTGGAATCCACCTATGCCATGGAAGCCTTGGGCTCAACCATAATCTTGGAATCAAGGATGGCAAAATACTTATGGAAGATATTCTCAATATCAACAATATCTACCACCTTATCCAAATTTTCCACCACAATACTTCCCTCAAACCAACCAGTTACCCCAAGCTCACGCTCAAAATTCAAATCACAACTTTCTTTGCCATTTTCACAAAGACCAAATCAATTACCCGTTCAACCACTCCCAAATCCAAACAATAAAACTTCACAACTTGTTTATAACTTAGAAGGACAAAATCCTCAAACTTATATGATAACTCCATTAGATTTGAACAATGTTCAATTAAGGTTTAGTAGAGTATTAGAAAGGAAGAAACAATATGTTGTTATTGAGGAAACATAAAAGAATTCTAAAAAAGATAATAATAACTCTGAAGAAGAGATGTATCTTCCTCAGAAAGAAAATATTGAAACAAAAAAACCCCCACACATTCTAATAATACTCCTATTATAGAACAACCATCAGTATCTATCTCAAGACCACCTTATCCTGAAAGGTTGAAAATTGATAAAGGAGTAGAAAAACAAATCATATTTCCTGATTAAGATATGTTAGATGAATTAAAACATGTGTGCATAAAAATTCCTTTATTACAAGCAATAAAAGAAATACCAATTTTTTCAAAACAGTTAAGGAATTGAGTACTAAAGGATCAGGAAGAAAAAGAAAAGAAATCAAAAGAATTCAATTAGTCGAGAAAATTGCAGATATCATGATGGGGGAAAAAATAATTCAAAAATATTTAGATCCAGGAAGCCCCATTGTGAAAACACACATGAATGGAACTGAAGTACCAAACGCACTGATTGATCTAGGAGCAACCATAAACATTATGAGCAAACAAACTATGGATAAATTGAAGCTTCCTAATCTTCAATACACCAACATTGTTACAATTAGCAGACATGTATGTAATTAAACCTGATGGTGTGTTAGAAGATATATATGTATCCTTAGATTCTTGGGAATATCCCATTGATTTCATGATTCTAACACCCAAGAATAATTTAGGAGGACATCCATTAATTTCAGGAAGATCGTGGTTAGCTACAATCGATGCTTTTATCAGTTGTAGATCAGGAGACACATTTATCTTAGATGGAAGCTCGAAAAAGAAATTTACATTGTACCCACCTGCAAAAACAATGATAAAAGTAGAAAATGAAGAATGGATAGATGATGATAATGATATACAACCAGTTTTCACTATTGCACAAATAAATGAAGAGGATCAAATTTTAAATTCAATAGAAAATAATGAACCCTCTTTATATTGTGACAATAGTCAAAATTTTCAAGAACAATGTAATATTGAATATCTATCATCTAGACAAATGTCTTTACATTCTATGGAAAAATATGGAAATTCTTCGATAGAAAATTTTCCAGGAAAAATCTTGAACATCAATGAAAACCTGGAAGAATTACAGAAAAAGAAACTGGTAGAAATATTGCAAAAACACTCTTCTGCATATGCATGGGAATACATTGATATGAAAGGAATTGATCCTAAAACCTGCATGCATCATATTTATATTGAAGAAAATGCTAGACTAGTTCGACAACCACAAAGAAGAATGAATCCAAACTTAAAAGAAATTGTTAAAGAAGAATTGCAGAAACTGTTAAATGTAAATTTCATCTATCCGATATTAGACAACCAATGGATTTCACCCTTAGTAATCGTTCCTAAGAAAAATGGAAAATGGAGAGTATGCATTGATTATAGAGAATTGAATAAAGCAACTTTGAAAGATCACTTTCCACTTCCTTTCATATATCAAGTTTTAGATACATTAGCAGAGAAAACAATGTTTCTCATTTTTGGATGGTTTTAGTGGGTATAATGAGATTCAGATAACATCTAAAGATCAAGACAAAACCACATTCAACTGTCCATGGGACACTTATGCTTAACAAGTACTTCCTTTTGGATTATGCAATCCTCCAACAACATTCCAAAGAGCAGTACTAGGAATTTTCTCTGATCTTTTTCATGGTTGTGTGGAAGTGTATATAGATGATTTTACAGTTTATGGAAATTCTTTTGAAGAAGCACTTGAAAATTTAGAAAAAGTTCTCATAATATGGAAAGAAGCAAATCTTTCATTAAGTCATGAAAAATGCTTTATGATGTTTAATGTAGGAATTGTTTTAGGTCACCATATTTCAGGAAATGGAATTAAGGTAGACTCATCTAAGGTAGAAATTATTTCCAAATTATTAATCCCAAGTTGTCAACAAGATGTTAGGAGTTTTCTTTGTTTTAATGGATATTATAGAAGATTCATATAAAACTTCACAAATATTGCATCTCCACTCTTCAAATTACTCACCAAAGATTGTGAATTTAGTTGGAACTTTGATTGTCAAAAGGATTTTGAAACTTTGAAAAAGAAGATGTGTGAAGCACCCATCGTAAAAGGACCTAATTGGAAATTTCATTTTCATATATCAACTGATGCTTGAAACACAACTCTAGGAGTTGTGTTATGACAAAAAGACCTCACTTCTTATGCCATTTATTATACTAGTAAATTTTAACTCCTGCAGAGCTATATTATACTGTAATTGAAAAAGAATTTTTAGTTGTCATTCATGCCATTAATAAATTTAGACATTACATTACTGGCTATGAAAGTTTCGTTTATACAGACCATTCTGCCATTAGATATTTAACAAATAAACCAATTACTAATGGTATAGTAACAAGATGGCTATTACTATTACAAGAATTCAATATCACCATTTTGGACCGACCTGGAAAACAAAACACAATTATTGACTTTTTATCTAGAATTCAAAATGATAACAATGATACACCTATAGAGGATAAGTTTCCTGATGAATATCTTTTTGCAGTATCTACTAAATCACCTTGGTTTTTAGATATTGCCAATTATTTAGTTTCAGGGAAGTTACCCTCCTATTTGTTTCCTAGAGAAAAAAGAAGAATAATCCAAACAAGTGCATCTTATTCATGGATAAATGAAGAATTATACAAGACAAGACTAGATCTCATCATCCGAAGGTGTGTAAGAGAATATGAAATACCTGAAATACTTAAAGCATGCCATGATGAACCATGTGGGGGTCATTTTGCTGACAAAAGAACTACTTATAAAGTTCTTCTCTTAGGATATTATTTGCCTTCCCTTTTTAAGGATGCCAAGGAATATGTTAATAGGTGTGATAGCTGTCAAAGAATGGGGAAACCTGTTCCTTCAGGCAAATTGCCACTACAGCCTCAGGGACTCATCGAACCTTTCAAAAAATGGGCTTTGGATTTTGTTGGACCAACTAAGCCATCTTCAAAACAAAAAACATATATTCTTGTATGCATTGATTATGTTACTAAATGAGTAGAAGCTAAAGAACTTTCTTTTTCTACTGAAAATGTTGTAGTTTCATTTCTTTTTGAGGATATTTTTACTCATTTTGGTGTCCCAAGAGAAATTGTAACAGATCAAGGAAAGCAATTTACATCCAGAGTAGTGCAAAAGATAGTGGAAGAATATAAAATCAAGCATCAGAAGTCTACTCCATACCATTCACAAGCAAATAGACAAGTAGAGTCTACCAACAAAGTGATTGAAGCATGCCTCACCAAGACAGTTCACTTGCATAGAAGGGACTGTGCAAAAAAGCTTCCAGAAGCTTTATGGGCCTACCGTACCACATGGAGAAGCACTATAGGACATACTCCCTATGAACTTGTTTATGGGAAGCAGGTCCTATTTCCAATTGAGTTCCAGGTTCAGACCTACAAGACAGTGGTCAAGTTAGGACTTGACTTATCAGAAGCACAAAAACAAAGAATGGGACAACTTAATGAGCTTGATGCAATAAGGCAAGATGCTATTCAAAAGACTACTTTAGTCCAACAATAGAGATCCAGTTGGCATGATAAATACATCAAAGAAAGAAAATTTCACCCAGGAGACTGGGCATTACTCTTTGATTCAAAGTTCAAAAATTTCCAAGGAAAGTTTCAAACTCACTGGCTTGGGCCTTATGAGATTGAAAATGTTTTTGATAATGGAGCAGTCAGAATTAGGACTATTGATGAAGAAAAAGTTCCTCTCTTAGTGAATGGACATCGACTCAGGATCTATCATAAGCCAATAACAAAGGAGACATTTGTAAAGATTTTCCAAGACAAATCTAATCTGAAGTTGGTCAAGAATAATTCTTCTTCTTCTCCACCTTAAAATTTTCTTTTTCTAAAAAAAAAAATTAAAAAATGTTGGCATGTTTATGCAAAAAATTCATGGTGAAAGCCAAGAATTCTTGGCATCTTAAATTTTCTTTGTATCCCATTTTCTAAAAACCCATCTTCTTTTATCCCTTTATTTAAAAAAATAATAATAAATGGCTACAAAATTATTGATTTTGTGCAACTCTGATGACTTTCTGCAGCCAATTCGAGAGACAACACTGATCATACAATTGAAGGAATGATTCACTCCCTCCGCTGCAAAGTACCTGGAGACAACATAAAAGGAAAGCAAAGGTTAGCAAGAAAATAAATCAAAGGTATGCACTTCTTTAATTTAATAATAGGGATCAAAACATTACATATATGGATTATAAGACATAGTAGTATCGAGAAAATCAAAATCATTATTGCAAAGAGTTGGTCGTGCCATGTCAAATCTTGCATAATCCACCATTCACTCCCAATCATCATAACTCATATCCTGATCCATTGAATCAACCACCCAAAACATACACATGAATGATCTTAACGGATAGATTCTACCTCATTTCCTTATACCCTCACTACCTACGCTCTCATTATTCCATCACTCACACTCTCGGCCTTTCCGCTCTAAAAACCCTACCAAGCCATCCTACCCTGTCAAACAAAACAATTTTGAAATGAAGCTTCTTGAACATGGGAGTGATAGTCAAAACATAGCCAACAAGGAATAATTTTTTGGAGGGGTATCCACAGACAAAAGAATTAATGCAGAAAGCGCAATGGCTAGAATTTTTAGAGAAATTCAATGGTTCCATAGAGAAGTGACCAAAGCCTTCGCCAGGGCCTTTGATGGAGTCGAAGTGGAGATAGGGGACATCAAATTCATAGTGATAGAGTCATTTATAGGCGAATCCACTAGATTGTCACGGATTGGAGAAAAATGGTTCAAGAACAGAGGTATTGAAACAGAAGACTGGAAGGTTTTCCTAAAGAAATCAAGCATGGACACCACCATTTTCAAGAAGGGCATCCAAAGCACGACATTGAAAAGTAAGTGGGGGAACCTACTTCTAATAATCCAAAAATTTGTTCCATGCGAAGGAAGGTTTGGATGTATGTTTTTCTATCATATTCGGCTGCTAATGAATTTTATTGAAGAAAATGAGATAAACCTTCCGTATTTCTTGCTGAATAGTCTTAGAAAGATGTCAAGAAATGTTCAGAGGAGAATTCAGTTTATAGATAATACAATGTATCACCATGGTCTAGTCAAAATACTTGTTGAATTTCATCTCCAAAACATAGGTGATAATTGGGAAAGCTTTTTAGTAAGAAATCACTTTCAGGAAGAAACTCATGGGCAACCAAATAACAACAGACCTAAGAGGGGAAGGAAAAGAAAATTTGATAAGGCATAGGAACAAGAACCACAACAACCACATAAACTGTCAAAAGATGACATCCCTCTTATAGAAGTTTTAGAGAAAATAAATAAAAGAAATGTTAGAAGAAAGAAAGCCAGTAAAGAAACAGAGATTTCACCACAAGCAGAGAAGCCTAAAACAGAAAGGAAGAAAACTCAAAAGACCCCTGTCATAGGTTTAAGAAGAAGTACCAGACTCAACTCAACAAAAGAACTACCCTCAAAGAGCATAGAGCATGTCAGTATAGAAATAGAAGAAAACTCAGAGGCATAAGAAGAAGATTCAGGAACTCCTCCAAGGGTTTCATCACCAACTGTCACCTCGCCTCCTCAAAGTCCAAGACGAAGAATGCCAAAGATTGATCAGGTGTAGCAAGATATCAATGATTATATTGAATCACAGGAGAAAAGGGACGTATAAAGAACATCAATTCCAATTCAAGAGGAAGAAGAAGTCCAGTTTAATGAACCACAAGAACCTCTAGTAATCAATATGTTAAAACAAGAAATCTTTGAACTGGAGACATTAAACATGTACATTAATAATGAAAATCAAGCCTTAAAAGCACAAAATGAAATCCAAATAGCTGAGGTGACAAACTCCTCTTACATATAAGTCAGAGGTTTAATAAGAACAAGAAACTGAAGAATAAAAACAAGGCTTTACAGAGACACATTATAAACTTGTAATACAAGATCCTCATGAGGAAACCAAGGATGACAATGACTGGAAAGAAAGTGAAAAAGTTGAATTTGGATGTACTAGTAGAAGTGTCCAAGCAAATGCAGTAGTTCAAGATATCAATTTTGTGTTTTGTATGAGGACATACAAAATTTTCAGTGTGTGGGAATGTAGAGTTCCATAACTGTTTTGTTTTGACAACCTTTTTCCTCTTTTTCATCATCACTATCAACTCAATAAAGCATTAAATCATAGATTTTGATAAGGTAAAAACTCTTACATGTCTTATTTTTCATATTCGTTAATGTTCCTTATTGTTATGTTAAAGATTGCATCAACTACGGAATTAACATGATTATGCAGCTATTTTATAAATCTGCAGTTACCTCCATGGTTTGCGGGGTTCTAGTGCACCAGTGAAGCAAATAAGAACATGGGTATTTGAGGATTAATCCCCTCATGGATCTCCTCCTATTCGCTCGAGCCAATTCACTAAAGGAATCACACAGTGGTGCGGTCAAAGGCACGGGTCAAACACGTAGCAACAAAAGTTTGAATGCATCACGTTTGTTATCACAAAAAAATTGATCATCTAGCCTAATTTACTAGATGGATCGAAATACACCATGTAAAGCCAATTTTACCATAGTAAAATTGCTTTCATTGTGAGAAATTACCTAATAAACCACCTTTATTAAGTAATTTATAGTTAAACCCATGAAGAATAATTAAATAAATCACTATTTATTTGGTTTTTTTCTAGGAATAATTAATTAAACCATTGTTTATTATTATTCATTGTTAAGCTTGACTTAATCATGAAAAATAAACAAATAAATCATTATTTATCTTATTTTTCTCTAAAAATAATTAATTAATCACTAATTAATTATTATTCTTTGTTAAATTTGACTAAATCCCTTAGGAATAATTAAATAAATCCTTATTTGTTTATTATTCCTTAACTAATTCATTGAGATAATAAATAAATCATTTATTTATTTATTATTTCTAAATAAAAGTTTAAATACTTTTTCCTTCCTAAACAAATATAATAAAATATTCCAAGTAGTAATTCCAAGAATGGGATGAATAATATTTTATTATTGTTCATTATTCGAGGATAACTCAGTGTTTTGTTATAAATAGGAGGGTTTTCCATTCATTATTCACTTTTGATTATTTTCATTGTTGCATTCATTGTTGTAACTTTGATTATTTTCATTGTCGCACACCATATTTTTGCTGGGCTTATGCATTATAGAGGAGAGAGACTCTACAGAAGCTGAAAGCGTTTGAGGATTGCCAAGAACCCATCCCATAGAGGGTGATTGGTAACATTTATTTGTTCTCTTCACAGGTGTTATTATAAAATTATTCTTTACATATTTGGTTTCCATTGGATAATTGGGGTTATTACTCTTTCTTTCGCTGTTTAACTATGATCGTAGCATAGATCAGAATTTTGGCAGGTTTTGTTTCTATCAATAGCTGCAGATCTACAATGTTTAGTAGCCATTTCTATTGTTGAGATTGTTTGTCATCCACAATCTTAAGTGGGTTCTTTTCGTACATCATTGAGAAGAAAACATTACAACAAATTGGTGACTCCGCTGGGATTTATACTTTAAAACTAGAAACTTGGGTGACCTTTGGTTTTCAGCTTAGGGTTTTTTTTTTTTTCAATTCTATTAATGTTTCCTAGTGTTTTAACCCTAGATATGATAATTTTTTTACTTCCATAAGCTTTCTGGTTGTTTCCACAGGTCACAAGAACCAACCGCAACAAAGGCGACAATTTTTATTTTTATTTATTTATTTTATATATGTATATTATTTTATTTTATTTTATTTATTTATTTATTTATTTTATTTTTATTATTTATTTATTTTTATTTTTATTTTTATTTATTTATTTATTTTATTTTTTATTTATATTTATATTTTTTATTTTTTATTTTTTATTTATTTTATTTATTTATTTATTTTTTCTAAAATTTGCAGATCGGAAGTTTTGGAGAAGAAATCACAATTTTCAGCCCAAAAGGTGCGATCTGGACTCTAGAATGCAGATTTCTGCCCAAAAAGTCCGATTTCATCAAAAAACATGTCAGAACCTGCAATTTCTGGGTTTTAAGGTTTTTCTCATATCTATTTTTGGGTTTTGCTGAGAGTTGTCTGCTGGGTGTCTGACCTCTGTGTCATCCCGCTTAGGCCTTGATCCATTATGTTTTACTCGTCGAAGTCAAATTTAGCCTCCCTTAGGGATTCTAGTACACTTCCACCTTTCTAGGAGGAGTTTAGTTGAGTGAGAAGTTTGAGTTTCTGTAGCACTTTCAACCACATTTTCCAGATTTGTAACCTTTTGTTTTAGATTTGATAAGATAGGTTGATACCATCCATAACTTCACTTTCAAACTTGTTTAGTCATTCCCTTAGGGTCCCATCGGTTGCCCTAAGTGTTTCACCTATCTCTCTATCTTTTTGCAGCAATCTTCCCCTCTGGTTTTTTGCTGTTGTTGCACCACTTTCCAGCAGCTTAGAGTCACTTGATCTCAGTCACACCAAGATTCAGATCTCTTGATCGTTTAAGTGTATTTTCCATTGGTTTAGCCACTTAGCAGTACAGTGTTTGCAAACCTAGTTTGGGTGGGGTTTAGTTAATTGTTTTGTTGTTTATTTTCTGTTATTTATTTCAGTTGATTTACAATAAGTTTTTTTTTTTTTTACAAACACGATATGGGCTTAATCAATTAATACACTTGCACACACAAGCACACCTTAAGTGAAGGGTGCTTGGTTTACACCACCAAGCCAAGACTTAACATAATAAATTTATCTCACCGCATCAGAGACAAAAGATATATTATTGTTCTCCCTTCACCCTTTCTGTGTTCCATGTGTCCTTCCATCATTGTACCACCAACGCGTCAGTCGCGAAGACTATTAGGGCTTCACCCTCAATTTCCGCTTGGGCATATTACTCCTCCCTGTCGGGTTTGAGTTCATAGCCCTCTGAGTCCCCATTCCGACTCTTCTCCTAGTCCTTCTAATTCCTCATCTAATTTTGAACCTACTTCACTACATATCGTCACCATGTCTGGACCCACAGCAGGTGCAGGACCATAATCTGGTGGTGGCTCTAGTGCTATATCGGTGGTCACATCAAGCAGAACAGTGTCCGGAATTGTTTTGACAACCCCCATGCTCCCCTTTATGGCTGGGTTAAGTCTATCAGATCTAAACCAGTTGATAAATGACCCCATACACCATGATGCTGGTTGGCCCTCTATGTTGACTAAGCTTCCCTCAGACATCCAAAAGTTTGAGGGTATTACTAGAGAGGATCCTACCAACCATGTCCGATCCTTCCACATGTGGTGTTCGTCCAACTCCATAACCGATGACTTTATTCATCTTCTGTTTTTCCATCTCACGCTCACTGGAGATGCTGCAAAATGATATGTAGACTAGCCCGCCACCTCTCATTCCATTTTCGTGACGCTTGCTAAACCGTTCTTATCATATTTCCAACTACCTCTTTGGTATGACACTGGTACTAAGTTTCTGACCACATTCTGTCAATCCTCCTCTACTCGCCTTTCTGACCATGTTCAAGAGTGGCGTCGAAGGAGGAGCACATGTTGTGCCCCGCCTTTTGAAGACCATGTTTATCTAGATTGGTTTCTCAAGAGCCTTTTATCCTCTTTCGGGAAAGATGTTGCATCCCATTTTCCTCAAACCGAGGAAGAAGCTCTCCAGACCGCTTTGAGATATGATCTGATTTATGCTTAATCGGGTTATGTCTATATCATTAATCCAGACCTCCCTCATCCTCGCAGTGCTAATGCACCGGGACCATCTCATGCCACCGATGGTATTGTTGGATCCATTTCACACTCTTTGCTATATTCTCAATGGAGTTATGGCTACCTTTAGGGGGGCACCAGTTCCTCCAACAATTATGCTCCTCCTGCTAGCAACATGTTTCTAGGGCCCCAACCTGTCTACCAAACTGTTGCTCCTTCTTATGCAATCCTGGCGCTCTAGCCCCTCAAGCATTAGCACTACAACCTCCCATGCATACTAAGCCCCAACAGCCACCACCCCCTCAGGGTCAGGTTTTTTCGCAACAGAGTGATACCAATCCCCAAATTCGAAGAAAAAGAATAAGGGGAAGGGTAACAAGGATAACCAGGGTAACTAAGGTTATCAGCCTAGTGAATCCCAAGGGAATCAACCTAACACCAACAACCAGCAACAGGGCGGCCAGCCCAAGAAAAACAAGGCTATTCGTACGAATAAGCCTTGTGCATGTTGTGGTGTACATGGCCACTATACACATGAGTGTCCCCTTTTACCCCAGATGCGCCAACTATGGGAAGCTCAAGTAGCTTCTTGAGGTCAACAATCGCCTCAGAATCCTGCGCCACCTCAACCGCCGTGCTCACAAATCCTTTCCCTCAACAAGGATTTGTTGCTGCTCAACCCCAGCCAGGTCAAGCAGCCCACCTCCCCCAACCTTCTGGTCTTGGTGACTACCAGATTCTTATGATGAACTCTGATGAGGTTAACCCCTCCCATATCAACATACAAACTTGGTCGCGTCAATATGACAATCCCTCCACTTCGTCTGCTGCCAAGTCCAAAACCAAAGTGTCCGTTGAGCCTCTTACAACACCCAATAGTCCCTTACAGATCCCTCAACTCAAAGTTGAGGCCATTACAAAGATCCCAAAAGGACCATTATGCCGTAATGCGGCTTCTAACATAGTTGCCCATACATACAGTAAAGTAGACGACTTGGCACAATCACCTGCCACCATGTTATATGGAATTTGCATCTACGGATAAACACATTTTCCCATGGTGGGTGACTACACCTAGAACAACAAAAAGAAAGTAGTTTAACCTTTTCTTATAGAAGATAGATGAGATGGAGGAACTTACTTGTAGTCTTTCGCTTCCTTGATCTCTTTTGAATCGCTCCCGTCGCTCCCACTTGAATTAAATCAGCTAAAAAAGGTACCTGTGTCAAGAGAAACAAAAACAAGAAACGATCAAAGCATACATGATCTATCTACTATAAAACAATGGAATCGAAGACATTGAAATACATAATCATCACCGATATGAACAATCATATGAGAAAAGGAATAAGCTCTTTATTAATATAGAAGGAAGAGTATCACCCAATACAGTTCGATCTTGTCCTGCTCCTTCAGCTTCAGTCCAACCCTCACCACATCAAAAGCACACTAATCCAGCAGCATAACATTGCTTAACATAAACTCAATTCTCAAACCAACAGAATTTCCTTACAAACTTCAGCTTCTAGCCCCCTGATCACTATGATGAGCACTCAATTTATAGGAAATGGAGGTGGTTTTGTCATAAATGAGGGTATTGAATGGCCTTCCAAACTTGGAGTTAGTTTCCATGGAGTAAGGTATGAGAGGATAGGAGGTTAATGGATCCTTAGTCTATCCAAATTTGATCTCATATGAGGAGATAAGAGATGGGATCCTTCTAAAATAATCTCGAATGAAGGAATATTCCCAGAACCCTATGCAAATTTCACTCAATCTCGCCCAACGCAAGTCCAAGAGGGCCTAAGTGCACTGCAATGCAGGCCACAGTGAGCCTGCCTGCTCTGCAGCACACTGTCTCAAGGCTTGGGTTGCACTGGTGTCCCAAGGAGGCATTTCAGGAAGGCTTCAGGCTAGGAAACTTTCATAGAAGGAAGCATTCAATGAGTTGACTTCTCTAGGGCATGTAACAACTGAATTAGGGTTTGATGAGCCCTAATAGTACTAATCTGAATGTCGGGAGTGATGTGCCCAAATAGACCTGTAACAGTTGCCCCCTAAAGCATGAAGTCAAAAATGATAATGTCGAGTGATATGCTTTACGATGTGATGGAGAGGATCTAAAGCAGACGGTGACCTGCATCGATTACAATACATAACATCATGATATTTTGATTTTTTTCATGAATTGCTGAGGGAAGGCATACCCATACTCAACATATAAACTTTTCATTACATGTACATAGATAGTCGTCTATAAATATAGACCCATGATAGGATGACCATTCGTGTAAAGGCTTTGTACAAATGATTTATTACTCTCTTGAAATCGCAGCTTGGATGGATGAAACTAAATCCAGGGTCTTCTATCTTGTCCAATCGTTCGCTCAAGTACGAGTCTAACCATGTGAATATATGATCTGAATTCGAACATGGGAAGATCGATGATGTAAGCCGTTAACAGACGCGAGAGAGATCATCAATAATGATAATGATTCTCAAGGTACTACAGTACACTCTGCATGGTGTGAATAAATGTTTTGATGTTGAACACCATACCAAGTCTTTTGGTCGAAGGCCAGTGATGTCAACCTGTCACTGGAAGCGAGAAACTTGCCATTGATGTATGCAAGCCTTAAGGTACTGGAAGGGTGTTTCTAAGTCAACTTCTTGGATAATGTGCTGATGTTGACAAGAAGTGACTCATCGCAGGAGGGCCTTGATGTATCCCACATCAACAACACGAAATGAGTGTAATGATTTTGGAGACAGAATGTGACTGATGACACAAGGTTTAGGAATGGCAGTCATGAAAATGAACGTTTATGAGTATTGCAAAGTGTTAGCGCTTGAAATTTCACCTCAGGCTGAGAAAGGTAAACCTCAAGGCAACATCAAACCACTTAGCCTCGTAGCTAGCCCTACGGGTCAGGAGAGGGCTCTCTCCGGTCTATCTCGGTAAAGATCTTCAATTGGTGAGATGACCAATAGGGTAACACTGATTTTAGGCTAGTAAATTGATCAAAAGGGTTGATTTGGGGTTTTTAGGGTTTTTGGTGGCAAATTGAGGAGATGGCAATTTTGGGTGCGGGGATTGGACACAGTTTTTGCAGGGGGTTCTTTGGGGCGAGATAGGAGACAGTATTGATGCCTTAGATTGAGGTGAATGGATGAGAAAGACAGGTGACGAGCTAAGGAGAGCAAACAATAACTTTGAATTCTCCTTAAACAGTAGAAAACATTGAAATTAAACAAACTTAAAAGCAGAGCATGACAGTCATGAGTTCTACTTTAACACTTCATTTGCTTAATGTGCAGAAGGAAAATAAAGGAAATGATTCACATAACACACTTACAAGTACATAGAGAAACACACCATCAATACATGTAACCACAAGAATCCCAAAAAGGACTGCAAAACCCTGGTCTTCCTTAGCCAAAAATTGCAGAGATACAGTGAATAATACAATGATAGCTTCTCCCTCAAGAGTCCAACCATGAAAATGAGCCAGAAAGTACATAATATAGATCATCTAACATCTTTCCCTGCCTCTAGGGGTCGAGCTCACTATCCTAGGAGCTGTTTCAACCACTTCTAAACTAAGCACTGAAAACTAGGCAGTCAAAACAACTTGCCTCTATAAATTAGGAAACCAATTCATTCATTTAATTTTCACCTATTTCATGAATGAATCTTCTAGAAGAGATACATGAGTGTAAAAGTGTCAAAAAATTACATTATTTACATCAAGGAGGATAACAATCCACTCCAAAAAGTCAAACATGGTCAAAACTGCGTTTTTCTGGGTTGTACAGTGAAATTTTGAGAAACTTGCCTGATAGGTTGTGCGCCATTCCCTGACGGGTCGCGCGCCTTTGAGGGCACTTTTGGGGCACTTCCAGGTGTCCAAATGGGGCAAGAGTAGGCTTGTTGGAAAGGTCTATGAGTCTACTTTCCAACCCAACTGGAATTTCTGAATTTGGTGGTCATTTGCCCCTCCAAAATTGCAATCTCCCAAGGCTTCTTTCTGTGTCTCAAAAATGTGGCAGAAAGTCATTTTTTGCTTGTTTTTTGACCTTCTAGAGGCCCAAAACTTCATAAAATCTCTTGGTAATGGATGAGCATGTGTAACTTTTCATGAAAAATTTGGAAATGCTGAGTTTTTGCAAAATGGAGTTGCCAAGTGAAAGGGTCGCGCGGGGGGTGAGACCCGTTAAAAGGACAAAACCTGTAAATTGCCTGAAAAAACCAAAATTGACCCAAAATGTTCAAAATTTCTTGGGATTTGTGCTATGACTAAGCTATTTAGTGCCTTGCTCCTTCAAGGAAGCCTCAGCCAAGATGTGGAGGGGATCGGGCCTTTTTCTCCTTTTTTGTGCCTTGGCCAACCGCCTTTGGAACATCTTCATCTTCGCCTTGCACACATGCATCCGCGCCCAATAATGGTTCTTCATGTTTCTCAACAATTTCTTATCTTGGTTGGCCTTAGCCAACAGCCTCTCCAAGTGAGCATTGAGCTAGATAAGCATGGACTCTCGCTAAGCGGGCAATAGATCACCGGGTCTTCTTCGATTCAAGTTGCGGTCACTACGAATCCTCCACAACTCATCAAGAGCTTGCTCATCCTCCAACTGTTTGTTGCGCTGCTCGAGATATGAGATTGTCCATTGTGCCCCCTCTAATCTCCTCTGCAATGCATCATTTTCAGCTCTAAGGTGCTGAATGATCTCCTTCGACTCTAGGCTAGGAGAACTGGCATCAAGATCAATAAGCTCTATATCTGGAACACCTGATGGCCCCTCATCAATCTTGGGCTGCTTGCCCCTCTGTGCTTCCTATGCTGTTGAAGAAAGGGAGGCCCCTTCCACCTGCTGTGGAGATAACACTCACTGAGCTGATGAAGAAGGCGAGACCCCTTCCACCTGATGTGGAGAAAATACTCGCCGAGCTGCTGCAAATAAGGCCCTTTGGCCTCTCTGATAAGTGACAAGCGGAGGAGAGCTGACATGGCTAGTCCCGGGGATATCATGCTTCTGTGATGGTCCTCCCTCCTCATGAACAATCTCCGGATGTGGTGGTGGTGCTGTAAAGAACTCACGAGAGATGAACTCCTCCCATGAGATGCCCTGCTGAGCCAACTGATGTAAGACCACAAGCTGAATCAAACCATAATGGTAGAGGCTCCTATACTGCTGTGCTGGGCTCTTTTGCTGCATCACGGGCACCATCCTCTCAATGTTCTGGCAGAAGAAAACAGGGATGTTCATCATCCGTACCCGTGTGAAATGCATCAATAGGCGAATATGGTACGAATATACCTGTGAAAATCTGCCCTCACAGGTAAAATAGAGCATGATAAGCCTCATCATGGGAGCATACTCACTCTTGAGAAATCTGAAGGGAAACACACCTGTCAAGTGTCTCATGAGTGCGGGTCTAACGAAAGGCTCAAACTGAACACTGTCCAACACCTTGCGCTTATTCCATACCTCTCCGACATTAGGTATCCCTGTGGCCTGTGCAATCATCTCGGGTGTCAATGTAAAGTCCACCCCGGCAAGGTTGACATGTCCATCATGCAAATGTAAAACAAATAGGCGAGCCAACTCTCTGTGATGCTGAATCCGAGAGATCCTCTCGCAAAACTCATAACAAGACATATACCGGAAACATGAGACTGCCATAGAACAAGCCTGTAAATCTGTCAAAGAAGTGGGCTCCTCTCTCTTATGATGACCACCCTTTCCACCCTTATGAGGCCTCCTCTGTACCTCAAACTCTGAAGCTGATGCCTGGTCATCACTTTGCTCGTAATTGGTTTCGGTTTCTGACATTGTTTAAGGAGCAAAGTGGCTGAAATGTACTGTTGTTTCTGCTTTATAAACTGCTGATTAAAATGCTGTTTTCAAGGGGACAAGGAGCACGAGGGGAATGTTAGGGGAGGGACATTTTAAAGGGAAAATGGGAATAAATATATAAAACAGGGATTTTTGGGAAAAATCATTGCAAAATCATTGCATATGCATCATTATATAAATTTGTTTACATGGGTATTATGAGAGGTAGGGTTAGGGCTTGATTTTTTTTATTTTTTAGGGAAGAGGGGTAGGGTTTAGGTTTTCTTTACAAATTTAAAAGGGAAATTTACATAGGAAGACAAGGAAAATGAAATGGGAAATGGGGAAAAAATGATTACAAGGGAATACCTTAAAACAGCATAAAACCCTAGCCATTTTTTACAATTTTAAACCACAGCCACATGGAGCTTTTCTCTTGCAAATATAGATCTTTAAAAATGCAATCACGATTTCCTTAGACCATAACAAGCAACAATTTTTAAGTTGGAGGGCCTACCTTAGGCAATTCGGCAATTTTCGTGATTCCTTGGATGAATTTGCAGGCAGTTTGATAAGGAGGGCGCTGACGGGTCCCGCGTCACTGACGGGTCGCGCCCGTTAAAAAATTGCACTGTCGGAGGGCGCTCAACGGGTCGCGCGCCTGGTCTGACGGGTCGCGCGCCTGTCCAGCTCTCAACTTCGGCCAATTTCTCACCCAATCTCTCTTGCAAGTGTCTTAGATGCACAATGAGGCTCGATGGATGGAGATTGGGCTTTTATAACCTTGATTTGAATTAATTTCATGCCCAAACCCACTTTATAATGTTTTTCTTTGACACTTTATAAACTTGATGTTTTTGGTTTCCTTTTATCCTGAAATTGACTAATTTGATGCTTTTGCTCGATACTTTTTGCAGGGATAACATCTGAGGGATCTTGGCAAGGGAGCCAGGGTTACATGCTGTCCTTTGAAGCCTTTTGAAATTTTACCATTTTTTACAAAATTTTGAAAAATGACCTTGGCTTTAAAAACAGGGTTTTTAAATCCAAGGTGAAAATTAACTGTACAAGATAGAAATTTTCGAAGAAACACCTTGAAAATCATCCCTCTGGCTTGTTGAGCACTTATTGACCTTCAGAGACATGACCTTGAAGACAAACTTGACCAAAACCCTAGACCTAGAATTTTGACTTCAAGACAAGACAAGTAAGCTTTAAAAGAGTTTAAGGACTGAAACAACTTTGATCCAACAATGCCAAGAGGGGGACAAAAACACCAGCTCCTCCATCAGGGTTATGGCATGCCTAATGGAATGCAAAAATTGACACTGATGAGACACCTACTTATGCAAAATGCAAAGAGTTTTGATCGCTGATGGAGGGCTACTAGACCGACTCTAACACAAAGGATGGAGTTTACTGAGTGACTTCTCTTGAACATGTCGGCGACACTGAATGAATTAGCAGCATTGACCCAAAACCAAAGTGATGGATGGTGTGATAGACCATAGGTATGATAACCATCAAGCAGATAATCCAATCCGAATAATCACAGAGATGAAGCGAAAGTGTCATGTTCAAGAGCGACTTGCTACCATAAAGTGATTTATCCCTTTTCCCATTTTCCCCAGTCATTGTTGACCAATACCTCTTTATTTTTTAACAAGCTTGAGGAGGATAACATATGCTTGTAGTATAATTCCACCCTTCGGGTGAATCCATTGCTATGTGATGTTTTAACGAGCCTAGCGAAGGTGAAACTCGGTCTTGTTATGATGGACAAGTTTAACGCTATTTGATGTTTTAACGAGTTTAACGACAATGAGAGCTTGGTCCTTTTCATGTTTAGAGAGTTTGAAAAGGGACAAAAAGAAAAATCCACAAATTCTTTTTTGTAAATTTGTCTCTCAAGTCCGAAAAAGTGTAAAATAATATAAGAGAGAACCTATTAACCATGTTCGACCAACGTATTCCTTTTTTGTAAGTAATCTATCTCAGTCCGGAAAAGGGTTAAACTTATACTGAGTAGATGTCATTTCCAATCCGTTTACGATCTGAAAAGGACAAGCGCTCGACAATCTTTTTATATTTTGAGAGTCTGAAAAGAGCTTAAAGAGGACTCCACTTAGAGGAACAAGTGGTGTCTAATTAGTAACCAGTTCCGGTGATGTTGGAACTTCTCAAAACATGTTGATTTATGTGAAGAGGCTGGCTAATAAGACCACTCATTGCAACTGTTCCTCAAAAAAGGTAAAACAACCAAGTGAAAGCGTATGATCGGCCAAGCAGATAGTGATGATGGAAGGAGAAAAACCAAGGCTCATCTGACAGAAGAGGCTGATAGAATGGAAATCACGAGGGTTAAAATAGAGATGGGTTCATTTTTACACAAGCTTGAACCATAGGGAACTATGCTTGGATTTAGTTTCATGTTTACACAAGCTTGAAATGAAAAACTATGCTTGGATTCAGTTTCATGTTTACACAAGCTTGAAACGAAAAACTATGCTTGGATTGGTTTACATGCCCCCAACGTGATGACTCGATTCTAGGTGCATGCCCCCTAAGCTTCATTACATTCACCTAAGTAGACTACTCGTGGCTATCAGGTGTTTGGAATGAAGGTTCATTTACGAGATTAAGTGAAATACTTGATTTGGATTTTACAAGATCTACTCATAGACTCGAATTGGAACTTTGCTCCAGGGGACCTTGTTTCATTTTTTATCGAGCTTGACACAAGACAAGGAATTCTGCTCAGATTCCTTGTTTCATTTTTTAACGAGCTTGACAAAAAACAAGGAACTATGCTCTGGAATCTGTTTCATTTTTTAATGAGGTTGACACTGTAAAATAACTATCCTCATATTCCTTGCTTCATTTTTTAACGAGCTTAACACAAGACAAGGAACTATGCTCATATTCCTTGTTTCATTTTTTAACGAGGTTGACACAAGACCAGGAACTATCCTCATATTCCATGTTTCATTTTTTAACGAGCTTGAATCAAGACAAGGAACTATGTTCATACCCTTTGCTTCATTTTTTAACGATGTTGACATAAGACCAGGAACTATCCTCATATTCCTTGATCATGACCCATAAGAGGTCATGAATTCCAACAGGTTCTCATCAGATGGGAGAACAATGCTCTGGAAGGGATACGTAGCAAGGAATCCATTAGAGAGATCTGGTTCCAATGCCCTTAGTTCATAATGGACAACATCACAGAATTGAACGTCAGTTAATGTAGGCACGAAACGGGTGGCCACATAATTAACCCATGGCGGGGAAGATACCATTGGGACAAAAGGACCATTTAGGGAATATGGTTGACTAGAAGCCATATTTGGACTGGGAAATGAAAGTTGGTCAACGGTGACAATTTTGCCTTCATGCGGGAAACACATCACTCAAAAGAGTGTTGAAACAATAACTCCCATGTCATAAACATAGTTGCACCCAAGAAGTAAATTGTAATCTAAAGGGCCTGGGACTACCATCACATTAAGATAAACAATTTTTCATCCCAAAGTAATAAGAAACTAAGGAAGGATCCCTAATGGTTGACTCGTTCCTCTATTAAAAGCTGACAGATTCTGGGTAACAGGCACAAATGACGGAAAATCAAGTGCTTGCCAAGCAGTGGAGGAAATGATACTCACATATGCACCTTCATCTATAATAGTGCCAGATACAATCATATTATAAACTTGTACTATGATTTGGAAAGGAACATAAGAAGGAAGACGATATCCTGCCAGTCGATTACAATCAAAGTAAGTGACTAGAGTACTTGGAGGGGGTACCGTAAGACTGGAAGAATTACCCCCTTGAGTTACAAGAACGAGAGGATTTTCCTCATGTCTTGATAGAAAAGGAGGGTTGCCTCCAAGCTCATTGGAATCTAAAGAAACGAAAAGAACCTGAGTGGTATCATACTCACTCTCTACGGGAAAGGTATGATTAAATGAAGGTGAAATCGGGTCAACTGTTTCCTTGACTTGTGATTGGTCAGGTATAGACTCATGGGATTCACATTCAGAGTGAGTGGGTTTGGCAAATGGTTGATTTGGGTCAATCACTTCATCAACTAGTGAAGGATTAAGGGAGAGTCTCCTATAACCAGATGGAAGTCGGAGAAGTAGGACAATTATCCAACACTTTTTGGGCTTCATCTAGATTGGGACAAAGGTGAATGGGGTGATTCCCTTCGCATAACCTACGGGGAAAATTAACTTTACCCTTCTTTCCATGAACTTTACTATCACTAGTTGATGGTGTGTCACCGGCATTATCTCCAGAAGTTGATGACATAGGATGATGTGAACGAGAATACCATTCTTTTAAGATCTAAGGAATACTAGAACAATTTCGAAGAAGATGGTTTCTCGTACAAAGTTTGCAAGGATATCGAAGTTTATGAGGCTTATCGGATGGTTTCTCATCAGAAGTTGTATTCGAAGGAATGGTTGCTTGGTTGCCCCCTGGCTGAATTTTCTTCTTCTTCTTCTTCTTATCCACCTGGTTACTGGTGTCAATACTTTCACCAAGTGAAGAGGAAGAAGGGGAGGGAAACAACCGACGAAGAAGGTAAAGGGTCAACTTTAGGATCAACTGGAGGTTGATTTTTTCCAGGTGGAGGAGTACTCAATTTCGGAGAAATAATGACATTTTGAACCAAGGAGGTTGAAAACAACCATACTGGCAAGCCAATGGTAAATCCCGAAAGGGATAATGTAGCCATATATGGAGCACCAATATTTCTGAAAGGAGGAAAAGGACAAGGATTCCCATCACAAGGAATTCCTTGATCGGTGGACTCCGGAGTTGTTTCCATATGTCTCAACCTAAGATCAACTAAGGAGCGATGTGGAGGATGTTATCTGTGGTAATTAATTTTATTTTAATCAAAATAGCATAACAAAACAAAAGAGGGATAATCTAGGCAAAAGGATTACCAAGTAACTGTGAACTGCAATATACTGCCTCAGTAAACCAAGGACTTAACATACGTTCAGGTAATCTCCCCGAATGTTGTTTTCGCTGTATCAAAGTATACAAGGCGGCCGACTTGGCTACCTATGGATGGATAGCAACCTAATGTAGTCCTCCCAAATATACCCAAAAGTATGTGGAGGCCCAATCCGTGTTAACGTTGTTTAATGCGAAACCGCACAGTGAGAGCATTCCTTTATACGTTTCGTACTATAACACCACCCTATATACCTGAAGGTACGTGGACGAGCTACGATATACTTATTTACGTGGAATGAGGTATCACACTCGGAATGTATCACATAAAATTAGCGATAGCTGCTATGTTTAACGACACCGGAACACGTCTCCTGCCTAAACCTCTAAATGTTATGCGTTAAGTTACAATGCTCCATTAGGTTAATCGAGATAACTTTTAAATTGATCTTCTTAATAATTTGCCTTTCAAGGTTCACCACGTGATGTATGTTTGCAATTCCTAGAAGGCAACTAACATGAGAAACATTCTTTCATTCAATTAACAATGAAAACCATAGCTAGTAAGGGATAGAGCAATCAGATCTTTGACAAAGAGCAAAGAGCACACCTAATGCAATTTCCCTGGCTATTCCTATCAAGAATTCACAAACTACATTATGCACAATGCAAGTTTTTCTTTTTAATTCCCTTAATGTTCAGATGAACAAAAGGAAACTAAATCCACATACAATCAATCAATATTTTTTGCAAGAAATGAAGACTTTACGACAATTCCTTTTTTGAAAGAAATGCAGACTTCACGACACTTCCTTTTTAGAAAAGATTAATCGACTATAAGCTAACTTTGATAATGAATTGATAATGATAAAGAAATCATTTAAGAAACACTAAACAATCAAGGCCAAAGTAGGGCTAGGAAGAGAAATACAACTTGATTTCAGAATCAAAAGAATCATTGATCTTTCAGCAAGCAAAAACATAAGTAACTTTGGAAAAATCAAGCCAAAGGTAGGTTTTTTATCCTAAGAGGAATCAACGCAGGCCAGAGTGGGAGACAATGCATTGCAATGCACTATCTCTAAGGTAGGGGCTGCTCTGTAGTGCACTGTGTGAAGACCAACACTACGCTAGTGCCAGAGAGTCAAATCAAGAGATATTCAAGCACAATTTTTGACTAAAATCACTTGAAAAAGACTGAAATAAGATCAATAAGTCAAGAAAAGTCTACTAGGGTGTAATATGATGAGGGTAAGCCACCAAGAACGACAGGCATTCCACAGTGGAGTTGCCAATTTGTTATATGGAATTTGCATCTACGGATAAACACATTTTCCCTAGGTGGGTGACTACACCTAGAACAACAAAAATAAAGTAGTTTAACCTTTTCTTATAGAAGATAGATGAGATGGAGGAACTTACTTATAGTCTTTCGCTTCCTTGATCTCTTTTGAATCGCCCCCGTCACTCCCACTTGAACTAAATCCGCTCAAAATGGTACCTGTATCAAGAGAAACAGAAACAAGAAACGATCAGAGCATACATGATCTATCTACTATAAAACAATGGAATCGAAGACATTGAAACACATAATCATCACTGATATGAACAATCATATGAGAAAAGGAATAAGGTCTTTATTAATGTAGAAAGAAGAGTACCACCCAATACAGTTCGATCTTGTGCCACTCCAACTTCAGTCCAACCCTCGCCACATCAAAAGCACACTACTCCAGCAACATAACATTGCTTAACATAAACTCAATTCTCAGACCAACATAATTTCCTTACAAACTTCAGCTTCTAGCTCCCTGATCGCTATGATGAGTGCTCAATTTATAGGAAATGGAGGTGGTTTTGTCATAAATGAGGGTATTGAATGGCCTTCCAAACTTAGAGTTATTTTTCATGGAGCAAGGGATGAGAGGATAGGAGGTTAATGGATCCTTAGCCTATCCAATTTCGAGCTCATAAGAGGAGATAAGAGATGGGATCCTTCTAAAATAATCTAGAATGAAGGAATATTCCCAAAACCCTATGCAAATTTCACTCAATCTCGCCCAGCGCAGGTCAAAGAGGGCCTAAGTGCACTGTAGTGCAGGCCACAGTGGGCCTGCCTGCTCTGCAGTGCACTGTCTCAAGGCTTGGGCTGCGCTGGTGTCCCAAGGAGGCATTTCAGGAAGGCTTCAGGCTAGGAAACTTTCATAGAAGGAAGCATTCAATGAGTTGACTTCTCTAGGGCATGTAACAACTGAATTAGGGTTTGATGAGCCCTAATAGTACTGATTTGAATGTCGGGAATGATGTGCTTAAATAGACCTGTAACACTCCATGTCGACACTAGAAGTCCTCCAGTCGTACCCTTCCCAAAAGAAGGCTCTACTAACAGCTTTGGGTGCAGTGGACCGTTCCAACGATGATCCAGGTGGATATTGGTGGCCACCTGCCAAGTCCACCTAGACCCCCACCATTGTTCCTCTCAACATTTTCAGTTTCCTTAATTATAGCGCAGTTTACTATTTTTAGCAGTTTTTCGGGTCCTAAACTTCCGGAGCCATTTTGAGGCCCTAAACGATGTTTTTTGGGAAATCTAGCTCCATGATTTTTTAGATAAAAAAATCGTCTTTTCCATTGTAGTCCTTAGAGAGATCTTTCCAATGAACTATCATGCGCGTAAAACGAAGATCGTATGCCAAAGTTACGACCCCGGGAAGTTGATGTACCAATTTACCCAAACGGGGCCCATAGTTTGGCGTTTCATCTTCTAGGGTTAGGTTTTGGAATGTTAAGGGTTTTCCATTGTTTCTCAACAATAAATAGGCCTTCGAGCCTCATTGTAAGACAGTTCAGAGGCATGTAGCTGACACATCTCTTCTCAGAGATAAGCTACCATCGCTCTAGCTGGGTTATTTCTATTTCTATTTGTAAGCATATTTCAGTATTTTACAGTAATGAAATGAAGTATTATTTCCGCTACATATCTGTCTTTGTGGTTATCTCTGTATTTTATTGCGTTCCTGTTTAAATCCGGATCAGTGGTATCAGAGCGGTCTGTTTTTTCTCTGTTTTTCTTTGCATGTCCCCAACGAGGTCGGGATATAAGAAGTTAGGGCTTGAACTGGTCGAACCTTTGCGAGACCAGCCTCGCAAATCCCGACGACCTCCCATGGCGGATGAGAAGAAAGACGAGGGGGCAGGAGATCCTATCAAAATATTGCTCGAAGAAGCCCTCGAGCGACAACGGAACGCGATGATGGATAGTTTTGCCCAGATCCTTCAGCGGCTACCTAGAAGCGACGCATCGGCTTCCAGCAGCTACTCTGGAAATGCCACGCCCTTTAAGGTACAAGTTAATTTTGAAATCCCCATATTCGAGGGTCAGATAGACGCGGATGCCGTAGATAAATGGTTAAATCTGCTAGAGGGTTATTTTTCTGTTCATGAATTTTCGAGTCGGGAAAATATTGTTTTTGCTCTTCTCAAAGCAGCCCCCCACGTCAAAGACTGGTGGGAAACCTACTGCGAACAGAAGGATGAAAATACCGGCTCACTATTTTCAGCCGCACCCACCTGGAATTCATTCCGAGATGCCATCAAGGAGCAGTACTACCCTGTCGGAAGCTATGAGGATGAATACATAAAGTGGACCACGCTGCGGCAGGGAAGGGACCAAGACGTGCCGGAGTTCACCAATCTTTTCCATACCCTTCGCACAAAGTTCGGAATCAAGGATACGGAGCAGCATTTGATACTCAAATATCGCGGCTACCTGCATAAGTACATCCAGGAAGAAATATAATTCCTGAACATCTCCTCGCTTGGCACAACATATTGATATGCCGTCAAGATCGAGCAGAAGTTTAAACAAAGGAAGCGAGACTTTGGATCTGCGAATCAGAAGCAAGGGAAAGGTGCCCCTAAACCACAGAACAAAGGACAAAGCCAAGGCGGGGCAGCCCAAGATAACTGCCAAAGCTACAAGCAAAGAACAGTGCCGCAAAGCCGAAAAAGGAAACGGGAAAATGGTGTGAGTTACATAAGAGCTCCACTCACAACACAAGTGAGTGTCGGGCCAAGCAGTCACTGGTGGTTGAGCTAAAGGTTTCAGAATCAGATGCATGTTCCGACTCTGAGTCAGAACCCGACAAGGGGAATGATGCAGATCCCAACGCCACTGTTGCTACCGCCAAGGTCCAGAAAAATGAACCTGAAGATTCAGAGGAGGAGGAGCGTCTCTTCCACTCCCAGATGTGGGTAAAGGGCTCCCCACTACAGTTCATTATCGATAGCGGGAGCCAAAAGAACCTCATTTCGGCAGAGGTCGTGAAGCGGTTGGGCTTACCAACCACAACACATCCACAACCATACACCATCGGGTGGCTTCACCAAGGACGGGATCTTCGTGTGAGCCAACAGTGTCGCCTTCCATACAACATCAAGCCCTTCACGGATGAGGTATTGTGTGACATTGCTCCCCTTGAAGTTTGTGATGTATTATTAGGGCAACCATACTTGTGGAAGCGACATGCTGTGTATGAATCAAGGCCCCGTGCTGTTATTATTACATTGGGAAACAAGTTGTACAGGATACCAGAGGTAGCACCATCTACCGCCATCTCTTTGATTACTGCAAAACAATGCAGTAAGCTCATTTCCAAAACCAGGAAATTTGTTTTCCTGATGATACGCCCTCAAGGAAAGAAGAAGACGGTGGCCACAGCCTCCAGGCAGGGCCCTTCTGCACGACAACTACAGATGGACAAGGTCGTGGAGGAATACGAGGACATCTTCACCTCCCCCACAGGGGTCCCTCTGCACTGTCAGGTCAAGCACTCCATCGATCTAACCCCAAGTGCGCCGCTACCCAATGGACCAATTTATCGGCGCTCCGTTCTGGAGAACGATGAAATCAAGAGGCAGATTCAGGAGCTGCTGCAGAAAGGTCACATCCGTCCGAGTTCATCGCCTTGTGGGAGCCCGATCATGTTGGTACAGAAGAAGGATGGGACTTGGAGACTCTGTATTGACTATCGGGCGCTGAACAAGATCACTGTCCGTAATAGGTACCCGATCCCACGGATTGATGACCTCTTGGACCAACTAAAGGGGACAAAATATTTTAGCAAGATCGATCTAAAGTCAGGATATCACCAGGTACCAATCGAACCCTCTGATGTGTGGAAGACTGCCTTCAAAGCCAAGGAGGGTCTTTTCGAATGGTTGGTTATGCCTTTTGGATTGACGAATGCTCCTGCAACCTTCATGAGGCTAATGGATGACATCTTGCGGCCATTCACCAACTCATTTGTAGTGGTATACTTGGATGACATTCTGATCTTCAGCTAGAGTTGGGAAGAGCACCTCCACCACATCCGACAGGTTCTCCAAACACTGCGACAACACAAGCTATGTGCCAATTTGGAGAAATGCACTTTTGGCATGACCCAGGTTCAGTATCTAGGATACATTATTGATGAACAGGGGGTGCATGTGGATCCAGCCAAGATCCAAGTCATTCGGGATTGGCCATCTCCAACCACTCTGACAGAGCTCCGCAGCTTTCTAGGTCTTGCCAACTTCTACCGTAGATTCGTGTTGAGGTTCTCTCATATCACTTGGCCCTTGAGTCAAGTCACCAAGGGAGGAGCGAAAGCAAAGTTCTTTTGGTCTGAATCTCAACAGAAGGCATTCATAGAGTTGAAAGATCGCCTCTGCTCGACACCAGTGCTTTGATTAACAGATTTACAACAACCATTTGAGGTCGAGACAGATGCCTCTGACTATGCTATTGGGGCAGTCCTTACTCAACATGGGCATCCAGTGGCATATCACAGTGAAACACTTTCAGACACAGTCCGAAAGTATCCCACTTATGATAAAGAGATGTATTCCATTGTGCAGGCCTGCCGACAATGGAAGCATTACATTTTGGGGAAGGAAACGGTCATCCACACAGACCACCGACCCCTCCAGTTCATACAGACCCAAGGGAAATTGCAGAATGATCGCCATCAGAAGTGGTCTACATACCTGCAACAGTTCCATTTGAATATCAAATATAATAAGGGTAGCACCAATAATGTTGCAGATTGCCTCAGTCGACCACCGATCTTGGCGTTAACCACTGTGCTCAACTCTTGTGGGCACGAGACTTCTGATTGGCCACTTCTCTACAAAAGCGACCCAGAATTTGGCCACACATACCAGACACTCTTGGAGGGTCGCATGTTCTAGATTTTCACCTCTAGGATGCCCTGTTATGCCACCTGGGTCACCTTTGTGTTCCTTCAAGCGAGCGTGCCAAGATGATTTGGGAAGCACACTATAGTCGAACTGCTGGGCATTTCGGGGTCGAGAAAACGGTGGCAGTATTGCAAACGTATTTCTATTGGCCGAATCTTCGACAAGATGTCGGGAAGTATATCAGATCATGTACTGCTTGTGCCATTGCCAAACCGACCATTAAGAAGCAAGGCCTCTATAACCCGCTGCCTACCCCTAGTCGACCTTGGGAATCCATCTCCATGGATTACATGTCAGGCCTTCCTTCCACTAAGCATGGAAATGACTGTGTTTTTGTGGTCGTCGACAGGTTCTCGAAGATGGCCATTATGGCAGCCTGCAAGAAGAATATCACAGCAAAAGCCACTGCTAAACTCTTCTTCGAACGAGTGTGGGTGCACTTTGGGATCCCACAGTCTATCATCTCAGATCGGGACAGTCGGTTCCTCAGTACATTTTGGTCCAGCCTCTGGTCAATGCTAGACACCAAACTCACTAAATCCACAGCTTTCCATCCTCAAACTGATGGCCAGACAGAGGTTGTCAATAGGATGATTGTACACATTCTGCGCATGTACAACTCAAAGCATCCACGCACATGGGACGAGAGCCTCCCCTATGTTCAGCACAGCTACAACCGAGTTCTTCATAGCTCGACTGGCCATAGCCCTTTTCAGGTGGGCTTGGGATTCCAGCCACTATGCCCCATTGATGTGGCCATGCCACTTGCAGCTACTCACACAGATTCAACTCATGTCCAGTCCAAAACAGACAAGGCAACCAGCTTCATTGAACACATCCAACATATTCGCCAGCAGGTCCATGACATTCTGGAGAAATCAAATGCCAAGTACAAGCAGCGACATGATCAACATCGGGTGCCACACAAGTTTCAGGTGGGCGACAAAGTCTGGTTGCATTTGCAAAAGGAACGCCTTACTGGAGCCTATCGGAAACTGAGACCACTCCGATATGGTCCCTACACCATTACTAAGGCTGTGGGAGACAATGCATTTGAACTCAGCATTCCCCCATTCCTTGGCCTGCACCCAGTGTTCAATGTGGACCGCCTGCGGCCATACTTTCCACCATTGCTAGATACATCCGACATTGCAGAACAACTCACACCCACATAATTAAATCTAGATTGCATGGAACAAGCTGCAACTGATCGAATCATGGACACACAGATCAAGAATACTCGCCAACAGAATATTCAACTGTATCAAGTTGTCAAAGCAGGCCAACTCCTTCACAATGGCAAGTGGCTCACCAGGGACCAAGTTCAGCAAAAGTTTCCCCATCTCATGGAGGAACTCAACGCAATGGGGACCATTGCTTCCTAATGGGGGAGGAATGATCCAGGTGGATATTGGTGGCCACCTGCCAAGTCCGCCTAGACCCCCACCATTGTTCCTCTCAACATTTTCAGTTTCCTTAATTATAGCGCAGTTTACTATTTTTAGCAGTTTTTCGAGTCCTAAACTTCCGGAGCCGTTTTGAGGCCCTAAACGACGTTTTTTGGGAAATCTAGCTCTGCGATTTTTTAGATAAAAAAATCGTCTTTTCCGTTGTAGTCCTCAGAGAGATCTTTCCAACGAACTATCATGCGTGTAAAACGGAGATCGTATGCCAAAGTTACGACCCCGGGAAGTTGATGTACCAATTTACCCAAACGGGGCCCATAGTTTGGCGTTTCATCTTCTAGGGTTAGGTTTTGGAATGTTAAGGGTTTTCCATTGTTTCTCAACAATAAATAGGCCTTCGAGCCTCATTGTAAGATAGTTTAGAGGCATGTAGCCGACACATCTCTTCTCAGAGATAAGCTACCATCGCTCTAACTGGGTTATTTCTATTTCTATTTGTAAGCATATTTCAGTATTTTACAGTAATGAAATGAAGTATTATTTCCGCTGCATATCTGTCTTTATGGTTATCTCTGTATTTTATTGCGTTCCTTTTTAAATCCGGATCAAACGATCGCTTGATTGTCTTCCTAGTTGATAAATCAGAGCACCCCCCATTGCCTTCATCTATTGCTTTCCAGATACTAGTTAGAGTTCGTAATGCCATCATCTCCAGATGCATTATTGACGAAGGCACATCCACCTGTGTGATGTCCACTTTTGTTTGGAAACAACTCAAGTCACCCGAGTTGTACCCCTCCACCATCACTTTGTGTGCCTAGTATGGACACTCCTCCCAGTCCCTTGGCATGTACCACAACTGTACAGTGAGCCTTGCTGGTAAGACTATCCATGTTGATATCAAAGTCATTGATGCTCCTTCGACATCCTCTTAGGTTGTAGTTACACATATGCCATGTCAGTTGCCGTGTTTGCAGTGTTCCTCAAGATGTGCTTCCCCCATGAAGGGAAGATCGTTACCATTGATCAGTTGACTTACTACGAGCTGACATCTGTGACCTCCCCTGAGTCCATCATCTTGTCAGTGTCCAACAACCAGTCTTCAAATCCTTGTACCAGTGTCTCACTTGGAGTCTATAAAGATTCCTCATTGTTAGGTGCCTTCCCTGGTCCCGCCCTCCCATTTTTGAACCTACTTCCATGAGTGTTTGCATGTTACAAGCGTCACGGGTTGCCCTTAAGCAGTTTGGTACACCCGATCAACAAAAAACTCCTCAGCATCCTGCTGTTGCTCTTCTAGCTGAACCCTCTGGACCCACTCCCCCAGGACCTCCTTCATTTGTGGGTGCCTCTCCTATGTTCCAACCTAGAACAGTTCTGCCAGGTCTCAACCGTCCAGGAGCTATTCCACTGGGGCATTATCCTGTCGCCAGATACCTTATTCCCCCCTTCGAGAATTTGTTCTGTACCTGTCATGGATTCACTGGACCTTCCTAACATGACTCTCAGGATCCCAGTATGGTACATCGATCCCCCTGCAAACATTCCGCCTGGTCAGCCACGACCATATCACGCTTTGACCCTGGTTCAACCAGTCCCCATGACCCTTGTCGCTGCTTCAGTTCCATCAACACCTCAACAGGAACCAACTCCTGTTGCGAAAGCAAATAGCTAGGGGGGAAAATCCAAAAAGAAAGATTCGAAGGACAAGGCTCCCAAAGCTCCTCTAGTCCCTAAGACCCCAAAGCTGTGCGCTTTGTGTGAATTTGCTGGGCATGCCACCTGTTGTAACATGTATTGTTTATTGTTTATAACATTCATTTTTCATTTTTGAAAATACTTTAAAAAAAAGAGACAAAGCAAAAGGAATGATATATCGGAGGCCAAAGGTTATATGCCATTGCATATATATATATATATATATATCACAAACATAACTCTATCGGAATCAAAATACAAAGGGAAATGAAGGAAAAGGTCGGATTTACAAAAGAAAACAAGTGCTAAAACATTAACACTGGACTTGAAATTTTATATGCTACATTCTAAAGTTCGTCGGGTCCGCAATATGGGTGGTTGGCTTCGCAGCGCCGATTGTGATTACCGATTGGGTTTTGGACCCGAAAATTCATATGGCATATTTTATAGCATCGGCGGGTCCGTCAAACAATGAATATAGAGGTTGGTGCATTCAATGATCGCCGATTGTGATAAATGCTGGCGGACCCGAAACATATCTACATTATGTTTTAATAGCCCGGCTGGCCAGTAAAGTGTTAATACATATGTTGGTGTATTCAAATATTGTCAATTGCGATATGGGCAAGCCGGACCCGAGAGGATATATTGCATTTTATGATTGTGGTGGGTCCGTCATATTCGTAACACATTGTATATATATATATATATATATATATATATATATATATATGGAAAACACTGACCGCTAATTGCGATGAGGGGTATGCCTCGATAGTCGTGCTAGCAGTGTTAAAAGTGGAAAAATCACATCTTACATTATATTTTCGAAAGCGTAGATACAAAGGGTTTATATATAAGTTCATTATTTTTAAAGGTGCATAAAGGGCCACTTGCGATTACGATGATCGGACATGTTTTATACTACCGTCTTCGCCATATCGCAGATTGTTAGGATTTGGGGCTGGTACACCATTTAAAGGCGCCGATTGCGATTGCGATTTATAATGGAAAGTCATTGTAGCACTGAACAGGTTTTCCTTTTCCGCTTCACGCATTTTGCAGCAATTTTCCGTGTAAATGGAAAATTGGCGTTAAAATTAAATTTAAAGGAAAAGGCAATGGTTGGGTTTGTTGGTGTTTTGGCTGATTAAAAGGCATCCGATATATGCGTAAGCCCAGGTTTAAATAAAATCTAACACAAAGCAGTATGATTTAAGCAGATTAAGGCATTTGACAGCGGATTAGCAGTGCAAGTCAACGATTATTGTCTTCTTTAAAATTCAGTTGTTTTCTGTTATGTTATGTTCCTTGAGGTGTCTTTAAACCTCTGAAAAGTTCTGTAATAGTTTTTAATTTAGATAGTTAGAAGGCAATTTAGTAGTTTGACAGTTTCAATAAATGTTCCAGAAATGTATAAAGGGGAAAAATTTACTAAGAAAGGGGGGGAATTTTGGAGAACTAGGCCACTGTATTTCTAATAACATCATTGATTAATAAAACAATCAGAAGTTTCCAGGAGTTGTTACATATAATTTGTAAGTTTCACTATCATGTGTCATGCAATGTTTTCTTCTTTTTAAGTGTAGTAATGAAGCTGCAGGGTAAAATCCCTTAAAGAGCGCTCCTATACTTAAAGTCCTAATTTCCTTTCTAAGTTATAGATAGTAGTTTCTGTGAAAGACCAACATATTGTCTATGATTTATTCCTCATGATCATAATTCCTCTAAGTTACAGATAATAGTTCCTGTGAGAGATCAACATATTGTCTTTAACTTCCCTTTCAAACTTTCCTCATTCATCATTTATATTTAGCAACAAATGGCATTCTGAGAAGTTCTGATCATACATGTATTAAGAGTCTAAGGCCATGTTTTCCAAGTCCTTCATTTGGTAATCTAATAAACAATAAGTGACAGTAAATAATCTTTTTTAATGTCTTAAGCACAATTTCCCTACAGCCAAGAATATGGTTTCTTAAGGAACAACATTAATTGGGGTCGTTGCCGGGGAGAGAAGACAAGAAGGTTTTTCCCTGGGTTTT